>JBAJHW010000018.1:8888650-8923650 GCA_037013535.1 Intellagama lesueurii | reverse complement strand
CTTTCTTTCTTTCTTTCTTCCTATCTTCCGTCAATGCTTCTTTCTTTTTTCTTCTTTCTTTCTTTATTTCTTATTTTCGTTCTTTCTTTCTTTCTTACTTTCTTTCTTTCTTTCTTTCTTCCTATCTTCCCTCAATGCTTTTTTCTTTCTTCTTTCTTATTTTCTTTCTTTCCTTCTTTCTTTCTTTCTACTTTCTTATTTTCTTTCTTTCTTTCTTTTTCTTCCTATCTTCCATCAATGCTTTCTTTTTTCTTTCTTTCTTTCGTTCTTTCTTTCTTCTTTCCTATCTTCCGTCAATGCTTTCTTTCTTTCTTCTTTCTTTATTTCTTTCTTACTTACTTACTTTCTTTCTTTCTTTCTTTCTTTTTCTTCCTATCTTCCGTCAATTCTTTCTTTTTCTTTCTTTCTTTCGTTCTTTCTTTCTTCTTTCCTATCTTCCGTCAATGCTTTCTTTTTTTCCTTTTTTCTTTCTTTATTTATTTATTTCTTACTTTCTTTCTTTCTTTCTTTCTTTCTTTCTTTTTCTTCCTATCTTCCGTCAATGCTTTCTTTCTTTCTTTCTTTCTTTCTTTCTTTCTTTCTTTCTTTCTTTTCCTATCTTCCGTCAATGCTTTTTTTTCTTTCTTTCTTTCTTTCTTTCTTTCTTTCTTCTTTCCTATCTAACGTCAATGCTTTCTTTCTTTCTTTCTTTCTATCTTCCGTCAACGCTTTCTTTTTTTTCTTTCTTTCTTTCTTTTTCCTATCTTCCGTCAATGCTTGCTTACTTTCTTTCTTCTTTCTTTCTTTCTTTCTTTCCTTCTTTCTTTCTTTCTTTCTCCTTTCCTATCTTCCATCAGTGCTTTCTTTCTTTCTTTCTTTCTTTCTTTCTTTCTTTCCTTCTTTCTTTCTTCCTTTCTTTCTTTCATTCTATCTTCCGTCAATGCTTCCTTTCTATTTTCTTTCTTTCTTTCTTTCTTCCTATCTTTCGTCAATGCTTTCTTTCTTTCTTTCTTTCTTTCTTTCTTTCTTTCTTTCTTTCTTTCTTTCTTTCTATCTTCCGTCAATGCTTTTTTCTTTTTTTCTTTCTTTCTGTCTTCCTATCTTCCGTCAATGTTTTCTTACTTTCTTTCTTTCTTTCTTCCTATGTTCCGTCAATGCTTGCCTGCTTTCTTTCTTTCTTTCTTTCTTTCTTTCTTTCTTTCTTTCTTTCTTTCTTTCTTTCATCCTATCTTTCATCAATGTTTTCTTTCTTTCTTTCTTTCTTTCTTCCTATCTTCCGTCAATGCTTTCTTTCTTTCTTTCTTTCTTTTTTTCTTTTTTTCTTTCTATCTTCCGTCAATGCTTTCTTTCTTTTTTCTATCTTTCTTTCTTTTTTCCTATCTTCCGTCAATGCTTTTTTTCTTCCTTTCTTTCTTTCTTACTTCCTCTCTTCGGTCAATGCCTTCTTTTTTCTTTCTTTCTTTCTTTCTTTCTTTCTTTCTTTCTTTCTTTCTTTCTTTCTTTCTTTCTTTCTTTCTTTCTTCCTTTCTTCCTATCTTCCGTCAATGCTTTCTTTCTTTCTTTCTTTCTTTCTTTTTTCTTTTTTTCTTTCTATCTTCCATTAATGCTTTCTTTCTTTCTTTTTTCTTCTTTCTTCTTTCTTTCTTTATATCTTCCGTCAATGGCTTCTTTCTTTCTTTCTTTCTTTCTTTCTTTCTTTCTTTTTTTCTTCCTATGTTCCGTAAATGCTTGCTTACTTTCTTTCGTTCGTTCTTTCTTTCTTTCTTCCTTTCTTTCCTTCTTTCTTTCTTTCTTTCTTTCTTTCTTTCTTCCTATCTTCCGTCAATGCTTTCTTCTTTCTTTCTTTCTTCTTTCTTTCTTTCTTTCTTTCTTTCTTTCTTTCTTTCTTTCTTTCTTTCTTCCTATCTTCCCGTCAATGCTTGCTTACTTCTTTCTTTCTCTCTTTCTTTCTTTCTTCTTTCTTTCTTACGTCAATGCTTTTTTCTTTTCTTTCTTTCTTTCTTTCTTTCTTTCTTTCTTTCTTTCTTCCTATCTTCCGTCAATGCTTTTTTTCTTTCTTTCTTTCTTTCTTTCTTATTTTCGTTCTTTCTTTCTTTCTTACTTTCTTTCCTTTCTTTCTTTCTTCCTATCTTCCGTCAATGCTTTTTTCCTTTCTTTCTTTCTTTCTTTCTTACTTTCTTTCTTCTTTCTTTCTTTCTTTTTCTTCCTATCTGTCCGTCAATGCTTTCTTTTTTCTTGTTTCTTTCGTTCTTTCTTTCTTCTTTCCTATCTTCCGTCAATGCTTTCTTTCTTTCTTTCTTTCTTTCTTTTTTCTTTCTTTGTTTCTTTCTTTTTCTTACTATCATCCATCAATGCTTTCTTTTTTCTTTCTTTCTTTCGTTCTCTCCTTCTTCTTTCCAATTTCCGTCAATGCTTTCTTTCTTTGTTTGTTTCTTTCATTCATTCTCTCTTTCTCCCACTTTCTTACTTTCTTTCATCCTATCTTTCATCAATACATTCTTTCATTCTTTCTTTCTTCTTTCTTTCTTCCAATCTCCGTCAAGCTTTTTTCTTTCTTTCTTTCATTCTTTCTTTTTTTCCTATCTTCCGTCAATGCTTTTTTTCTTTCTTTCTTTCTTTCTTTCTTTCTTTCTTTCTTTCTTTCTTCTTTCTTTCTTTCTTTCTTTCTTTCTTTCTTTCTTTCTTTCTACTTTCCTATCTAACGTCAATGCTTTCTTTCTTTCTTTCTATATTCCGTCAACGCTTTCTTTTTTTCTTTCTTTCTTTCTTTTTTCCTATCTTCCGTCAATGCTTGCTTACTTTCTTTCTTTCTTTCTTTCTTTCTTTCTTTCTTTCTTTTCTCCTTTCCTATCTTCCATCAGTGCTTTCTTTCTTGCTTGCTTTCTTTCTTTCTTTCTTTCTCTCCTTCTTTCTTTCTTTCTTTCCTTTCTTTCTTTCATTCTATCTTCCGTCAATGCTTCCTTTCTATTTTCTTTCTTTCTTTCTTTCTTCCTATCTTTCGTCAATGCTTTCTTTCCTTCTATCTTTCTTTAGTTCTTTCTTTCTTTCTTTCTTTCTTACTTTCTTTCTTTCTTTTTTCCTATCTTCCGTCAATGCTTTCTTTTTTCTTTCTTTCTTTCTTTCATCCTATCTTTCATCAATACTTTCTTTCTTTCTTTCTTTCTTCCTATCTTCCGTTCAATGCTTTCTTTCTTTCTTTCTTTTTTTCTTTCTTTCTTTCTATAGTCCATTAATGCTTTCTTTCTTTCTTTTTTCTTTCTTTCTTTCTTTCTTTCTTTATATCTTCCGTCAATGCTTTCTTTCTTTCTTTCTTTCTTTCTTTCTTTCTTTTTTCTTCCTATCTTCCGTAAATGCTTGCTTACTTACTTTCTTTCTTTCTTTCTATCTTTCTTTCTTTCATTCTTTCTTTCCTTCTTTCTTTCTTTCTTCTTTCTTTCTTCCTATCTTCGTCAATGCTTTCTTTTATCTTTCTTTCTTTCTTTCTTCTTCCTATCTTCCGTCAATGCTTGCTTGCTTTTCTTTCTTTCTTTCTTCTTTCTTCTTTCTTTCTTTCTTTCTTCCGTCAATGCTTTTTTCTTTTCTTTCTTTCTTTCTTTCTTTCTTCCTATCTTCCGTCAATGCTTTCTTTCTTTTTTTCTTTCTTTCTTTCTTATTTTCGTTCTTTCTTTCTTTCTTACTTTCTTTCTTTCTTTCTTCCTATCTTCCCTCAATGCTTTTTTTCTTTCTTTCTTTCTTTTTTTCTTTCTTTCCTTCTTTCTTCTTCTTTTCTTTCTTTCTTTCTTTCTTCTTTCTTTTTCTTCCTTTCTTCCATCAATGCTTTCTTTTTTCTTTCTTTCTTTCGTTCTTTCTTTCTTCTTTCCTATCTTCCGTCAATGCCTTTCTTTCTTTCTTTCTTTCTTTCTTTCTTTCTTTCTTTCTTTCTTTCTTCTTACTTACTTACTTCTTTCTTTCTTTTTCCTTCCTATCTTCCGTCAATTCTTTCTTTTTTCTTTCTTTCTTTCGTTCTTCTTTCTTCTTTCCTATCTTCCGTCAATGCTTTCTTCTTTCTTTCTTTCTTTCTTTCTTTCTTTATTTCTTACTTTCTTTCTTTCTTCTTTCTTTCTTTTTCTTCCTATCTTCCGTCAATGTAATCTTTCTTTCTTTCTTTCTTTCTTTCTTTCTTTCTTTTCCTATCTTCCGTCAATGCCTTTTTTTTCTTTCTTGCTTTCTTCTTTCTTTCTTTCTTCTTTCCTATCTAACGTCAATGCTTTCTTTCTTTCTATCTTTCTATCTTCCGTCAACGCTTTCTTTTTTTTCTTTCTTTCTTTCTTTTTCCTATCTTTCCGTCAATGCTTGCTTACTTTCTTTCATTCTTTCTTTCTTTCTTTCTTTCTTTCTTTCCTTCTTTCTTTCTTTCTTTCTCCTTTCCTATCTTCCATCAGTGCTTTCTTTCTTTCTTTCTTTCTTTCTTTCTTTCTTTCTTTTCTTTCCTTCTTCCTTTCTTCCTTTCTTTCTTTCATTCTATCTTCCGTCAATGCTTCCTTTCTATTTTCTTTCTTTCTTTCTTTCTTCCTATCTTTCGTCAATGCTTTCTTTCTTTCTTTCTTCTTTCTTCCTTTCTTTCTTCCGTCAATGCTTTTTTCTTTTCTTTCTCTCTTTCTTTCTTTCTTCCTATCTTCCGTCAATGCTTTCTTTCTTTTTTTTCTTTCTTTCTTTCTTCTTTCTTATTTTCGTTCTTTCTTTCTTCTTACTTTCTTTCTTTCTTTCTTTTTCCTATCTTCCCTCAATGCTTTTTTTTCTTTCTTTCTTTCTTTTTTTCTTTCTTTCTTTCTTCTTTCTTTCTTTTTTCTGCCTATCTTCCATCAATGCTTTCTTTTTCTTTCTTTCTTTCGTTCTTCTTCTTCTTTCCCTATCTTCCGTCAATGCTTTCTTTCTTTCTTTCTTTCTTTCTTTCTTTCTTACTTACTTTCTTTCTTTCTTTCTTTCCTTTCTTTTTCTTCCTATCTTCCGTCAATGCTTTCTTTCTTTCTTTCTTTCTTTCTTTCTTTCATTCTTTCTTTCTTTCTTTCTTTCTTTCTTTCTTTCTTTCTTTCTTTCTTTTTTTCCTATCTTCCGTCAATGCTTTTTTTTCTTTCTTTCTTTCTTCTTTCTTTCTTTCTACTTTCCTATCTAACGTCAATGCTTTCTTTCTTTCTTTCTTTCTATATTCCGTCAACGCTTTCTTTTTTTCTTTCTTTCTTTCTTTTTTCCTATCTTCCGTTAATGCTTGCTTACTTTCTTTCTTTCTTTCTTTCTTTCTTTCTTTCTTTCTTTCTTTCTTCTCCTTTCCTATCTTCCATCAGTGCTTTCTTTCTTTCTTTCTTTCTTTCTTTCTTTCTTTCCTTTCCTTCTTTCTTTCTTTCTTTCTTTCTTTCTTTCATTCTATCTTCCGTCAATGCTTCCTTTCTATTTTCTTTCTTTCTTTCTTTCTTCCTATCTTTCGTCAATGCTTTCTTTCCTTCTATCTTTCTTTAGTTCTTTCTTTCTTTCTTTCTTTCTTACTTTCTTTCTTCTTTTTTCCTATCTTCCGTCAATGTTTTCTTTTTTCTTTCTTTCTTTCTTTCATCCTATCTTTCATCAATACCTTCTTTCTTTCTTTCTTTCTTTCTTCCTATCTTCACGTCAATTCTTTCTTTCTTTCTTTCTTTTTTCTTTCTTTCTTTCTATAGTCCATTAATGCTTTCTTTCTTTCTTTTTTCTTTCTTTCTTTCTTTCTTCCTTATATCTTCCGTCAATGGTTTCTTTCTTTCTTTCTTTCTTTCTTTCTTTTTTCTTCCTATCTTCCGTAAATGCTTGCTTACTTTCTTTCTTTCTTTCTTTCTATCTTTCTTTCTTTCTTTCTTTCTTTCTTTCCTTCTTTCTTTCTTTCTTTCTTTCTTTCTTCCCTATCTTCCGTCAATGCTTTCTTTTTCTTTCTTTCTTTCTTTCTTTCTTTCTTCCTATCTTCCGTCAATGCTTGCTTTCTTTCTTTCTTTCTTTCTTTCTTTCTTTCTTTCTTTCTTTCTTTCTTTCTTTCTTCCGTCAATGCTTTTTTCTTTTCTTTCTTTCTTTCTTTCTTTCTTCCTATCTTCCGTCAATGCTTTCTTTCTTTTTTTCTTTCTTTCTTTCTTTCTTTCTTATTTTCGTTCTTTCTTTCTTTCTTACTTTCTTTCTTTCTTTCTTTCTTCCTATCTTCCCTCAATGCTTTTTTCTTTCTTTCTTTCTTTTTCTTTCTTTCCTTCTTTCTTCTTTCTTACTTTCTTACTTTCTTTCTTTCTTCTTTTTCTTCCTATCTTCCATCAATGCTTTCTTTTCTCTTTCTTTCTTTCGTTCTTCTTTCTTCTTTCCTATCTTCCGTCAATGCTTTCTTTCTTTCTTTCTTTCTTTCTTTCTTTCTTTCTTTCTTTCTTTCTTTCTTACTTACTTTCTTTCTTTCTTCCGTCAATGCTTTCTTTCTTCCTTTCTTTCTTTCTTACTTCCTGTCTTCGGTCAATGCTTTCTTTTTTCTTTCTTTCTTCTTTCTTTCTTCCTATCTTCCGTCAATGCTTTCTTTCTTTCTTTCTTTCTTTCTTTCTTTCTTTCTTTCTTTCTTTCTTTCTTTCTATCGTCCATTAATGCTTTCTTTCTTTCTTTTTTCTTTCTTTCTTTCTTTCTTTATATCTTCCGTCAATGGTTTTTTTCTTTCTTTCTTTCTTCCTTTCTTTTTTTCTTTCTTCCTATCTTCCGTAAATGCTTGCTTACTTTCTTTTCTTTCTTTCTTTCTTTCTTTCTTTCTTTCTTTCTTTCCTTCTTTCTTTCTTTCTTTCTTTCTTTCTTTCTTTCTTCCTATCTTCCGTCAATGCTTTCTTTCTTTTTTTCTTTCTTTCTTTCTTTCTTTCTTTCTTTATTTCTTATTTTCGTTCTTTCTTTCTTTCTTACTTTCTTTCTTCTTACTTTCTTCCTATCTTCCCTCAATGTTTTTTTCTTTCTTTCTTTCTTCCTTTCTTTCTTTGTTTCTTTCTTTTTCTTCCTATCTTCCATCAATGCTTTCTTTTTTCTTTCTTTCTTTCGTTCTTTCTTTCTTCTTTCCTATCTAATGTCAATGCTTTCTTTCTTTCTTTCTTTCTTTCTTCTTTCTTTCTTTCTTTCTTTCTTTCTACTTACTTTCTTTCTTTCTTTCTTTTTCTTCCTATCTTCCGTCAATTCTTTCTTTTTTCTTTCTTTCTTTCGTTCTTTCTTTCTTCTTTCCTATCTTCCGTCAATGCTTTCTTTCTTTCTTTCTTTCTTTCTTTCTTTCTTTCTTTCTTTCTTTCTTTTTCTTCCTATCTTCCGTCAATGCTTTCTTTCTTTCTTTCTTTCTTTCTTTCTTTCATCCTATCTTTCATCAATACTTTCTTTCTTTCTTTCTTTCTTCCTATCTTCTGTCAATGCTTTCTTTCTTTCTTTCTTTCTTTCTTTTTTTCTTTCTTTCTTTTCTATCGTCCATTAATGCTTTCTTTCTTTCTTTTTTCTTTCTTTCTTTCTTTCTTTCTTTCTTTCTTTATATCTTCCGTCAATGGTTTTCTTTCTTTCTTTTTTTCTTTCTTTCTTTTTTTTCTTTCTTCCTATCTTCCGTAACTGCTTGCTTACTTTCTTTCTTTCTTTTCTTTCTTTCTTTCTTTCTTTCTTTACTACTTTCTTTCTTTCTTTCTTTCTTCCTATCTTCCGTCAATGCTTTCTTTATTCTTTCTTCTTTCTTCTTTCTTTCTTTCTCCTATCTTCCGTCAATGCTTGCTTACTTTCTTTCTTCTTTCTTTCTTTCTTTCTTTCTTTCCTTTCTTTCTTCTTTCTTTCTTCTTTCTTTCTTTCTTTCTTTCTTTTTCTTCCTATCTTCCCTCAATGCTTTTTTCTTTCTTTCTTTCTTTCTTTCTTTCTTTTCTTTCTTACTTTCTTTCTTTCTTTCTTTCTTTCTTTCTTCCTTTTTCTTCCTATCTTCCATCCAATGCTTTCTTTTTTCTTTCTTTCTTTCGTTCTTTCTTTCTTCTTACCTATCTTCCGTCAATGCTTTCTTTCTTTCTTTCTTTCTTTCTTTCTTTCTTTCTTTCTTTCTTTCTTTCTTACTTACTTTCTTTCTTTCTTTCTTTGTTTCTTTCTTTTTCTTCCTATCTTCCGTCAATTCTTTCTTTTTTCTTTCTTTCTTTCGTTCTTTCTTTCTTCTTTCCTATCTTCCGTCAATTCTTTCTTTCTTTCTTTCTTTCTTTCTTTCTTTCTTTCTTTCTTTCTTTCTTTCCTTCCTTC
Source organism: Intellagama lesueurii (assembly GCA_037013535.1). Taxonomy (NCBI): domain Eukaryota; kingdom Metazoa; phylum Chordata; class Lepidosauria; order Squamata; family Agamidae; genus Intellagama; species Intellagama lesueurii. The sequence goes on along the minus strand of JBAJHW010000018.1, from coordinate 8,915,418 downwards.
TTTCTTTCTTTCTGTCTTTCTTTCTTCCTATCTTCCGTCAATGCTTTCTTTTTTCTTTCTTTCTTTCTTTCTTTCTTTCTTTCTTTCTTTCTTTCTTTCTTTCTTTCTTTCTTTCTTTCTTTCTCTCTTTCTTCCTATCTTCCGTCAATGCTTGCTTACTTTCTTTCTTTCTTTCTTTCTTTCTTTCTTTCTTTCTTTCTTTCTTTCTTTCTTTCTTTCTTTCTTTCTTTCTTCCGTCAATGCTTTTTTCTTTTCTTTCTTTCTTTCTTTCTTTCTTCTATATTCCGTCAATGCTTTCTTTCTTTTTTTCTTTCTTTCTTTCTTATTTTCGTTCTTTCTTTCTTTCTTTCTTACTTTCTTTCTTTCTTTCTTTCTTTCTTCCTATCTTTCCTCAATGCTTTTTTCTTTCTTTCTTTCTTTCCTTACTTTCTTTCTTTCTTTCTTTCTTTCTTTCTTTCTTTCTTTTTCTTCCTATCTTCCTTCAATGCTTTCTTTTTTTCTTTCTTTCTTTCGTTCTTTCTTTCTTCTTTCCTATCTTCCGTCAATGCTTTCTTTCTTTCTTTCTTTCTTCTTTCTTTCTTTCTTTCTTTCTTTCTTACTTTCTTTCTTTCTTTCTTTCATTCTTTCTTTTTCTTCCTATCTTCCGTCAATGCTTTCTTTCTTTCTTTCTTTCTTTCTTTCTTTCTTTCTTTCTTTCTTTCTTTCTTTTTTTTCCTAACTTCCGTCAATGCTTTTTTTCTTTCTTTCTTTCTTTCTTTCTTTCTTTCTTTCAACTTTCCTATCTAACGTCAATGCTTTCTTTCTTTCTTTCTTTCTATCTTCCATCAAAGCTTTCTTTTTTTTTTTTCTTTCTTTCTTTCTTTCTTTCTTTCTTTCTTTCTTTCTTTCTTTCTTTCTTTCTTTCTTTCTTTCTTTCTTTCTTTCTCCTTTCCAATCTTCCATCAGTGCTTTCTTTCTTTCTTTCTTTCTTTCCTCTTTCTTTTTCCTTCCTTCTTTCTTTCTTTCTTTCTTTCATTATATCTTCCGTACAATGCTTCCTTTCTTTTTTCTTTCTTTCTTTCTTTCTTCCTATCTTTCGTCAATGCTTTCTTCTTTCTTTCTTTCTTTCTTTCTTTCTTTCTTTCTTTCTTCTTCCGTCAATGCTTTTTTCTTTTTTTTCTTTCTTTCTTTCTTTCTTTCCTTCTTTCTTACTTCCTGTCTTCGTCAATGCTTTCTTTTTTCTTTCTTTCTTTCTTTCTTTCTTTCTTCCTATCTTCCGTCAATGCTTTCTTTCTTTCTTTCTTTTCCTTTTTTTTTTTCTTTTCTTTCTTTCTATCGTCCATTAATGCTTTCTTTCTTTCTTTTTCTTTCTTTCTTTCTTTCTTTATATCTTCCGTCAATGGTTTTTTTCTTTCTTTCTTTCTTCCTTTCTTTTTTTCTTTCTTCCCTATCTTCCGTAATGCTTGCTTACTTTCTTTCTTTCTTCTTCTTTCTTTCTTTCTTCCTTCTTTCTTTCTTCTTTCTTTCTTTCTTCCTATCTTCCGTCAATGCTTTCTTTCTTTTTTTCTTTCTTTCTTTCTTTCTTTCTTTCTTTCTTTATTTCTTATTTTCGTTCTTTCTTTCTTTCTTTCTTTCTTTCTTTCTTTCTTTCTTTCTTCCTATCTTCCGTCAATGCTTTTTTTCTTTTTTTCTGTCTTTCCTATCTTCCGTCAATGTTTTCTTACTTTCTTTCTTTCTTTCTTCCTATGTTCCGTCAATGCTTGCCTGCTTTCTTTCTTTCTTTTCTTTCTTTCTTTCATCCTATCTTTCGTCAAATGTTTTCTTTCTTTCTTTCTTTCTTTCTTCCTATCTTCCGTCAATGCTTTCTTTCTTTCTTTCTTTCTTTCTTATTTTCGTTCTTTCTTTCTTTCTTTCTTACTTTCTTTCTTTCTTTCTTTCTTCCTATCTTCCCTCGATGCTTTTTTCTTTCTTTCTTTCTTTCTTTCTTACTTTCCTTTCTTTCTTTCTTTCCTCTCTTTCTTTTTCTTCCTATCTTCCATCAATGCTTTCTTTTTTCTTTCTTTCTTTCGTTCTTTCTTTCTTCTTTCCTATCTCCGTCAATGCTTTCTTTCTTTCTTTCTTTCTTTCTTTCTTTCTTTCTTTCTTTCTTACTTTCTTCTTTCTTTCTTTCTTTCTTTTCTTCCTATCTTCCGTCAATGCTTTCTTTCTTTCTTTCTTTCTTTCTTTCTTTCTTTCTTACTTTCTTTCTTTCTTTCTTTCTTTCTTTCTTTCTTTCTTTTCCTAACTTCCGTCAATGCTTTTTTTCTTTCTTTCTTTCTTTCTTTCTTTCTTTCTTTCTACTTTCCTATCTAACGTCAATGCTTTCTTTCTTTCTTTCTTTCTATCTTCCTTCAACGCTTTCTTTTTTTTCTTTTCTTTCTTTCTTTCTTTCTTTCTTTCTTTCTTTCTTTCTTTCATTCTTTCTTTCCTTCTTTCTTTCTTTCTTTTTTCTTTCATTCTATCTTCCGTCAATGCTTCCTTTCTTTTTTCTTTCTTTCTTTCCTTCTTCCTATCTTTCGTCAATGCTTTCTTTCTCTCTTTCTTTCTTTCTTTCTTTCTTTCTTTCTTTCTTTCTTTCTTTCTTTCTTTCGTTCTTTCTTTCTTTCTTTCTATCTTCCGTCAATGCTTTTTTCTTTTTTTTCTTTCTTTCTGTCTTCCTATCTTCCGTCAATGTTTTCTTACTTTCTTTCTTTCTTTCTTTCTTTCTTCCTATCTTCCGTCAATGCTTGCCTGCTTTCTTTCTTTCTTACTTTCTTTCTTTCTTTCTTTCTTTCTTTCTTTCTTTCTTTCTTTCATCCTATCTTTCATCAATGTTTTCTTTCTTTCTTTCTTTCTTTCTTTCTTTCTTTCTTTATATCTTCCATCAATGGTTTCTTTCTTTCTTTTTTTCTTTCTTTCTTTTTTTCTTTCTTCCTATCTTCCGTAACTGCTTGCTTACTTTCTTTCTTTCTTTCTTTCTTTCTTTCTTTCTTTCTTTACTACTTTCTTTCTTTCTTTCTTTCTTCCTATCTTCCGTCAATGCTTTCTTTATTCTTTCTTTCTTTCTTTCTTTCTTTCTTTCTTCCTATCATCCGTCAATTGCTTGCTTACTTTCTTTCTTTCTTTCTTTCTTTCTTTCTTTCTTTCTTTCTTTCTTTCTTTCTTTCTTTCTTTCTTTCTTCCGTCAATGCTTTTTCTTTTCTTTCTTTCTTTCTTTCTTTCTTTCTTTCTTTCTTCCTATCTTCCCTCAATGCTTTTTTCTTTCTTTCTTTCTTTCTTTCTTTCTTTCTTTCTTTTCTTACTTTCTTTCTTTCTTTCTTTCTTTCTTTCTTTCTTTCTTTCTTTCTTCCTTTTTCTTCCTATCTTCCATCAATGCTTTCTTTTTTCTTTCTTTCTTTCGTTCTTTCTTTCTTCTTACCTATCTTCCGTCAATGCTTTCTTTCTTTCTTTCTTTCTTTCTTTCTTTCTTTCTTTCTTACTACTTTCTTTCTTTCTTTCTTTGTTTCTTTCTTTTTCTTCCTATCTTCCGTCAATTCTTTCTTTTTTCTTTCTTTCTTTCGTTCTTTCTTTCTTCTTTCCTATCTTCCGTCAATTCTTTCTTTCTTTCTTTCTTTTTTCTTTCTTTCTTTCTTTCTTTCTTTCCTTTCTTCTTTCCTTCCTTCTTTCTTTCTTTCTGTCTTTCTTTCTTCCTATCTTCCGTCAATGCTTTCTTTTTTCTTTCTTTCTTTCTTTCTTTCTTTCTTTCTTGCTTTCTTTCTTTCTTTCTTTCTTTCTTTTTTTCTTTCTTTCTTTCTATCTTCCATTAATGCTTTCTTTCTTTCTTTTTTCTTTCTTTCTTTCATTCTTTATATCTTCCGTCAATGGTTTCTTTCTTTCTTTCTTTCTTTCTTTCTTCCTATCTTTCGTCAATGCTTTTTTCTTTTCTTTCTTTCTTTCTTTCTTTCTTCCTATCTTCCGTCAATGCTTTCTTTCTTTTTTCTTTCTTTCTTTCTTCTTTCTTATTTTCGTTCTTTCTTTCTTTCTTTCTTTCTTTCTTTCTTTCTTCCTATCTTCCCTCAATGCTTTTTTCTTTCTTTCTTTCTTTTTTTCTTTCTTTCTTTCTTTCTTTCTTTCTTTCTTTCTTTCTTTTTCTTCCTATCTTCCATCAATGCTTACTTTTTTCTTTCTTTCTTTCGTTCTTTCTTTCTTCTTTCCTATCTTCCGTCAATGCTTTCTTTCTTTCTTTCTTTCTTTCTTTCTTTATTTATTTATTTATTTATTTCTTTCTTTTTCTTCCTATCTTCCGTCAATGCTTTCTTTCTTTCTTTCTTTCTTTCTTTCTTTCTTTCTTTCTTTTTTCCTATCTTCCGTCAATGCTTTTTTTTCTTTCTTTCTTTCTTTCTTTCTTTCTTTCTTTCTTTCTTTCTTTCTTTCTACTTTTCCTATCTAACGTCAATGCTTTCTTTCTTTCTTTCTTTCTATATTCCGTCAACGCTTTCTTTTTTTTCTTTCTTTCTTTCTTTTTTCCTATCTTCCGTCAATGCTTGCTTACTTTCTTTCATTCTTTCTTTCTTTCTTTCTTTCTTTCTTTCTTTCTTTCTTTCTTTCTTTCTTTCTTTCTTTCTTTCTTTCTTTCTTTCTTTCTTTCTTTCTTTCTCCTTTCCTATCTTCCATCAGTGCTTTCTTTCTTTCTTTCTTTCTTTCTTTCTTTCTTTCCTTCTTTCTTTCTTTCTTTCTTTCTTTCTTTCATTCTATCTTCCGTCAATGCTTCCTTTCTATTTTCTTTCTTTCTTTCTTTCTTCCTATCTTTCGTCAATGCTTTCTTTCTTTCTATCTTTCTTTAGTTCTTTCTTTCTTTCTTTCTTTTCTTACTTTCTTTCTTTCTTTTTTTCCTATCTTCCGTCAATGCTTTCTTTTTTCTTTCTTTCTTTCCTTCATCCTATCTTTCATCAATACTTTCTTTCTTTCTTTCTTTCTTCCTATCTTCCGTCAATGCTTTCTTTCTTTCTTTCTTTTTTTCTTTCTTTCTTTCTATAGTCCATTAATGCTTTCTTTCATTCTTTTTTCTTTCTTTCTTTCGTTTCTTTCTTTCTTTATATCTTCCGTCAATGGTTTCTTTCTTTCTTTCTTTCTTTCTTTCTTTCTTTTTTTCTTCCTATCTTCCGTAAATGCTTGCTTACTTTCTTTCTTTCTTTCTTTCTATCTTTCTTTCTTTCTTTCTTTCTTTCCTTCTTTCTTTCTTTCTTTCTTTCTTTCTTTCTTTCTTTCTTCCTATCTTCCGTCAATGCTTTCTTTCTTTCTTTCTTTCTTTCTTTCTTTCTTTCTTTCTTTCTTTCTTTCTTTTTTTCTTCCTATCTTCCGTAAATGCTTGCTTACTTTCTTTCTTTCTTTCTTTCTATCTTTCTTTCTTTCTTTCTTTCTTTCCTTCTTTCTTTCTTTCTTTCTTTCTTTCTTTCTTTCTTTCTTTCTTCCTATCTTCCGTCAATGCTTGCTTTCTTTCTTTCTTTTCTTTCTTTCTTTCTTTCTTTCTTCCTATCTTCCGTCAATGCTTTCTTTCTTTCTTTCTTTCTTTCTTTCTTTCTTATTTTCGTTCTTTCTTTCTTACTTACTTTCTTTCTTTCTTTCTTTCTTCCTATCTTCCCTCAATGCTTTTTTCTTTCTTTCTTTCTTTTTTTCTTTCTTTCCTTCTTTCTTTCTTTCTTACTTTCTTACTTTCTTTCTTTCTTTCTTTTTCTTCCTATCTTCCGTCAATTCTTTCTTTTTTCTTTCTTTCTTTCGTTCTTTCTTTCTTCTTTCCTATCTTCCGTCAATGCTTTCTTTCTTTCTTTCTTTTCCTATCCTCCGTCAATGCTTTTTTTCATTCTTTCTTTCTTTCTTTCTTCTTTCCTATCTAACGTCAATGCTTTCTTTCTTTCTTTCTTTCTATCTTTTTTCTTTCTTTCTTTCTTTCTTTTTCTTCCTATCTTCCATCAATGCTTTCTTTTTTTTCTTTCTTTCTTTCTTTTTTCCTATCATCCGTCAATGCTTGCTTACTTTCTTTCATTCTTTCTTTCTTCCTTTTTTTCTTTCCTTCTTTCTTTCTTTCTTTCTCCTTTCCTATCTTCCATCAGTGCTTTCTTTCTTTCTTTCTTTCTTTCTTTCTTTCTTTCTTTCTTTCTTTCCTTCTTTCTTTCTTTCTTTCTTTCTTTCATTCTATCTTCCGTCAATGCTTTCTTTCTTTCTTTCTTTCTTTTTTTCTTTCTTTCTGTCTATCTTCCGTCAATACTTTCTTTCTTTTTTCTATCTTTCTTTCTTTCTTCCTATCTTCTGTCAATGCTTTTTTTCTTCCTTTCTTTCTTTCTGACTTCCTCTCTTCGGTCAATGCTTTCTTTTTTCTTTCTTTCTTTCTTTCTTTCTTCCTATCCTCCATCAATGCTTTCTTTCTTTCTTTCTTTCTTTCTTTTTTTCTTTCTTTCTTTCTATCTTCCATTAATGCTTTCTTTCTTTCTTTTTTCTTTCTTTCTTTCATTCTTTATATCTTCCGTCAATGGTTTCTTTCTTTCTTTCTTTCTTTCTTTCTTCCTATCTTTCGTCAATGCTTTTTTCTTTTCTTTCTTTCTTTCTTTCTTTCTTCCTATCTTCCGTCAATGCTTTCTTTCTTTTTTCTTTCTTTCTTTCTTCTTTCTTATTTTCGTTCTTTCTTTCTTTCTTTCTTTCTTTCTTTCTTCCTATCTTCCCTCAATGCTTTTTTCTTTCTTTCTTTCTTTTTTTCTTTCTTTCTTTCTTTCTTTCTTTCTTTCTTTTTCTTCCTATCTTCCATCAATGCTTACGTTTTTTCTTTCTTTCTTTCGTTCTTTCTTTCTTCTTTCCTATCTTCCGTCAATGCTTTCTTTCTTTCTTTCTTTCTTTCTTTCTTTCTTTATTTATTTATTTATTTCTTTCTTTTTCTTCCTATCTTCCGTCAATGCTTTCTTTCTTTCTTTCTTTCTTTCTTTCTTTCTTTCTTTCTTTTTTCCTATCTTCCGTCAATGCTTTTTTTTCTTTCTTTCTTTCTTTCTTTCTTTCTTTCTTTCTTTCTTTCTTTCTACTTTCCTATCTAACGTCAATGCTTTCTTTCTTTCTTTCTTTCTATATTCCGTCAACGCTTTCTTTTTTTCTTTCTTTCTTTCTTTTTTCCTATCTTCCGTCAATGCTTGCTTACTTTCTTTCATTCTTTCATTCTTTCTTTCTTTCTTTCTTTCTTTCTTTCTTTCTTTCTTTCTTTCTTTCTTTCTTTCTTTCTTTCTTTCTTTCTTTCTTTCTTTCTTTCTGTTCTTTCTTTCTCCTTTCCTATCTTCCATCAGTGCTTTCTTTCTTTCTTTCTTTCTTTCTTTCTTTCTTTCTTTCCTTCTTTCTTTCTTTCTTTCTTTCTTTCTTTCATTCTATCTTCCGTCAATGCTTCCTTTCTATTTTCTTTCTTTCTTTCTTTCTTCCTATCTTTCGTCAATGCTTTCTTTCTTTCTATCTTTCTTTAGTTCTTTCTTTCTTTCTTTCTTTCTTACTTTCTTTCTTTCTTTTTTTCCTATCTTCCGTCAATGCTTTCTTTTTTCTTTCTTTCTTTCCTTCATCCTATCTTTCATCAATACTTTCTTTCTTTCTTTCTTTCTTCCTATCTTCCGTCAATGCTTTCTTTCTTTCTTTCTTTTTTTCTTTCTTTCTTTCTATAGTCCATTAATGCTTTCTTTCATTCTTTTTTCTTTCTTTCTTTCTTTCTTTCTTTCTTTATATCTTCCGTCAATGGTTTCTTTCTTTCTTTCTTTCTTTCTTTCTTTCTTTTTTTCTTCCTATCTTCCGTAAATGCTTGCTTACTTTCTTTCTTTCTTTCTTTCTATCTTTCTTTCTTTCTTTCTTTCTTTCCTTCTTTCTTTCTTTCTTTCTTTCTTTCTTTCTTTCTTTCTTTCTTCCTATCTTCCGTCAATGCTTGCTTTCTTTCTTTCTTTCTTTCTTTCTTTCTTTCTTTCTTTCTTTCTTTCTTTCTTTTTTTCTTCCTATCTTCCGTAAATGCTTGCTTACTTTCTTTCTTTCTTTCTTTCTATCTTTCTTTCTTTCTTTCTTTCTTTCCTTCTTTCTTTCTTTCTTTCTTTCTTTCTTTCTTTCTTTCTTCCTATCTTCCGTCAATGCTTGCTTTCTTTCTTTCTTTTCTTTCTTTCTTTCTTTCTTTCTTCCTATCTTCCGTCAATGCTTTCTTTCTTTCTTTCTTTCTTTCTTTCTTTCTTATTTTCGTTCTTTCTTTCTTACTTACTTTCTTTCTTTCTTTCTTTCTTCCTATCTTCCCTCAATGCTTTTTTCTTTCTTTCTTTCTTTTTTTCTTTCTTTCCTTCTTTCTTTCTTTCTTACTTTCTTACTTTCTTTCTTTCTTTCTTTTTCTTCCTATCTTCCGTCAATTCTTTCTTTTTTTCTTTCTTTCTTTCGTTCTTTCTTTCTTCTTTCCTATCTTCCGTCAATGCTTTCTTTCTTTCTTTCTTTTCCTATCCTCCGTCAATGCTTTTTTTCATTCTTTCTTTCTTTCTTTCTTCTTTCCTATCTAACGTCAATGCTTTCTTTCTTTCTTTCTTTCTATCTTTTTTCTTTCTTTCTTTCTTTCTTTTTCTTCCTATCTTCCATCAATGCTTTCTTTTTTTTCTTTCTTTCTTTCTTTTTTCCTATCATCCGTCAATGCTTGCTTACTTTCTTTCATTCTTTCTTTCTTCCTTTTTTTCTTTCCTTCTTTCTTTCTTTCTTTCTCCTTTCCTATCTTCCATCAGTGCTTTCTTTCTTTCTTTCTTTCTTTCTTTCTTTCTTTCTTTCTTTCCTTCTTTCTTTCTTTCTTTCTTTCTTTCATTCTATCTTCCGTCAATGCTTCCTTTCTATTTTCTTTCTTTCTTTCTTTCTTCCTATCTTTCGTCAATGCTTTCTTTCTTTCTTTCTTTCTTTCTTTCTTTCTTTCTTTCTTTCTTTCTTTCTTTCTTTCTTTCTTTCTTTCTTTCTTTCTTTCTTTCTTTCTTTCTATCTTCCGTCAATGCTTTTTTCTTTTTTTCTTTCTTTCTGTCCTCCTATCTTCCGTCAATGTTTTCTTACTTTCTTTCTTTCTTTCTTCCTATCTTCCGTCAATGCTTGCCTGCTTTCTTTCTTTCTTTCTTTCTTTCTTTCTTTCTTTCATCCTATCTTTCATCAATGTTTTCTTTCTTTCTTTCTTTCTTTCTTCCTATCTTCCGTCAATGCTTTCTTTCTTTTTTCTATCTTTCTTTCTTTCTTCCTATCTTCCGTCAATACTTTTTTTTCTTCCTTTCTTTCTTTCTTACTTCCTCTCTTCGGTCAATGCTTTCTTTTTTCTTTCTTTCTTTCTTTCTTTCTTTCTTTCATTCTTTCTTTCTTTCTTCCTATCTTCCGTCAATGCTTTCTTTCTTTCTTTCTTTCTTTTTTTCTTTTTTCTTTCTATCTTCCATATAATGCTTTCTTTCTTTCTTTTTTCTTTCTTTCTTTCTTTCTTTATATCTTCCGTCAATGGCTTCTTTCTTTCTGTCTTTCTTTCTTTCTTTCTTTCTTTCTTTTTTTCTTCCTATGTTCCGTAAATGCTTGCTTACTTTCTTTCGTTCTTTCTTTCTTTCTTTCTTCCTTTCTTTCCTTCTTTCCTTCTTTATTTCTTTCTTTCTTTCTATCTTCCGTCAATGCTTTCTTTTTCTTTCTTCCTTCCTTCCTTCCTTTCTTTCTTTCTTTCTTTCTTTCTTTCTTTCTTTCTTTCTTTCTTTCTTTCTTTCTTTCTTCCTATCTTCCGTCAATGCTTGCTTACTTTCTTTCTTTCTTTCTTTCTTTCTTTCTTTCTTTCTTTCTTCCGTCAATGCTTTTTTCTTTTCTTTCTTTCTTTCTTTCTTTCTTCCTATCTTCCGTCAATGCTTTCTTTCTTTTTTCTTTCTTTCTTTCTTTCTTTCTTATTTTCGTTCTTTCTTTCTTTCTTACTTTCTTTCTTTCTTTCTTTCTTTCTTCCTATCTTCCGTCAATGCTTTTTTCTTTCTTTCTTTCTTTCTTTCTTACTTTCTCTCTTTCTTTCTTTCTTTCTTTCTTTTTCTTCCTATCTTCCGTCAATGCTTTCTTTTTTCTTTGTTTCTTTCGTTCTTTCTTTCTTCTTTCCTATCTTCCGTCAATGCTTTCTTTCTTTCTTTCTTTCTTTTTTCTTTCTTTCTTTCTTTCTTTTTCTTCCTATCTTCCATCAATGCTTTCTTTTTTCTTTCTTTCTTTCGTTCTCTCCTTCTTCTTTCCAATTTCCGTCAATGCTTTCTTTCTTTCTTTGTTTCTTTCATTCATTCTCTCTTTCTCCCACTTTCTTTCTTTCTTTCATCCTATCTTTCATCAATAGTTTCTTTCATTCTTTCTTTCTTTCTTTCTTTCTTCCAATCTTCCGTCAAAGCTTTTTTCTTTCTTTCTTTCTTTCTTTCTTTCTTTCTTTCTTTCTTTCTACTTTCCTATCTCACGTCAATGCTTTCTTTCTTTCTTTCTATCTTCCGTCAAAGCTTTCTTTTTTTCATTCTTTCTTTCTTTTTGCCTATCTTCCGTCAATGCTTGCTTACTTTCTTTCATTCTTTCTTTCATTCTTTCTTTCTTTCTTTCTTTCTTTCTCCTTTCCTATCTTCCATCAGTGCTTTCTTTCTTTCTTTCTTTGTTTCTTTCTTTCCTTCTTTCTTTCTTTTTTTCTTTCTTTCTATCTTCCGTCAATTCTTCCTTTCTATTTTCTTTCTTTCTTTCTTTCTTCCTATCTTTCGTCAATGCTTTCTTTCTTTCTTTCTTTCATTCTTTCATCGTATCTTTCGTCATTGCGTTCTTTCTTTCTTTCTTTCTTTCTTTCTTTCTTTCTTTCTTTCTTTCTTTCTTTCTTTCTTTCTTTCTATCTTCCGTCAATGCTTTTTTCTTTTTTTTCTTTCTTTCTGTCTTCCTATCTTCCGTCAATGTTTTCTTACTTTCTTTCTTTCTTTCTTCCTATCTTCCGTCAATGTTTGCCTGCTTTCTTTCTTTCTTTCTCTCTTTCTTTCTTTTTTTCATCCTATCTTTCATCAATGTTTTCTTTCTTTCTTTCTTTCTTTCCTCCTATCTTCCGTCAATGCTTTCTTTCTTTCTTTCTTTCTTTCTTTCTTTCTTTCTTTCTATCTTCCGTCAATACTTTCTTTCTTTTTTCTATCTTTCTTTCTTTCTTCCTATCTTCTGTCAATGCTTTTTTTCTTCCTTTCTTTCTTTCTTACTTCCTCTCTTCGGTCAATGCTTTCTTTTTTCTTTCTTTCTTTCTTTCTTTCTTCCTATCCTCCGTCAATGCTTTCTTTCTTTCTTTCTTTCTTTTTTTCTTTCTTTCTTTCTATCTTCCATTAATGCTTTCTTTCTTTCTTTTTTCTTTCTTTCTTTCTTTCTTTATATCTTCCGTCAATGGTTTCTTTCTTTCTTTCTTTCTTTCTTTCATTTTTTCTTTCTTCCTATCTTCCGTAAGTGCTTGCTTACTTTCTTTCTTTCGTTCGTTCTTTCTTTCTTTCTTTCTTTCTTTCTTTCTTTCATTCTTTCTTTCTTTCTTTCTTTCTTTCTTCCTATCGTCCGTCAATGCTTTTTTTCTTTCTTTCTGTATTCCTATCTTCCGCCAATGCTTTCTTTCTTTCTTTCTTTCTTTCTTTCATCCTATCTTTCATCAATGTTTTCTTTCTTTCTTTCTTCCTATCTTCCGTCAATGCTTTCTTTCTTTCTTTCTTTCTTTTTTTCTTTCTTTCTATCTTCCGTCAATACTTTCTTTCTTTTTTCTATCTTTCTTTCTTTCTTCCTATCTTCTGTCAATGCTTTTTTTCTTCCTTTCTTTCTTTCTTACTTCCTCTCTTCGGTCAATGCTTTCTTTTTTCTTTCTTTCTTTCTTTCTTTCTTTCTTCCTATCCTCCGTCAATGCTTTCTTTCTTTCTTTCTTTCTTTCTTTTTTTCTTTCTTTCTTTCTATCTTCCATTAATGCTTTCTTTCTTTCTTTCTTTTTCTTCCTATCTTTCGTCAATGCTTTCTTTCTTTCTTTCTTTCATTCTTTCATCGTATCTTTCGTCATTGCGTTCTTTCTTTCTTTCTTTCTTTCTTTCTTTCTTTCTTTCTTTCTTTCTTTCTTTCTTTCTTTCTTTCTATCTTCCGTCAATGCTTTTTTCTTTTTTTTCTTTCTTTCTGTCTTCCTATCTTCCGTCAATGTTTTCTTACTTTCTTTCTTTCTTTCTTCCTATCTTCCGTCAATGTTTGCCTGCTTTCTTTCTTTCTTTCTCTCTTTCTTTCTTTTTTTCATCCTATCTTTCATCAATGTTTTCTTTCTTTCTTTCTTTCCTCCTATCTTCCGTCAATGCTTTCTTTCTTTCTTTCTTTCTTTCTTTCTTTCTTTCTTTCTTTCTTTCTATCTTCCGTCAATACTTTCTTTCTTTTTTCTATCTTTCTTTCTTTCTTCCTATCTTCTGTCAATGCTTTTTTTCTTCCTTTCTTTCTTTCTTACTTCCTCTCTTCGGTCAATGCTTTCTTTTTTCTTTCTTTCTTTCTTTCTTTCTTCCTATCCTCCGTCAATGCTTTCTTTCTTTCTTTCTTTCTTTTTTTCTTTCTTTCTTTCTATCTTCCATTAATGCTTTCTTTCTTTCTTTTTTCTTTCTTTCTTTCTTTCTTTATATCTTCCGTCAATGGTTTCTTTCTTTCTTTCTTTCTTTCTTTCATTTTTTTCTTTCTTCCTATCTTCCGTAAGTGCTTGCTTACTTTCTTTCTTTCGTTCGTTCTTTCTTTCTTTCTTTCTTTCTTTCTTTCTTTCATTCTTTCTTTCTTTCTTTCTTTCTTTCTTCCTATCGTCCGTCAATGCTTTTTTCTTTCTTTCTGTATTCCTATCTTCCGCCAATGCTTTCTTTCTTTCTTTCTTTCTTTCTTTCATCCTATCTTTCATCAATGTTTTCTTTCTTTCTTTCTTCCTATCTTCCGTCAATGCTTTCTTTCTTTCTTTCTTTCTTTTTTTCTTTCTTTCTTTCTATCTTCCGTCAATACTTTCTTTCTTTTTTTCTATCTTTCTTTCTTTCTTCCTATCTTCTGTCAATGCTTTTTTTCTTCCTTTCTTTCTTTCTTACTTCCTCTCTTCGGTCAATGCTTTCTTTTTTCTTTCTTTCTTTCTTTCTTTCTTTCTTCCTATCCTCCGTCAATGCTTTCTTTCTTTCTTTCTTTCTTTCTTTTTTTTCTTTCTTTCTTTCTATCTTCCATTAATGCTTTCTTTCTTTCTTTCTTTCTTTCTTTATATCTTCCGTCAATGGTTTCTTTCTTTCTTTCTTTCTTTCTTTCTTCCTATCTTTCGTCAATGCTTTTTTCTTTTCTTTCTTTCTTTCTTTCTTTCTTCCTATCTTCCGTCAATGCTTTCTTTCTTTCTTTCTTACTTTCTTTCTTTCTTCCTATCATCCATCAATGCTTTCTTTTTTCTTTCTTTCTTTCTTTCGTTCTTTCTTTCTTCTTTCCCCTCTTCCGTCAATGCTTTCTTTCTTTCTTTCTTTCTTTCTTTCTTACTTACTTACTTTCTTTCTTTCTTTCTTTCTTCCTATCTTCCGTCAATGCTTTCTTTCTTTCTTTCTTTCTTTCTTTCTTTCTTTCTTTTTTTTCCTATCTTCCGTCAATGCTTTTTTTTCATTCTTTCTTTCTTTCTTTCTTTCTTTCTACTTTCCTATCTAACGTCAATGCTTTCTTTCTTTCTTTCTATATTCCGTCAACGCTTTCTTTTTTTTCTTTCTTTCTTTTTTCCTGTCTTCCTTCAATGCTTGCTTACTTTCTTTCATTCTTTCTTTCTTTCTTTCTTTCTTTCTTTCTTTCTTTCTTTCTTTCTTTCTTTCTTTCTTTCTTTCTTTCTTTCTTTCTTTCTTTCTTTCTTTCTTTCTTTCTTTCTCCTTTCCTATCTTCCATCAGTGCTTTCTTTCTTTCTTTCTTTCTTTCTTTCTTTCTTTCTTCCTTTCTTTCTTTCTTTCCCTTCTTTCTTTCTTTCTTTCTTTCTTTCTTTCATTCTATCTTCCGTCAATGCTTCCTTTCTATTTTCTTTCTTTCTTTCTTTCTTCCTATCTTTCGTCAATGCTTTCTTTCTTTCTATCTTTCTTTAGTTCTTTCTTTCTTTCTTTCTTTCTTACTTTCTTTCTTTCTTTTTTTCCTATCTTCCGTCAATGCTTTCTTTTTTCTTTCTTTCTTTCTTTCATCCTATCTTTCATCAATACTTTCTTTCTTTCTTTCTTTCTTCCTATCTTCCGTCAATGCTTTCTTTCTTTCTTTCTTTTTTTCTTTCTTTCTTTCTATAGTCCATTAATGCTTTCTTTCTTTCTTTCTTTCTATCTTTCTTTCTTTCTTTCTTTCTTTCTTTCCTTCTTTCTTTCTTTCTTTCTTTCTTACTTCCTATCTTCCGTCAATGCTTTCTTTCTTTCTTTCTTTCTTTCTTTCTTTCTTTCTTCCGTCAATGCTTTTTTCTTTTCTTTCTTTCTTTCTTTCTTTCTTCCTATCTTCCGTCAATGCTTTCTTTCTTTCTTTCTTTCTTTCTTTCTTTCTTATTTTCGTTCTTTCTTTCTTTCTTACTTTCTTTCTTTCTTTCTTCCTATCTTCCCTCAATGCTTTTTTCTTTCTTTCTTTCTTTTTTTCTTTCTTTCCTTCTTTCTTTCTTTCTTACTTTCTTACTTTCTTTCTTTCTTTCTTTTTCTTCCTATCTTCCGTCAATTCTTTCTTTTTTCTTTCTTTCTTTCGTTCTTTCTTTCTTCTTTCCTATCTTCCGTCAATGCTTTCTTTCTTTCTTTCTTTCTTTCTTTCTTTCTTTCTTTTCCTATCTTCCGTCAATGCTTTTTTTATTCTTTCTTTCTTTCTTTCTTCTTTCCTATCTAACGTCAATGCTTTCTTTCTTTCTTTCTTTCTATCTTCCGTCAACGCTTTCTTTTTTTCTTTCTTTCTTTCTTTTTTCCTATCTTCCGTCAATGCTTGCTTACTTTCTTTCATTCTTTCTTTCTTTCTTTTTTTCTTTCCTTCTTTCTTTCTTTCTTTCTCCTTTCCTATCTTCCATCAGTGCTTGCTTGCTTGCTTTCTTTCTTTCTTTCTTTCTTTCTTTCTTTCTTTCTTTCTTTCTTTCTTTCTTTCTTTCTTTCTTTCTTTCTTTCTTTCTTTCTTTCTTTCATTCTATCTTCCGTCAATGCTTCCTTTCTATTTTCTTTCTTTCTTTCTTTCTTCCTATCTTTCGTCAATGCTTTCTTTCTTTCTTTCTTTCTTTCTTTCTTTCTTTCTTTCTTTCTTTCTTTCTTTCTTTCTTTCTTTCTTTTTTTCTTTCTATCTTCCGTCAATGCTTTTTTCTTTTTTTCTTTCTTTCTGTCCTCCTCTCTTCCGTCAATGTTTTCTTACTTTCTTTCTTTCTTTCTTTCTTTCTTTCTTCCTATCTTCCGTCAATGCTTGCCTGCTTTCTTTCTTTCTTTCTTTCTTTCTTTCTTTCTTTCTTTCTTTCTTTCTTTCATCCTATCTTTCATCAATGTTTTCTTTCTTTCTTTCTTTCTTCCTATCTTCCGTCAATGCTTTCTTTCTTTCTTTCTTTCTTTCTTTTTTCTTTCTTTCTTTCTATCTTCCGTCAATGCTTTCTTTCTTTTTTCTATCTTTCTTTCTTTCTTAATATCTTCCGTCAATGCTTTTTTTCTTCCTTTCTTTCTTTCTTACTTCCTCTCTTCGGTCAATGCTTTCTTTTTTCTTTCTTTCTTTCTTTCTTTCTTTCTTTCTTTCTTTCTTTCTTCCTATCTTCCGTCAATGCTTTCTTTCTTTCTTTCTTTCTTTTTTTCTTTTTTCTTTCTATCTTCCATTAATGCTTTCTTTCTTTCTTTTTTCTTTCTTTCTTTCTTTCTTTATATCTTCCGTCAATGGCTTCTTTCTTTCTTTCTTTCTTTCTTTCTTTCTTTCTTTCTTTCTTTCTTTCTTTCTTTCTTTCTTTCTTTCTTTCTTTTTTTCTTCCTATGTTCCGTAAATGCTTGCTTACTTTCTTTCGTTCTTTCTTTCTTTCTTTCTTTCTTCCTTTCTTTCCTTCTTTCCTTCTTTCTTTCTTTCTTTCTTCCTATCTTCCGTCAATGCTTTCTTTTTTCTTTCTTCCTTTCTTTCTTTCTTTCTTTCTTTCTTTCTTTCTTTCTTTCTTTCTTTCTTTCTTTCTTTCTTTCTTCCTATCTTCCGTCAATGCTTGCTTACTTTCTTTCTTTCTTTCTTTCTTTCTTTCTTTCTTTCTTTCTTTCTTTCTTTCTTTCTTTCTTTCTTTCTTTCTTTCTTCCTATCTTCCGTCAATGCTTGCTTACTTTCTTTCTTTCTTTCTTTCTTTCTTTCTTTCTTTCTTTCTTTCTTTCTTTCTTTCTTTCTTTCTTTCTTTCTTCCGTCAATGATTTTTTCTTTTCTTTCTTTCTTTCTTTCTTTCTTCCTATCTTCCGTCAATGCTTTCTTTCTTTTTTCTTTCTTTCTTTCTTTCTTTCTTTTTATTTCGTTCTTTCTTTCTTTCTTACGTTCTTTCTTTCTTTCTTTCTTCCTATCATCCGTCAATGCTTTTTTCTTTCTTTCTTTCTTTCTTTCTTACTTTCTTTCTTTCTTTCTTTCTTTCTTTTTCTTCCTATCTTCCGTCAATGCTTTCTTTTTTCTTTGTTTCTTTCGTTCTTTCTTTCTTCTTTCCTATCTTCCGTCAATGCTTTCTTTCTTTCTTTCTTTCTTTTTTCTTTCTTTCTTTCTTTCTTTTTCTTCCTATCTTCCATCAATGCTTTCTTTTTTCTTTCTTTCTTTCATTCTCTCCTTCTTCTTTCCAATTTCCGTCAAAGCTTTCTTTCTTTCTTTGTTTCTTTCATTCATTCTCTCTTTCTCCCACTTTCTTTCTTTCTTTCATCCTATCTTTCATCAATACTTTCTTTCATTCTTTCTTTCTTTCTTTCTTTCTTCCAATCTTCCGTCAAAGCTTTTTTCTTTCTTTCTTTCTTTCTTTCTTTTTTTCCTATCTTCCGTCAATGCTTTTTTTCTTTCTTTCTTTCTTTCTTTCTTTCTTTCTTTCTTTCTTTCTTTCTTTCTACTTTCCTATCTCACGTCAATGCTTTCTTTCTTTCTTTCTATCTTCCATCAAAGCTTTCTTTTTGCTTTCTTTCTTTCTTTTTTCCTATCTTCCGTCAATGCTTGCTTACTTTCTTTCATTCTTTCTTTCATTCTTTCTTTCTTTCTTTCTTCCTTTCTTTCTCCTTTCCTATCTTCCATCAGTGCTTTCTTTCTTTCTTTCTTTCTTTCTTTCTTTCCTTCTTTCTTTCTTTCTTTCTTTCTTTCTTTCTTTCTTTCTTTCTTTCTTTCTATCTTCCGTCAATTCTTCCTTTCTATTTTCTTTCTTTCTTTCTTTCTTCCTATCTTTCGTCAATGCTTTCTTTCTTTCTTTCTTTCATTCTTTCATCGTATCTTTCGTCATTGCGTTCTTTCTTTCTTTCTTTCTTTCTTTCTTTCTTTCTTTCTTTCTTTCTTTCTTTCTTTCTATCTTCCGTCAATGCTTTTTTCTTTTTTTTCTTTCTTTCTGTCTTCCTATCTTCCGTCAATGTTTTCTTACTTTCTTTCTTTCTTTCTTCCTATCTTCCGTCAATGTTTCCCTGCTTTCTTTCTTTCTTTCTTTCTTTCTTTCTTTCTTTTTTTATCCTATCTTCCGTCAATGCTTTCTTTCTTTCTTTCTTTTTTTCTTTCTTTCTTTCTATCTTCCGTCAATACTTTCTTTCTTTTTTCTATCTTTCTTTCTTTCTTCCTATCTTCTGTCAATGCTTTTTTTCTTCCTTTCTTTCTTTCTTACTTCCTCTCTTCGGTCAATGCTTTCTTTTTTCTTTCTTGCTTTCTTTCTTTCTTCCTATCCTCCGTCAATGCTTTCTTTCTTTCTTTCTTTCTTTTTTTCTTTCTTTCTTTCTATCTTCCATTAATGCTTTCTTTCTTTCTTTTTTCTTTCTTTCTTTCTTTCTTTCTTTATATCTTCCGTCAATGGTTTCTTTCTTTCTTTCTTTCTTTCTTTCTTTCTTTCTTTTTTTCTTTCTTCCTATCTTCCGTAAATGCTTGCTTACTTTCTTTCTTTCGTTCGTTCTTTCTTTCTTTCTTTCTTTCTTTCTTTCTTTCTTTCATTCTTTCTTTCTTTCTTTCTTTCTTTCTTTCTTTCTTCCTATCGTCCGTCAATGCTTTTTTTCTTTCTTTCTGTATTCCTATCTTCCGCCAATGCTTTCTTTCTTTCTTTCTTTCTTTCTTTCATCCTATCTTTCATCAATGTTTTCTTTCTTTCTTTCTTCCTATCTTCCGTCAATGCTTTCTTTCTTTCTTTCTTTCTTTTTTTCTTTCTTTCTTTCTATCTTCCGTCAATACTTTCTTTCTTTTTTCTATCTTTCTTTCTTTCTTCCTATCTTCCGTCAATGCTTTTTTTCTTTCTTTCTTTCTTTCTTTCTTTCTTTCTTTCTTTCTTTCTTTCTTTCTTTCTTTCTACTTTACCTATCTCACGTGAATGCTTTCTTTCTTTCTTTCTATCTTCCGTCAAAGCTTTCTTTTTTTCTTTCTTTCTTTCTTTTTTCCTATCTTCCGTCAATGCTTGCTTACTTTCTTTCATTCTTTCTTTCATTCTTTCTTTCTTTCTTTCTTTCTTTCTTTCTTTCTTTCTTTCTTTCTTTCTTTCTTTCTTTCTTTCTTTCTTTCTCCTTTCCTATCTTCCATCAGTGCTTTCTTTCTTTCTTTCTTTCTTTCTTTCCTTCTTTCTTTCTTTCTTTCTTTCTTTCATTCTATCTTCCGTCAATTCTTCCTTTCTATTTTCTTTCTTTCTTTCTTTCTTCCTATCTTTCGTCAATGCTTTCTTTCTTTCTTTCTTTCTTTTTTTCTTTCTTTCTTTCTATCTTCCATTAATGCTTTCTTTCTTTCTTTTTTCTTTCTTTCTTTCTTTCTTTCTTTCTTTCTTTCATTCTATCTTCCGTCAATTCTTCCTTTCTATTTTCTTTCTTTCTTTCTTTCATCGTATCTTTCGTCATTGCTTTCATTCTTTCTTTCTTTCTTTCTTTCTTTCTTTCTTTCTTTCTTTCTTTCTTTCTTTCTTTCTTTCTTTCTTTCTTTCTATCTTCCGCCAATGCTTTTTTCTTTTTTTTTCTTTCTTTCTGTCTTCCTATCTTCCGTCAATATTTTCTTACTTTCTTTCTTTCTTCCTTCCTATCTTCCATCAATGCTTGCCTGCTTTCTTTCTTTCTTTCTTTCTTTCTTTCTTTCTTTCTTTCTTTCTTTCTTATTTTCGTTCTTTCTTTCTTTCTTACTTTCTTTCTTTCTTTCTTTCTTCCTATCTTCCGTCAATGCTTTTTTCTTTCTTTCTTTCTTTCTTTCTTTCTTACTTTCTTTCTTTCTTTCTTTCTTTCTTTTTCTTCCTATCTTCCGTCAATGCTTTCTTTTTTCTTTGTTTCTTTCGTTCTTTCTTTCTTCTTTCCTATCTTCCGTCAATGCTTTCTTTCTTTCTTTCTTTCTTTTTTCTTTCTTTCTTTCTTTCTTTTTCTTCCTATCTTCCATCAATGCTTTCTTTTCTCTTTCTTTCTTTCGTTCTCTCCTTCTTCTTTCCAATTTCCGTCAAAGCTTTCTTTCTTTCTTTGTTTCTTTCATTCATTCTCTCTTTCTCCCACTTTCTTTCTTTCTTTCATCCTATCTTTCATCAATACTTTCTTTCATTCTTTCTTTCTTTCTTTCTTTCTTCCAATCTTCCGTCAAAGCTTTTTTCTTTCTTTCTTTCTTTCTTTCTTTTTTCCTATCTTCCGTCAATGCTTTTTACTTTCTTTCTTTCTTTCTTTCTTTCTTTCTTTCTTTCTTTCTTTCTTTCTACTTTCCTATCTCACGTCAATGCTTTCTTTCTTTCTTTCTATCTTCCGTCAAAGCTTTCTTTTTTGCTTTCTTTCTTTCTTTTTTCCTATCTTCCGTCAATGCTTGCTTACTTTCTTTCATTCTTTCTTTCATTCTTTCTTTCTTTCTTTCTTTCTTCCTTTCTTTCTCCTTTCCTATCTTCCATCAGTGCATTCTTTCTTTCTTTCTTTCTTTCTTTCTTTCCTTCTTTCTTTCTTTCTTTCTTTCTTTCTTTCTATCTTCCGTCAATTCTTCCTTTCTATTTTCTTTCTTTCTTTCTTTCTTCCTATCTTTCGTCAATGCTTTCTTTCTTTCTTTCTTTCATTCTTTCATCGTATCTTTCGTCATTGCGTTCTTTCTTTCTTTCTTTCTTTCTTTCTTTCTTTCTTTCTTTCTTTCTTTCTTTCTTTCTTTCTTTCTATCTTCCGTCAATGCTTTTTTCTTTTTTTCTTTCTTTCTGTCTTCCTATCTTCCGTCAATGTTTTCTTACTTTCTTTCTTTCTTTCTTCCTATCTTCCGTCAATGTTTCCCTGCTTTCTTTCTTTCTTTCTTTCTTTCTTTCTTTCTTTCTTTCTTTTTTTATCCTATCTTTCATCAATGTTTTCTTTCTTTCTTTCTTTCTTTCCTCCTATCTTCCGTCAATGCTTTCTTTCTTTCTTTCTTTCTTTTTTTCTTTCTTTCTTTCTATCTTCCGTCAATACTTTCTTTCTTTTTTCTATCTTTCTTTCTTTCTTCCTATCTTCTGTCAATGCTTTTTTTCTTCCTTTCTTTCTTTCTTACTTCCTCTCTTCGGTCAATGCTTTCTTTTTTCTTTCTTTCTTTCTTTCTTTTTTTGATTCTTTCTTTCTATCTTCCATTAATGCTTTCTTTCTTTCTTTTTTCTTTCTTTCTTTCTTTCTTTATTTCTTCCGTCAATGGTTTCTTTCTTTCTTTCTTTCTTTCTTTCTTTCTTTCTTTTTTCTTTCTTCCTATCTTCCGTAAATGCTTGCTTACTTTCTTTCTTTCGTTCGTTCTTTCTTTCTTTCTTTCTTTCTTTCTTTCATTCTTTCTTTCTTTCTTTCTTTCTTTCTTTCTTTCTTCCTATCGTCCGTCAATGCTTTTTTTCTTTCTTTCTGTATTCCTATCTTCCGCCAATGCTTTCTTTCTTTCTTTCTTTCTTTCATCCTATCTTTCATCAATGTTTTCTTTCTTTCTTTCTTCCTATCTTCCGTCAATGCTTTCTTTCTTTCTTTCTTTCTTTTTTTCTTTCTTTCTTTCTATCTTCCGTCAATACTTTCTTTCATTTTTCTATCTTTCTTTCTTTCTTCCTATCTTCCGTCAATGCTTTTTTTTCTTTCTTTCTTTCTTTCTTTCTTTCTTTCTTTCTTTCTTTCTTTCTTTCTTTCTTTCTTTCTTTCTTTCTTTCTACTTTACCTATCTCACGTGAATGCTTTCTTTCTTTCTTTCTATCTTCCGTCAAAGCTTTCTTTTTTTCTTTCTTTCTTTCTTTTTTCCTATCTTCCGTCAATGCTTGCTTACTTTCTTTCATTCTTTCTTTCATTCTTTCTTTCTTTCTTTCCTTCTTTCTTTCTTTCTTTCTTTCTTTCTTTCTTTCTTTCTCCTTTCCTATCTTCCATCAGTGCTTTCTTTCTTTCTTTCTTTCTTTCTTTCTTTCTTTCCTTCTTTCTTTCTTTCTTTCTTTCTTTCATTCTATCTTCCGTCAATTCTTCCTTTCTATTTTCTTTCTTTCTTTCTTTCTTCCTATCTTTCGTCAATGCTTTCTTTCTTTCTTCCTTTCTTTTTTTCTTTCTTTCTTTCTATCTTCCATTAATGCTTTCTTTCTTTCTTTTTTCTTTCTTTCTTTCTTTCTTTCTTTCATTCTATCTTCCGTCAATTCTTCCTTTCTATTTTCTTTCTTTCTTTCTTTCATCGTATCTTTCGTCATTGCTTTCATTCTTTCTTTCTTTCTTTCTTTCTTTCTTTCTTTCTTTCTTTCTTTCTTTCTTTCTTTCTTTCTTTCTTTCTTTCTTTCTTTCTTTCTTTCTATCTTCCGCCAATGCTTTTTTCTTTTTTTTCTTTCTTTCTGTCTTCCTATCTTCCGTCAATGTTTTCTTACTTTCTTTCTTTCTTCCTTCCTATCTTCCATCAATGCTTGCCTGCTTTCTTTCTTTCTTTCTTTCTTTCTTTCTTTCTTTCATCCTATCTTTCATCAATGTTTTCTTTCTTTCTTTCTTTCTTTCTTCCTATCTTCCGTCAATGCTTTCTTTCTTTCTTTCTTTTTTTCTTTCTTTCTTTCTATCTTCCGTCAATACTTTCTTTCTTTTTTCTATCTTTCTTTCTTTCTTCCTATCTTCTGTCAATGCTTTTTTTCTTCCTTTCTTTCTTTCTTACTTCCTCTCTTCGGTCACTGCTTTCTTTTTTCTTTCTTTCTTTCTTTCTTCCTTCCTATCTTCCGTCAATGCTTTCTTTCTTTCTTTCTTTCTTTCTTTTTTTCTTTCTTTCTTTCTATCTTCCATTAATGCTTTCTTTCTTTCTTTTTTCTTTCTTTCTTTCTTTCTTTATATCTTCCGTCAATGGTTTCTTTCTTTCTTTCTTTCTTTCTTTCTTTCTTTCTTTCTTTCTTTCTTTCTTTTTTTCTTTCTTCCTATCTTCCGTAAATGCTTGCTTACTTTCTTTCGTTCTTTCTTTCTTTCTTTCTTTCTTTATTCCTTTCTTTCTTTCTTACTTCCTCTCTTCGGTCAATGCTGTCTTCTTTCTTTCTTTCCTTCTTTCTTTCTTTCTTTCTTTCTTTCTTCCTATCTTCCGTAAATGCTTTCTTTCTATGTTTCTTTCTTTCTTTTTTTCTTTCTTTCTTTCTATCTTCCATTAATGCTTTCTATCTTTCTTTTTTCTTTCTTTCTTTCTTTCTTTATATCTTCCGTCAATGGTTTCTTTCTTTCTTTCTTTCTTTCTTTCTTTTTTCTTTCTTCCTATGTTCCGTAAATGCTTGCTTACTTTCTTTCGTTCTTTCTTTCTTTCTTTCTTTCTTTCTTTCTTTCTTTCTTTCTTTCTTTCTTTCTTTCTTTCTTCCTATCTTCCGTCAATGCTTTTTTTCTTTCTTTCTGTCTTCCTATCTTCCGCCAATGCTTTCTTTCTTTTTTTCTTTTTTTCTTTCTTTCTTTCTTTCTTTCTTTCCTTCTTTCTTTCTTTCTTTCTTTCTTCCTATCTTCCGTCAATGCTTTCTTTTTTCTTTCTTTCTTTCTTTCTTTCTTTCTTTCTTCCTATCTTCCGTCAATGCTTGCTTACTTTCTTTCTTTCTTTCTTTCTTTCTTTCTTGCTTTCTTCCATCAATGCTTTTTTCTTTTCTTTCTTTCTTTCTTTCTTTCTTTCTTTCTTTCTTTCTACCTATCTTCCGTCAATGCTTTCTTTCTTTTTTTTCTTTCTTTCTTTCTTTCTTTCTTATTTTCGTTCTTTCTTTCTTTCTTACTTTCTTTCTTCCTTTCTTTCTTCCTATCTTCCGTCAATGCTTTTTTCTTTCTCTCTTTCTTTCTTTCTTTCTTTCTTACTTTCTTTCTTTCTTTCTTTCTTTCTCTTTCTTCCTATCTTCCGTCAATGCTTTCTTTCTTTCTTTCTTTCTTTCTTTCTTTCTTTCTTTCTTTCTTTCTTTCTTTCTTTCTTTCATCAATACTTTCTTTCTTTCTTTCTTTCTTTCTTCCTATCTTCCGTCAATGCTTTCTTTCTTTCTTTCTTTCTTTCTTCTATCGTCCATTAATGCTTTCTTTCTTTCTTTTTTCTTTCTTTCTTTCTTTCTTTCTTTATATCTTCCGTCAATGGTTTCTTTCTTTCTTTCTTTCTTTCTTTCTTTCTTTCTTTCTTTCTTTTTTTCTTTCTTCCTATCTTCCGTAAATGCTTGCTTACTTTCTTTCTATCTTTCTATCTTTCTTTCTTTCTTTCTTTCTTTCTTTCTTTTTTTCTTTCTTTCTTTCTTCCTATCTTCCGTCAATGCTTTCTTTTTTCTTTCTTTCTTTCTTTCTTTCTTTCTTTCTTTCTTTCTTTCTTTCTTTCTTTCTTTCTTCCTATCTTCCGTCAATGCTTGCTTACTTACCTACTAACTTACTTACTTTCTTTCTTTCTTTCTTTCTTTCTTTCTTTCTTTCTTCCATCAATACTTTTTTTTCTTTCTTTCTTTCTTTCTTTCTTCCTATCTTCCGTCAATGCTTTCTTTCTTCCTTCCTTTCTTTCTTTCTTTCTTCCTATCTTCCCTCAATGCTTTTTTCTTTCTTTCTTTCTTTTTTTCTTTCTTTCTTTCTTTCTTTCTTTCTTTCTTTTTCTTCCTATCTTCCATCAATGCTTTCTTTTTTCTTTCTTTCTTTCTTTCTTTCTTTCTTTCTTTCTTTCTTTCTTTCTTTTTTTCTTTCTTCCTATCTTCCGTAAATGCTTGCTTACTTTCTTTTGTTCTTTCGTTCTTTCTTTCTTTCTTTCTTCCTTTCTTTCTTTCTTACTTCCTCTCTTCGGTCAATGCTGTCTTCTTTCTTTCTTTCTTTCTTTCTTTCTTTCTTTCTTTCTTTCTTTCTTTCTTTCTTTCTTTCTTTCTTTCTTTCTTTCTTTCTTTCTTTCTTTCTTCCTATCTTCCGTAAATGCTTTCTTTCTATGTTTCTTTCTTTCTTTTTTTCTTTCTTTCTTTCTATCTTCCATTAATGCTTTCTTTCTTTCTTTTTTCTTTCTTTCTTTCTTTCTTCATATCTTCCGTCAATGGTTTCTTTCTTTCTTTCTTTCTTTCTTTCTTTTTTTCTTTCTTCCTATGTTCCGTAAATGCTTGCTTACTTTCTTTCGTTCTTTCTTTCTTTCTTTCTTTCTTTCTTTCTTCCTATCTTCCGTCAATGCTTTTTTTCTTTCTTTCTGTCTTCCTATCTTCCGCCAATGCTTTCTTTCTTTTTTTCTTTTTTTCTTTCTTTCTTTCTTTCTTTCTTTCCTTCTTTCTTTCTTTCTTTCTTTCTTCCTATCTTCCGTCAATGCTTTCTTTTTTCTTTCTTTCTTTCTTTCTTTCTTTCTTTCTTCCTATCTTCCGTCAATGCTTGCTTACTTTCTTTCTTTCTTTCTTTCTTTCTTTCTTTCTTTCTTTCTTTCTTCCATCAATGCTTTTTTCTTTTCTTTCTTTCTTTCTTTCTTTCCTTCTACCTATCTTCCGTCAATGCTTTCTTTCTTTTTTTCTTTCTTTCTTTCTTTCTTTCTTATTTTCGTTCTTTCTTTCTTTCTTACTTTCTTTCTTTCTTTCTTTCTTCCTATCTTCCGTCAATGCTTTCTTTCTTTCTTTCTTTCTTTCTTTCTTTCTTTCTTTCTTTCTTTCTTTCTTTCATCAATACTTTCTTTCTTTTTTTCTTTCTTTCTTCCTATCTTCCGTCAATGCTTTCTTTCTTTCTTTCTTTCTTTCTTTCTTTCTATCATCCATTAATGCTTTCTTTCTTTCTTTTTTCTTTCTTTCTTTCTTTCTTTATATCTTCCGTCAATGGTTTCTTTCTTTCTTTCTTTCTTTCTTACTTTCTTTTTTTCTTTCTTCCTATCTTCCGTAAATGCTTGCTTACTTTCTTTCTATCTTTCTATCTTTCTTTCTTTCTTTCTTTCTTTCTTTCTTTCTTTCTTTCTTCCTATCTTCCGTCAATGCTTTCTTTTTTCTTTCTTTCTTTCTTTCTTTCTTTCTTTCTTTCTTTCTTTCTTTCTTTCTTTCTTTCTTTCTTTCTTCCTATCTTCCGTCAATGCTTTCTTACTTACTTACTAACTTACTTACTTTCTTTCTTTCTTTCTTTCTTTCTTTCTTCCGTCAATACTTTTTTTCTTTTTCTTTTCTTTCTTTCTTTCTTTCTTCCTATCTTCCGTCAATGCTTTCTTTCTTTTTTTCTTTCTTACTTTCTTCTTTCTTATTTTTGTTCTTTCTTTCTTTCTTCCTTTCTTTCTTTCTTTCTTTCTTTCTTCCTATCTTCCCTCAATGCTTTTTTCTTTCTTTCTTTCTTTTTTTCTTACTTTCTTTCTTTCTTTCTTTTTCTTCCTATCTTCCATCAATGCTTTCTTTTTTCTTTCTTTCTTTCGTTCTTTCTTTCTTCTTTCCTTTCTTCCGTCAATGCTTTCTTTCTTTCTTTCTTTCTTTCTTTCTTTCTTTCTTTCTTTCTTTCTTTCTTTCTTTCTATCTTACTTACTTTCTTTCTTTCTTTTTCTTCCTATCTTCCGTCAATGCTTTCTTTCTTTCTTTCTTTCTTTCTTTCTTTCTTTCTTTCTTTCTTTCTTTCTTTCTTTCTTTCTTTTTTTCCTATCTTCCGTGAATGCTTTTTTTTCTTTCTTTCTTTCTTTCTTTCTTTCTTTCTTTCTTTCTTTCTTTCTTTCTTTCTTTCTTTCTTTCTTTCTTTCTTTCTTTCTTTCTGCTTTCCTATCTAACGGCAATGCTTTCTTTCTTTCTTTCTTTCTATATTCCGTCAACGCTTTCTTTTTTTTCTTTCTTTCTTTCTTTTTTCTATCTTTCTTTCTTTCTTCCTATCTTCTGTCAATGCTTTTTTTCTTCCTTACTTTCTTTCTTACTTCCTCTATTCGGTCACTGCTTTCTTTTTTCTTTCTTTCTTTCTTTCTTCCTTCCTATCTTCCGTCAATGCTTTCTTTCTTTATTTCTTTCTTTTTTTCTTTCTTTCTTTCTATCTTCCATTAATGCTTTCTTTCTTTCTTTTTTCTTTCTTTCTTTCTTTCTTTATATCTTCCGTCAATGGTTTCTTTCTTTCTTTCTTTCTTTCTTTCTTTCTTTCTTTCTTTCTTTCTTTCTTTCTTTCTTTCTTTCTTTTTTTCTTTCTTCCTATCTTCCGTAAATGCTTGCTTACTTTCTTTCGTTCTTTCTGTCTTTCTTTCTTACTTACTCTCTTCGGTCAATGCTGTCTTCTTTCTTTCTTTCCTTCTTTCTTTCTTTCTTTCTTTCTTTCTTCCTATCTTCCGTAAATGCTTTCTTTCTA
>JBAJHW010000018.1:8876150-8878650 GCA_037013535.1 Intellagama lesueurii | reverse complement strand
CTTTCTTTCTTTCTTTCTTTCTTTCTTACTTTCTTTCTTTCTTTCTTCTTTCTTTTCTTCCTATCTTCCGTCAATGCTTTCTTTCTTTCTTTCTTTCTTTCTTTCTTTCTTTCTTCTTCTTTCTTTCATCAATACTTTCTTTCTTTTTTCTTCTTTCTTCCTATCTTCCGTCAATGCTTTCTTCTTTCTTTCTTTCTTTCTTTCTTTCTATCGTCCATTAATGCTTTCTTTCTTTCTTTTTTCTTTCTTTCTTCTTTCTTTATATCTTCCGTCAATGGTTTCTTTCTTTCTTTCTTTCTTTCTTTCTTTCTTTTTTTCTTTCTTCCTATCTTCCGTAAATGCTTGCTTACTTTTCTTTCTATCTTTCTATCTTTCTATCTTTCTTTCTTTCTTTCTTTCTTTCTTTCTTTCTTCTATCTTCCGTCAATGCTTTCTTTCTTTCTTTCTTTCTTTCTTTTTTTTCTTTCTTTCTTTCTATCTTCCATTAATGCTTTCTTTCTTTCTTTTTTCTTTCTTTCTTTCTTTCTTTATATCTTCCGTCAATGGTTTCTTTCTTTCTTTCTTTCTTTCTTTCTTTCTTTCTTTCTTTCTTTCTTTCTTTCTTTCTTTCTTTTTTCTTTCTTCCTATCTTCCGTAAATGCTTGCTTACTTTCTTTCGTTCTTTCTTCTTTCTTTCTTTCTTTATTCCTTTCTTTCTTCTACTTCCTCTCTTCGGTCAATGCTGTCTTCTTTCTTTCTTTCCTTCTTTCTTTCTTTCTTTCTTTCTTTCTTCCTATCTTCCGTAAATGCTTTCTTTCTATGTTTCTTTCTTTCTTTTTTTCTTTCTTTCTTTCTATCTTCCATTAATGCTTTCTATCTTTCTTTTTTCTTTCTTTCTTTCTTTCTTTATATCTTCCGTCAATGGTTTCTTTCTTTCTTTCTTTCTTTCTTTCTTTTTTTCTTTCTTCCTATGTTCCGTAAATGCTTGCTTACTTTCTTTCGTTCTTTCTTTCTTTCTTTCTTCTTTCTTTCTTTCTTTCTTTCTTTCTTTCTTCCTATCTTCCGTCAATGCTTTTTTTCTTTCTTTCTGTCTTCCTATCTTCCGCCAATGCTTTCTTTCTTTTTTTCTTTTTTCTTTCTTTCTTTCTTTCTTTCTTTCCTTCTTTCTTTCTTTCTTTCTTTCTTCCTATCTTCCGTCAATGCTTTCTTTTTTCTTTCTTTCTTTCTTTCTTTCTTTCTTTCTTTCTTCCTATCTTCCGTCAATGCTTGCTTACTTTCTTTCTTTCTTTCTTTCTTTCTTTCTTGCTTTCTTCCATCAATGCTTTTTTCTTTTCTTTCTTTCTTTCTTTCTTTCTTTCTTTCTTTCTACCTATCTTCCGTCAATGCTTTCTTCTTTTTTTTCTTTCTTTCTTTCTTTCTTTCTTATTTTCTTCTTTCTTTCTTTCTTACTTTCTTTCTTCCTTTCTTTCTTCCTATCTACCGTCAATGCTTTTTGCTTTCTCTCTTTCTTTCTTTCTTTCTTTCTTACTTTCTTCTTCTTTCTTTCTTTCTTTTTCTTCCTATCTTCCGTCAATGCTTTCTTTCTTTCCTTCTTTCTTTCTTTCTTTCTTTCTTTCTTTCTTTCTTTCTTTCTTTCTTTCATCAATACTTTCTTTCTTTCTTTCTTTCTTTCTTCCTATCTTCCGTCAATGCTTTCTTTCTTTCTTTCTTTCTTTCTTTCTATCGTCCATTAATGCTTTCTTTCTTTCTTTTTTCTTTCTTTCTTTCTTTCTTTATATCTTCCGTCAATGGTTTCTTTCTTTCTTTCTTTCTTTCTTTCTTTCTTTTTTCTTTCTTCCTATCTTCCGTACATGCTTGCTTACTTTCTTTCTATCTTTCTATCTTTCTTTCTTTCTTTCTTTCTTCTTTCTTTTTTTTCTTTCTTTCTTTCTTCCTATCTTCCGTCAATGCTTTCTTTTTTCTTTCTTTCTTTCTTTCTTTCTTTCTTTCTTTCTTTCTTTCTTTCTTTCTTTCTTCCTATCTTCCGTCAATGCTTGCTTACTTACCTACTAACTTACTTTCTTTCTTTCTTCTTTCTTTCTTTCTTTCTTTCTTTCTTCCATCAATACTTTTTTTTCTTTCTTTCTTTCTTTCTTTCTTCCTATCTTCCGTCAATGCTTTCTTTCTTCCTTCCTTTCTTTCTTTCTTCTTACTATCTTCCCTCAATGCTTTTTTCTTTCTTTCTTTCTTTTTTTCTTTCTTTCTTTCTTTCTTTCTTTCTTTCTTTTTTCTTCTCTATCTCCATCAATGCTTTCTTTTTTCTTTCTTTCTTTCTTTCTTTCTTTCTTTCTTTCTTTCTTTCTTTCTTTCTTTTTTCTTTCTTCCTATCTTCCGTAAATGCTTGCTTACTTTCTTTTGTTCTTTCGTTCTTTCTTTCTTTCTTTCTTCCTTTCTTTCTTTCTTACTTCCTCTCTTCGGTCAATGCTGTCTTCTTTCTTTCTTTCTTTCTTTCTTTCTTTCTTCTTCTTTCTTTCTTTCTTTC
>JBAJHW010000018.1:8848015-8875650 GCA_037013535.1 Intellagama lesueurii | reverse complement strand
GAAAGAAAAAAAGAAAGAAAGAAAGAAAGAAAGAAACCATTGACGGAAGATATAAAGAAAGAAAGAAAGAAAGAAAAAAGAAAGAAAGAAAGCATTAATGGAAGATAGAAAGAAAGAAAGAAAAAAAGAAAGAAAGAAACATAGAAAGAAAGCATTTACGGAAGATAGGAAGAAAGAAAGAAAGAAAGAAAGAAAGAAAGAAGGAAAGAAAGAAAGAAGACAGCATTGACCGAAGAGAGGAAGTAAGAAAGAAAGAAAGAAAGAACGAAAGAAAGTAAGCAAGCATTTACGGAAGATAGGAAGAAAGAAAAAAAGAAAGAAAGAAAGAAAGAAAGAAAGAAAGAAAGAAAGAAAGAAAGAAAGAAAGAAAGAAACCATTGACGGAAGATATAAAGAAAGAAAGAAAGAAAGAAAAAAGAAAGAAAGAAAGCATTAATGGAAGATAGAAAGAAAGAAAGAAAAAAAGAAAGAAAGAAAGAAAGAAAGCATTGACGGAAGATAGGAAGGAAGAAAGAAAGAAAGAAAGAAAAAAGAAAGCAGTGACCGAATAGAGGAAGTAAGAAAGAAAGTAAGGAAGAAAAAAAGCATTGACAGAAGATAGGAAGAAAGAAAGAAAGATAGAAAAAAGAAAGAAAGTATTGACGGAAGATAGAAAGAAAGAAAGAAAAAAAGAAAGAAAGAAAGAAAGCATTGACGGAAGATAGGAAGAAAGAAAGAAAGAAAGAAAGAAAACATTGATGAAAGATAGGATGAAAGAAAGAAAGAAAGAAAGAAAGAAAGAAATAAAGCAGGCAAGCATTGATGGAAGATAGGAAGGAAGAAAGAAAGAAAGTAAGAAAACATTGACGGAAGATAGGAAGACGGAAAGAAAGAAAAAAAAGAAAAAAGCATTGGCGGAAGATAGAAAGAAAGAAAGAAAGAAAGAAAGAAAGAAAGAAAGAAAGAATGAAAGCAATGACGAAAGATACGATGAAAGAAAGAAAGAAAGAAAATAGAAAGGAAGAATTGACGGAAGATAGAATGAAAGAAAGAAAGAAAGAAAGAAAGAAAGAAAGAAAAAAGAAAGAAAGAAAGCATTAATGGAAGATAGAAAGAAAGAAAGAAAAAAAGAAAGAAAGAAAGAAAGAAAGCATTGACGAAAGATAGGAAGAAAGAAAGAAAGAAAATAGAAAGGAAGAATTGACGGAAGATAGAATGAAAGAAAGAAAGAAAGAAAGAAGGAAGGAAAGAAAGAAAGAAAGAAAGAAAGAAAGCACTGATGGAAGATAGGAAAGGAGAAAGAAAGAAAGAAAGAAAGAAAGAAAGAAAGAAAGAAAGAAAGAAAGAAAGAAAGAAAGAAAGAATGAAAGAAAGAATGAAAGAAAGTAAGCAAGCATTGACGGAAGATAGGAAAAAAGAAAGAAAGAAAAAAAGAAAGCTTTGACGGAAGATAGGAAGAAAGAAAGAAAGATAGAAAAAAGAAAGAAAGTATTGACGGAAGATAGAAAGAAAGAAAGAAAAAAGAAAGAAAGAAAGAAAGAAAGAAAGCATTGACGAAAGATAGTAAGAAAGAAAGAAAGAAAGAAAATAGAAAGGAAGAATTGACGGAAGATAGAATGAAAGAAAGAAAGAAAGAAAGAAAGAAGGAAAGAAAGAAAGAAAGAAAGAAAGAAAGCACTGATGGAAGATAGGAAAGGAGAAAGAAAGAAAGAAAGAAAGAAAGAAAGAAAGAAAGAAAGAATGAAAGAAAGAATGAAAGAAAGTAAGCAAGCATTGACGGAAGATAGGAAAAAAGAAAGAAAGAAAGAAAAAAAAGAAAGCGTTGACGGAATATAGAAAGAAAGAAAGAAAGAAAGCATTGACGTTAGATAGGAAAGCAGAAAGAAAGAAAGAAAGAAAGAAAGAAAGAAAGAAAGAAAGAAAGAAAGAAAGAAAGAAAGAAAGAAAGAAAGAAAGCATTGAAGGAATATATGAAGAAAGAAAGAAAGAAAGAAAAAAGCATTGACGGAAGAGAGGAAGAAAGAAAGATAGAAAGAAAGAAACTAAGTTAGTAAGGAAGCAAGTATTGACGGAGGATAGGAAGAAAGAAAGAAAGAAAGAAAAAAAGAAAGAAAGAAAGAAAGAAAGCATTGACGGAAGATAGGAAGAAAGAAAGAAAGAAAACATTGATGAAAGATAGGATGAAAGAAAGAAAGAAAGAAAGAAAGCATTGGCGGAAGATAGGAATACAGAAAGAAAGAAAAAAAGCATTGACGGACGATAGGAAGAAAGAAAGAAAGAAAGAAAGAAAGAAAGAATGAAAGAAGGAAAGAAAGAAAGAAAGAAAGAACGAACGAAAGAAAGAAAGTAAGCAAGCATTTACGGAAGATAGGAAGAAAGAAAAAAAGAAAGAAAGAAAGAAAGAAAGAAAGAAAGAAACCATTGACGGAAGATATAAAGAAAGAAAGAAAGAAAGAAAAAAGAAAGAAAGAAAGCATTAATGGAAGATAGAAAGAAAGAAAGAAAAAAAGAAAGAAAGAAAGAAAGAAAGCATTGACGGAGGATAGGAAGAAAGAAAGAAAGAAAGAAAGAAAAAAGAAAGCATTGACCGAAGAGAGGAAGTAAGAAAGAAAGAAAGGAAGAAAAAAAGCATTGACAGAAGATAGGAAGAAAGAAAGAAAGATAGAAAAAAGAAAGAAAGTATTTACGGAAGATAGAAAGAAAGAAAGAAAAAAAGAAAGAAAGAAAGAAAGAAAGCATTGACGGAAGATAGGAGGAAAGAAAGAAAGAAAGAAAGAAAACATTGATGAAAGATAGGATGAAAAAAAGAAAGAAAGAAAGAAAGAAAGAAAGAAAGCAGAGAAACATTGACGGAAGATAGGTAGAAAGAAAGAAAGAAAGTAAGAAAACATTGACGGAAGATAGGAAGACAGAAAGAAAGAAAAAAAAGAAAAAAGCATTGACGGAAGATAGAAAGAAAGAAAGAAAGAAAGAAAGAAAGAAAGAAAGAAAGAAAGAAAGAAAGAAAGAAAGAAAGAACGCAATGACGAAAGATACGATGAAAGAATGAAAGAAAGAAAGAAAGAAAGCATTGACGAAAGATAGGAAGAAAGAAAGAAAGAAAGAAAATAGAAAGGAAGAATTGACGGAAGATAGAAAGAAAGAAAGAAAGAAAGAAAGAAAGAAAGAAAAAAAGAAAGAAAGCATTGACGGAAGATAGGAAGAAAGAAAGAAAGAAAGAAAGAAAAGAAAAAAGCATTAACGGAAGAAAGAAAGAAAGAAAGAAAGAAAGAAAGAAAGAAAGAAAGAAAGAAAGAAAGAAAGAAAGAAAGAAAGAAAGAAAGAAAGAAAGAAAGAAAGAAAGAAATCATTGACGGAAGATAGGAAGAAAGAAAGAAAGAAAGAAAGAAAGAAAAAAGAAAGCATTGACGGAAGATAGGAAGAAAGAAAGAAAGAAAGAAAGAAAGAAAGGAGGAAAGAAAGAAAGAAAGAAAGAAAGAAAGAAAGAAAGAAAGATAGAAAGAAAGAAAGAAAGTAAGTAAGCATTTACGGAAGATAGGAAGAAAGAAAGAAAGAAAGAAAGAAAGAAAGAAAAAAGAAAGAAAGAAAGCATTAATGGACTATAGAAAGAAATAAAGAAAAAAAGAAAGAAAGAAAGAAAGCATTGACGGAAGATAGGAAGAAAGAAAGAAAGAAAGTATTGATGAAAGATAGGATGAAAGAAAGAAAGAAAGAAAAAAGAAAGCATTGACGGAAGATAGGAAAAAAAGAAAGAAAGAAAGTAAGAAAGAAAGAAAGAAAGAAAGAACTAAAGAAAGATAGAAAGAAAGGAAGCATTGACGAAAGATAGGAAGAAAGAAAGAAAGAAAGAAAATAGAAAGGAAGCATTGACGGAAGATAGAATGAAAGAAAGAAAGAAAGAAAGAAAGAAGGAAAGAAAGAAAGAAAGAAAGAAAGAAAGCACTGATGGAAGATAGGAAAGGAGAAAGAAAGAAAGAAAGAAAGAAAGAAAGAAAGAAAGAAAGAAAGAAAGAAAGAAAGAATGAAAGAAAGTAAGCAAGCATTGACGGAAGATAGGAAAAAAGAAAGAAAGAAAGAAAAAAAAGAAAGCGTTGACGGAATATAGAAAGAAAGAAAGAAAGAAAGCATTGACGTTAGATAGGAAAGCAGAAAGAAAGAAAGAAAGAAAGAAAGAAAGAAAGAAAGAAAGAAAGAAAGAAAGAAAGAAAGAAAGAAAGAAAGAAAGAAAAAAAAGCATTCACGGAAGATAGGAAAAAAAGAAAGAAAGAAAGAAAGAAAGAAAGAAAGAAAGAAAGAAAGAAAGAAAGCATTGACGGAAGATAGGAAGAAAAAGAAAGAAAGAAAGTAAGTAAGATAGAAAGAAAGAAAGAAAGAAAGAAAGAAAGAAAGAAAGAAAGAAAGAAAGAAAGAAAGAAAGAAAGAAAGAAAGAAAGAAAGAAAGAAAGCATTGACGGAAGAAAGGAAAGAAGAAAGAAAGAACGAAAGAAAGAAAGAAAAAAGAAAGCATTGATGGAAGATAGGAAGAAAAAGAAAGAAAGAAAGAAAGTAAGAAAAAAAGAAAGAAAGAAAGAAAAAAGCATTGAGGGAAGATAGGAAGAAAGAAAGAAAGAAAGAAAGAAAGGAAGAAAGAAAGAAAGAACAAAAATAAGAAAGAAGAAAGTAAGAAAGAAAAAAAGAAAGAAAGCATTGACGGAAGATAGGAAGAAAGAAAGAAAGAAAGAAAGAAAAGAAAAAAGTATTGACGGAAGAAAGAAAGAAAGAAAGAAAGAAAGAAAGTAAGTAAGTTAGTAAGTAAGTAAGAAAGCATTGACGGAAGATAGGAAGAAAGAAAGAAAGAAAGAAAGAAAGAAAGAAAGAAAGAAAGAAAGAAAGAAAGAAAGAAAGAAAGAAAGAAAGAAAGAAAGAAAAAAGAAAGCATTGACGGAAGATAGGAAGAAAGAAAGAAAGAAAGAAAGAAAGAAAGAAAGAAAGAAAGAAAGAAAGAAAGATAGAAAGATAGAAAGAAAGTAAGCAAGCATTTACGGAAGATAGGAAGAAAGAAAAAAAGAAAGTAAGAAAGAAAGAAAGAAAGAAAGAAACCATTGACGGAAGATATAAAGAAAGAAAGAAAGAAAGAAAAAAGAAAGAAAGAAAGCATTAATGGATGATAGAAAGAAAGAAAGAAAGAAAGAAAGAAAGAAAGAAAGAAAGCATTGACGGAAGATAGGAAGAAAGAAAGAAAAAAAGAAAGAAAGTATTGATGAAAGAAAGAAAGAAAGAAAGAAAGAAAGAAAGAAAGAAAGAAAGAAAGAAAGAAAGAAAGAAAGCATTGACGGAAGATAGGAAGAAAAAGAAAGAAAGAAAGAAAGAAAGTAAGAAAGAAAGAAAGAAAGAAAGAAAGAAAGAAAGAAAAAAGCATTGACGGAAGATAGGAAGAAAGAAAGAAAGAAAGTAAGAAAGAAAGAAAGAACGAAAATAAGAAAGAAAGAAAGAAAGAAAGAAAAAAAGAAAGAAAGCATTGACGGAAGATAGGTAGAAGGAAAGAAAGAAAGAAAGAAAGAAAAGAAAAAAGCATTGATGGAAGAAAGAAAGAAAGAAAGAAAGAAAGAAAGAAAGAAAGAAAGTAAGCAAGCATTGACGGAAGATAGGAAGAAAGAAAGAAAGAAAGAAAGAAAGAAAGAAAAAAGAAAGCATTGACGGAAGATAGGAAGAAAGAAAGAAAGAAAGAAAGAAGGAAAGAAAGAAAGAAAGAAAGAAAGAAAAAAAGAAAAAAAGAAAGAAAGCATTGGCGGAAGATAGGAAGACAGAAAGAAAGAAAAAAAGCATTGACGGAAGATAGGAAGAAAGAAAGAAAGAAAGAAAGAACGAAAGAAAGTAAGCAAGCATTTACGGAACATAGGAAGAAAGAATAAAAGAAAGAAAGAAAGAAAGAAAGAAAGAAACCATTGACGGAAGATATGAAGAAAGAAAGAAAGAAAGAAAAAACAAAGAAAGAAAGCATTAATGGAAGATAGAAAGAAAGAAAGAAAAAAAGAAAGAAAGAAACATAGAAAGAAAGCATTTACGGAAGATAGGAAGAAAGAAAGAAAGAAAGAAAGAAAGAAAGAAAGAAAGAAAGAAAGAAAGAAAGAAAGAAAGAAAGAAAGAAGACAGCATTGACCGAAGAGAGGAAGTAAGAAAGAAAGAAAGGAAGAAAGAAAGAAAGAAAGAACGAAAGAACGAAAGAAAGTAAGCAAGCATTTACGGAAGATAGGAAGAAAGAAAAAAAGAAAGAAAGAAAGAAAGAAAGAAAGAAAGAAAGAAAGAAAGAAAGAAAGAAAGAAAAAAGAAAGCATTGATGGAAGATAGGAAGAAAAAGAAAGAAAGAAAGAAAGAAAGAAAGAAAGAAAAAAAAAAGAAAGAAAGAAAAAAGCATTGAGGGAAGATAGGAAGAAAGAAAGAAAGAAAGGAAGGAAGAAAGAAAGCATTGACGGAAGATAGGAAGAAAGAAAGAAAGAAAGAAAGAAAAAAAAGTATTGATGGAAGAAAGAAAGAAAGAAAGAAAGAAAGAAAGAAAGAAAGTAAGTTAGTAGGTAAGTAAGCAAGCATTGACGGAAGATAGGAAGAAAGAAAGAAAGAAAGAAAGAAAGAAAGAAAGAAAGAAAGAAAGAAAAAAGAAAGCATTGACGGAAGATAGGAAGAAAGAAAGAAAGAAAAAAAGAAAGAAAGAAAGAAAGAAAGAAAGATAGAAAGATAGAAAGAAAGTAAGCAAGCATTTACGGAAGATAGGAAGAAAGAAAAAAAGAAAGAAAGAAAGAAAGAAAGAAAGAAAGAAACCATTGACGGAAGATATAAAGAAAGAAAGAAAGAAAGAAAAAAGAAAGAAAGAAAGCATTAATGGACGATAGAAAGAAAGAAAGAAAGAAAGAAAGAAAGAAAGCATTGACGGAAGATAGGAAGAAAGAAAGAAAGAAAGAAAGAAAGTATTGATGAAAGAAAGAAAGAAAGAAAGAAAGAAAGAAAGAAAGAAAGAAAGAAAGAAAGAAAGAAAGAAAGAAAGAAAGAAAGAAAGAAAGCATTGACGGAAGATAGGAAGAAAAAGAAAGAAAGAAAGAAAGAAAGAAAGTAAGAAAGAAAGAAAGAAAGAAAGAGAGAAAGAAAAAAGCATTGACGGAAGATAGGAAGAAAGAAAGGAAGAAAGAAAGTAAGAAAGAAAGAAAGAACGAAAATAAGAAAGAAAGAAAGAAAGAAAGAAAAAAAAGAAAGAAAGCATTGACGGAAGATAGGTAGAAAGAAAGAAAGAAAGAAAGAAAGAAAGAAAAGAAAAAAGCATTGATGGAAGAAAGCAAGAAAGAAAGAAAGAAAGAAAGAAAGAAAGTAAGCAAGCATTGACGGAAGATAGGAAGAAAGAAAGAAAGAAAGAAAGAAAGAAAGAAAGAAAGAAAGAAAGAAAAAAGAAAGCATTGACGGAAGATAGGAAGAAAGAAAGAAAGAAAGAAAGAAGGAAAGAAAGAAAGAAAGAAAGAAAGAAAAAAAGAAAAAAAGAAAGAAAGCATTGGCGGAAGATAGGAAGACAGAAAGAAAGAAAAAAAGCATTGACGGAAGATAGGAAGAAAGAAAGAAAGAAAGAAAGAAAGAAAGAAAGAAAGAAAGAACGATAGAAAGTAAGCAAGCATTTACGGAACATAGGAAGAAAGAAAAAAAGAAAGAAAGAAAGAAAGAAAGAAAGAAACCATTGACGGAAGATATAAAGAAAGAAAGAAAGAAAGAAAAAAGAAAGATAGAAAGCATTAATGGAAGATAGAAAGAAAGAAAGAAAAAAAGAAAGAAAGAAACATAGAAAGAAAGCATTTACGGAAGATAGGAAGAAAGAAAGAAAGAAAGAAAGAAAGAAAGAAGGAAAGAAAGAAAGAAGACAGCATTGACCGAAGAGAGGAAGTAAGAAAGAAAGAAAGGAATAAAGAAAGAAAGAAAGAAAGAAAGAACGAAAGAAAGTAAGCAAGCATTTACGGAAGATAGGAAGAAAGAAAAAAAGAAAGAAAGAAAGAAAGAAAGAAAGAAAGAAAGAAAGAAAGAAAGAAAGAAACCATTGACGGAAGATATAAAGAAAGAAAGAAAGAAAGAAAAAAGAAAGAAAGAAAGCATTAATGGAAGATAGAAAGAAAGAAAGAAAAAAAGAAAGAAAGAAAGAAAGAAAGAAAGCATTGACGGAAGATAGGAAGGAAGAAAGAAAGAAAGAAAGAAAAAAGAAAGCAGTGACCGAAGAGAGGAAGTAAGAAAGAAAGAAAGGAAGAAAAAAAGCATTGACAGAAGATAGGAAGAAAGAAAGAAAGATAGAAAAAAGAAAGAAAGTATTGACGGAAGATAGAAAGAAAGAAAGAAAAAAAGAAAGAAAGAAAGAAAGCATTGACGGAAGATAGGAAGAAAGAAAGAAAGAAAGAAAGAAAACATTGATGAAAGATAGGATGAAAGAAAGAAAGAAAGAAAGAAAGAAAGAAAGAAAGAAAGCAGGCAAGCATTGATGGAAGATAGGAAGGAAGAAAGAAAGAAAGTAAGAAAACATTGACGGAAGATAGGAAGACAGAAAGAAAGAAAAAAAAGAAAAAAGCATTGGCGGAAGATAGAAAGAAAGAAAGAAAGAAAGAAAGAAAGAAAGAAAGAAAGAAAGAAAGAAAGAAAGAAAGAAAGAAAGAAAGAAAGAAAGAATGAAAGCAATGACGAAAGATACGATGAAAGAAAGAAAGAAAGAAAATAGAAAGGAAGAATTGACGGAAGATAGAATGAAAGAAAGAAAGAAAGAAAGAAAGAAAAAAGAAAGAAAGAAAGCATTAATGGAAGATAGAAAGAAAGAAAGAAAAAAAGAAAGAAAGAAAGAAAGAAAGCATTGACGAAAGATAGGAAGAAAGAAAGAAAGAAAGAAAATAGAAAGGAAGAATTGACGGAAGATAGAATGAAAGAAAGAAAGAAAGAAAGAAAGAAGGAAAGAAAGAAAGAAAGAAAGAAAGAAAGAAAGCACTGATGGAAGATAGGAAAGGAGAAAGAAAGAAAGAAAGAAAGAAAGAAAGAAAGAAAGAAAGAAAGAAAGAAAGAATGAATGAAAGAAAGAATGAAAGAAAGTAAGCAAGCATTGACGGAAGATAGGAAAAAAGAAAGAAAGAAAGAAAAAAAGAAAGCTTTGACGGAAGATAGAAAGAAAGAAAGAAAGCATTCACGTGAGATAGGTAAAGTAGAAAGAAAGAAAGAAAGAAAGAAAGAAAGAAAGAAAGAAAGAAAGAAAGAAAGAAAGAAAGAAAGAAAGAAAGAAAAAAAAGCATTGACGGAAGATAGGAAGAAAGAAAGAAAGATAGAAAAAAGAAAGAAAGTATTGACGGAAGATAGAAAGAAAGAAAGAAAAAAAGAAAGAAAGAAAGAAAGAAAGCATTGACGGAAGATAGGAAGAAAGAAAGAAAGAAAGCATTGATGAAAGATAGGATGAAAGAAAGAAAGAAAGAAAGAAAGCATTGGCGGAAGATAGGAATACAGAAAGAAAGAAAAAAAGCATTGACGGACGATAGGAAGAAAGAAAGAAAGAAAGAAAGAAAGAAAGAAAGAAAGAATGAAAGAAAGAAAGAAAGAAAGAAAGAACGAACGAAAGAAAGAAAGTAAGCAAGCATTTACGGAAGATAGGAAGAAAGAAAAAAGAAAGAAAGAAAGAAAGAAAGAAAGAAAGAAAGAAAGAAAGAAACCATTGACGGAAGAAATAAAGAAAGAAAGAAAGAAAGAAAAAAGAAAGAAAGAAAGCATTAATGGAAGATAGAAAGAAAGAATCAAAAAAAGAAAGAAAGAAAGAAAGAAAGCATTGACGGAGGATAGGAAGAAAGAAAGAAAGCAAGAAAGAAAAAAGAAAGCATTGACCGAAGAGAGGAAGTAAGAAAGAAAGAAAGGAAGAAAAAAAGCATTGACAGAAGATAGGAAGAAAGAAAGAAAGATAGAAAAAAGAAAGAAAGTATTGACGGAAGATAGAAAGAAAGAAAGAAAAAAAGAAAGAAAGAAAGAAAGAAAGCATTGACGGAAGATAGGAGGAAAGAAAGAAAGAAAGAAAGAAAACATTGATGAAAGATAGGATAAAAAAAGAAAGAAAGAAAGAAAGAAAGAAAGAAAGAAAGAAAGCAGGGAAACATTGACGGAAGATAGGAAGAAAGAAAGAAAGAAAGTAAGAAAACATTGACGGAAGATAGGAAGACAGAAAGAAAGAAAAAAAAGAAAAAAGCATTGACGGAAGATAGAAAGAAAGAAAGAAAGAAAGAAAGAAAGAAAGAAAGAAAGAAAGAAAGAAAGAACGCAATGACGAAAGATACGATGAAAGAATGAAAGAAAGAAAGAAAGAAAGAAAGCATTGACGAAAGATAGGAAGAAAGAAAGAAAGAAAGAAAATAGAAAGGAAGAATTGACGGAAGATAGAAAGAAAGAAAGAAAGAAAGAAAGAAAGAAGGAAAGAAAGAAAGAAAGAAAGAAAGAAAGAAAGCACTGATGGAAGATAGGAAAGGAGAAAGAAAGGAAGAAAGAAAGAAAGAAAGAAAGAAAGAATGAAAGAATGAAAGAAAGTAAGCAAGCATTGACGGAAGATAGGAAAAAAGAAAGAAAGAAAGCAAAAAAGAAAGCTTTGACGGAAGATAGAAAGAAAGAAAGAAAGCATTGACGTGAGATAGGAAAGTAGAAAGAAAGAAAGAAAGAAAGAAAGAAAGAAAGAAAGAAAGAAAGAAAGAAAAAAAGCATTGACGGAAGATAGGAAAAAAAGAAAGAAAGAAAGAAAGAAAGAAAAAAGCTTTGACGGAAGATTGGAAGAAAGAAAGAAAGAAAGAAAGAATGAAAGAAAGTATTGATGAAAGATAGGATGAAAGAAAGAAAGAAAGTGGGAGAAAGAGAGAATGAATGAAAGAAACAAAGAAAGAAAGAAAGCTTTGACGGAAATTGGAAAGAAGAAGGAGAGAACGAAAGAAAGAAAGAGAAAAGAAAGCATTGATGGAAGATAGGAAGAAAAAGAAAGAAAGAAAGAAAGAAAGAAAAAAGAAAGAAAGAAAGAAAGAAAGAAAGCATTGACGGAAGATAGGAAGAAAAAGAAAGAAAGAAAGAAAGAAAGAAAGTAAGAAAGAAAGAAAGAAAGAAAGAAAGAAAGAAAAAAGCATTGACGGAAGATAGGAAGAAAGAAAGAAAGAAAGAAAGTAAGAAAGAAAGAAAGAACGAAAATAAGAAAGAAAGAAAGAAAGAAAGAAAGAAAGAAAGAAAGAAAGAAAGCAGGCAAGCATTGATGGAAGATAGGAAGGAAGAAAGGAAGAAAGTAAGAAAACATTGACGGAAGATAGGAAGACAGAAAGAAAGAAAAAAAAGAAAAAAGCATTGGCGGAAGATAGAAAGAAAGAAAGAAAGAAAGAAAGAAAGAAAGAAAGAAAGAAAGAAAGAAAGAAAGAAAGAAAGAAAGAAAGAAAGAAAGAAAGAAAGAAAGAATGAAAGCAATGACGAAAGATACGATGAAAGAAAGAAAGAAAGAAAATAGAAAGGAAGAATTGACGGAAGATAGAATGAAAGAAAGAAAGAAAGAAAGAAAGAAAGAAAGAAAGAAAGAAAGAAAGCATTGACGAAAGATAGTAAGAAAGAAAGAAAGAAAATAGAAAGGAAGAATTGACGGAAGATAGAATGAAAGAAAGAAAGAAAGAAAGAAAGAAGGAAAGAAAGAAAGAAAGAAAGAAAGAAAGCACTGATGGAAGATAGGAAAGGAGAAAGAAAGAAAGAAAGAAAGAAAGAAAGAAAGAAAGAAAGAAAGAAAGAAAGAAAGAAAGAAAGAATGAAAGAAAGAATGAAAGAAAGTAAGCAAGCATTGACGGAAGATAGGAAAAAAGAAAGAAAGAAAAAAAGAAAGCTTTGACGGAAGATAGAAAGAAAGAAAGAAAGCATTCACGTGAGATAGGTAAAGTAGAAAGAAAGAAAGAAAGAAAGAAAGAAAGAAAGAAAGAAAGAAAAAAAGCATTGACGGAAGATAGGAAGAAAGAAAGAAAGATAGAAAAAAGAAAGAAAGTATTGACGGAAGATAGAAAGAAAGAAAGAAAAATAGAAAGAAAGAAAGAAAGAAAGCATTGACGGAAGATAGGAAGAAAGAAAGAAAGAAAACATTGATGAAAGATAGGATGAAAGAAAGAAAGAAAGAAAGAAAGCATTGGCGGAAGATAGGAATACAGAAAGAAAGAAAAAAAGCATTGACGGACGATAGGAAGAAAGAAAGAAAGAAAGAAAGAAAGAAAGAATGAAAGAAGGAAAGAAAGAAAGAAAGAAAGAACGAACGAAAGAAAGAAAGTAAGCAAGCATTTACGGAAGATAGGAAGAAAGAAAAAAAGAAAGAAAGAAAGAAAGAAAGAAACCATTGACGGAAGATATAAAGAAAGAAAGAAAGAAAGAAAAAAGAAAGAAAGAAAGCATTAATGGAAGATAGAAAGAAAGAAAGAAAAAAAGAAAGAAAGAAAGAAAGAAAGCATTGACGGAGGATAGGAAGAAAGAAAGAAAGAAAGAAAGAAAAAAGAAAGCATTGACCGAAGAGAGGAAGTAAGAAAGAAAGAAAGGAAGAAAAAAAGCATTGACAGAAGATAGGAAGAAAGAAAGAAAGATAGAAAAAAGAAAGAAAGTATTTACGGAAGATAGAAAGAAAGAAAGAAAAAAAGAAAGAAAGAAAAGAAAGCATTGACGGAAGATAGGAGGAAAGAAAGAAAGAAAGAAAGAAAACATTGATGAAAGATAGGATGAAAAAAAAGAAAGAAAGAAAGAAAGAAAGAAAGAAAGAAAGCAGAGAAACATTGATGGAAGATAGGAAGAAAGAAAGAAAGAAAGTAAGAAAACATTGACGGAAGATAGGAAGACAGAAAGAAAGAAAAAAAAGAAAAAAGCCTTGACGGAAGATAGAAAGAAAGAAAGAAAGAAAGAAAGAAAGAAAGAAAGAAAGAAAGAAAGAAAGAAAGAAAGAAAGAACGCAATGACGAAAGATACGATGAAAGAATGAAAGAAAGAAAGAAAGAAAGCATTGACGAAAGATAGGAAGAAAGAAAGAAAGAAAGAAAATAGAAAGGAAGAATTGACGGAAGATAGAAAGAAAGAAAGAAAGAAAGAAAGAAAGAAAGAAAAAAAGAAAGAAAGCATTGACGGAAGATAGGAAGAAAGAAAGAAAGAAAGAAAGAAAAGAAAAAAGCATTAACGGAAGAAAGAAAGAAAGAAAGAAAGAAAGAAAGAAAGAAAGAAAGAAAGAAAGAAAGAAAGAAAGAAAGAAAGAAAGAAAGAAATCATTGACGGAAGATAGGAAGAAAGAAAGAAAGAAAGAAAGAAAGAAAAAAGAAAGCATTGACGGAAGATAGGAAGAAAGAAAGAAAGAAAGAAAGAAAGGAGGAAAGAAAGAAAGAAAGAAAGAAAGAAAGAAAGAAAGATAGAAAGAAAGAAAGAAAGTAAGTAAGCATTTACGGAAGATAGGAAGAAAGAAAGAAAGAAAGAAGAAAGGAAGAAACCATTGACGGAAGAAATAAAGAAAGAAAGAAAGAAAGAAAGAAAAAAGAAAGAAAGAAAGCATTAATGGACTATAGAAAGAAATAAAGAAAAAAAGAAAGAAAGAAAGAAAGCATTGACGGAAGATAGGAAGAAAGAAAGAAAGAAAGTATTGATGAAAGATAGGATGAAAGAAAGAAAGAAAGAAAAAAGAAAGCATTGACGGAAGATAGGAAAATAAGAAAGAAAGAAAGTAAGAAAGAAAGAAAGAAAGAAAGAACTAAAGAAAGATAGAAAGAAAGGAAGCATTGACGAAAGATAGGAAGAAAGAAAGAAAGAAAGAAAATAGAAAGGAAGCATTGACGGAAGATAGAATGAAAGAAAGAAAGAAAGAAAGAAAGAAGGAAAGAAAGAAAGAAAGAAAGAAAGAAAGAAAGAAAGCACTGATGGAAGATAGGAAAGTAGAAAGAAAGAAAGAAAGAAAGAAAGAAAGAAA
Organism: Intellagama lesueurii; assembly: GCA_037013535.1. NCBI lineage: Eukaryota > Metazoa > Chordata > Lepidosauria > Squamata > Agamidae > Intellagama > Intellagama lesueurii. The sequence continues at coordinate 8,861,720 of JBAJHW010000018.1, read as the reverse complement.
GAAAGAAAGAAAGAAAGAAAGAATGAAAGAAAGTAAGCAAGCATTGACGGAAGATAGGAAAAAAGAAAGAAAGAAAGAAAAAAAAGAAAGCGTTGACGGAATATAGAAAGAAAGAAAGAAAGAAAGCATTGACGTTAGATAGGAAAGCAGAAAGAAAGAAAGAAAGAAAGAAAGAAAGAAAGAAAGAAAGAAAGAAAGAAAGAAAGAAAGAAAGAAAGAAAAAAAAAGCATTCACGGAAGATAGGAAAAAAAAGAAAGAAAGAAAGAAAGAAAGAAAGAAAGAAAGAAAGAAAGAAAGAAAGAAAGAAAGCATTGACGGAAGATAGGAAGAAAAAGAAAGAAAGAAAGTAAGTAAGATAGAAAGAAAGAAAGAAAGAAAGAAAGAAAGAAAGAAAGAAAGAAAGAAAGAAAGAAAGAAAAAAGAAAGCATTGACGGAAGAAAGGAAAGAAGAAAGAAAGAACGAAAGAAAGAAAGAAAAAAGAAAGCATTGATGGAAGATAGGAAGAAAAAGAAAGAAAGAAAGAAAGTAAGAAAAAAAGAAAGAAAGAAAGAAAAAAGCATTGAGGGAAGATAGGAAGAAAGAAAGAAAGAAAGAAAGAAAGGAAGAAAGAAAGAAAGAACAAAAATAAGAAAGAAGAAAGTAAGAAAGAAAAAAAGAAAGAAAGCATTGACGAAAGATAGGAAGAAAGAAAGAAAGAAAGAAAGAAAAGAAAAAAGTATTGACGGAAGAAAGAAAGAAAGAAAGAAAGAAAGAAAGTAAGTAAGTTAGTAAGTAAGTAAGAAAGCATTGACGGAAGATAGGAAGAAAGAAAGAAAGAAAGAAAGAAAGAAAGAAAGAAAGAAAGAAAGAAAGAAAAAAGAAAGCATTGTCGGAAGATAGGAAGAAAGAAAGAAAGAAAGAAAGAAAGAAAGAAAGAAAGAAAGAAAGAAAGAAAGAAAGAAAGAAAGAAAGATAGAAAGATAGAAAGAAAGTAAGCAAGCATTTACGGAAGATAGGAAGAAAGAAAAAAAGAAAGTAAGAAAGAAAGAAAGAAAGAAAGAAACCATTGACGGAAGATATAAAGAAAGAAAGAAAGAAAGAAAAAAGAAAGAAAGAAAGCATTAATGGATGATAGAAAGAAAGAAAGAAAGAAAGAAAGAAAGAAAGCATTGACGGAAGATAGGAAGAAAGAAAGAAAAAAAGAAAGAAAGTATTGATGAAAGAAAGAAAGAAAGAAAGAAAGAAAGAAAGAAAGAAAGCATTGACGGAAGATAGGAAGAAAAAGAAAGAAAGAAAGAAAGAAAGTAAGAAAGAAAGAAAGAAAGAAAGAAAGAAAGAAAGAAAGAAAAAAGCATTGACGGAAGATAGGAAGAAAGAAAGAAAGAAAGAAAGTAAGAAAGAAAGAAAGAACGAAAATAAGAAAGAAAGAAAGAAAGAAAGAAAAAAAGAAAGAAAGCATTGACGGAAGATAGGTAGAAGGAAAGAAAGAAAGAAAGAAAGAAAAGAAAAAAGCATTGATGGAAGAAAGAAAGAAAGAAAGAAAGAAAGAAAGAAAGAAAGAAAGAAAGAAAGAAAGAAAGAAAGAAAGAAAGAAAGTAAGCAAGCATTGACGGAAGATAGGAAGAAAGAAAGAAAGAAAGAAAGAAAGAAAGAAAAAAGAAAGCATTGACGGAAGATAGGAAGAAAGAAAGAAAGAAAGAAAGAAGGAAAGAAAGAAAGAAAGAAAGAAAGAAAAAAAGAAAAAAAGAAAGAAAGCATTGGCGGAAGATAGGAAGACAGAAAGAAAGAAAAAAAGCATTGACGGAAGATAGGAAGAAAGAAAGAAAGAAAGAAAGAACGAAAGAAAGTAAGCAAGCATTTACGGAACATAGGAAGAAAGAAAAAAAGAAAGAAAGAAAGAAAGAAAGAAAGAAACCATTGACGGAAGATATGAAGAAAGAAAGAAAGAAAGAAAAAAGAAAGAAAGAAAGCATTAATGGAAGATAGAAAGAAAGAAAGAAAAAAAGAAAGAAAGAAACATAGAAAGAAAGCATTTACGGAAGATAGGAAGAAAGAAAGAAAGAAAGAAAGAAAGAAAGAAAGAAAGAAAGAAAGAAAGAAAGAAAGAAAGAAAGAAAGAAAGAAAGAAGACAGCATTGACCGAAGAGAGGAAGTAAGAAAGAAAGAAAGGAAGAAAGAAAGAAAGAAAGAACGAAAGAACGAAAGAAAGTAAGCAAGCATTTACGGAAGATAGGAAGAAAGAAAAAAAGAAAGAAAGAAAGAAAGAAAGAAAGAAAGAAAGAAAGAAAGAAAGAAAAAAGAAAGCATTGATGGAAGATAGGAAGAAAAAGAAAGAAAGAAAGAAAGAAAGAAAGAAAAAAAGAAAGAAAGAAAGAAAAAAGCATTGAGGGAAGATAGGAAGAAAGAAAGAAAGAAAGGAAGGAAGAAAGAAAGCATTGACGGAAGATAGGAAGAAAGAAAGAAAGAAAGAAAGAAAAAAAAGTATTGATGGAAGAAAGAAAGAAAGAAAGAAAGAAAGAAAGAAAGAAAGTAAGTTAGTAGGTAAGTAAGCAAGCATTGACGGAAGATAGGAAGAAAGAAAGAAAGAAAGAAAGAAAGAAAGAAAGAAAGAAAAAAGAAAGCATTGACGGAAGATAGGAAGAAAGAAAGAAAGAAAAAAAGAAAGAAAGAAAGAAAGAAAGAAAGAAAGAAAGATAGAAAGATAGAAAGAAAGTAAGCAAGCATTTACGGAAGATAGGAAGAAAGAAAAAAAGAAAGAAAGAAAGAAAGAAAGAAAGAAAGAAACCATTGACGGAAGATATAAAGAAAGAAAGAAAGAAAGAAAAAAGAAAGAAAGAAAGCATTAATGGACGATAGAAAGAAAGAAAGAAAGAAAGAAAGAAAGAAAGCATTGACGGAAGATAGGAAGAAAGAAAGAAAGAAAGAAAGAAAGTATTGATGAAAGAAAGAAAGAAAGAAAGAAAGAAAGAAAGAAAGAAAGAAAGAAAGAAAGAAAGAAAGAAAGAAAGCATTGACGGAAGATAGGAAGAAAAAGAAAGAAAGAAAGAAAGAAAGAAAGTAAGAAAGAAAGAAAGAAAGAAAGAGAGAAAGAAAAAAGCATTGACGGAAGATAGGAAGAAAGAAAGGAAGAAAGAAAGTAAGAAAGAAAGAAAGAACGAAAATAAGAAAGAAAGAAAGAAAGAAAGAAAAAAAAGAAAGAAAGCATTGACGGAAGATAGGTAGAAAGAAAGAAAGAAAGAAAGAAAGAAAGAAAGAAAAGAAAAAAGCATTGATGGAAGAAAGCAAGAAAGAAAGAAAGAAAGAAAGAAAGAAAGAAAGTAAGCAAGCATTGACGGAAGATAGGAAGAAAGAAAGAAAGAAAGAAAGAAAGAAAGAAAGAAAGAAAAAAGAAAGCATTGACGGAAGATAGGAAGAAAGAAAGAAAGAAAGAAAGAAGGAAAGAAAGAAAGAAAGAAAGAAAGAAAAAAAGAAAAAAGAAAGAAAGCATTGGCGGAAGATAGGAAGACAGAAAGAAAGAAAAAAAGCATTGACGGAAGATAGGAAGAAAGAAAGAATGAAAGAAAGAAAGAAAGAAAGAAAGAAAGAAAGAAAAAAAGAAAAAAAGAAAGAAAGCATTGGCGGAAGATAGGAAGACAGAAAGAAAGAAAAAAAGCATTGACGGAAGATAGGAAGAAAGAAAGAATGAAAGAAAGAAAGAAAGAAAGAAAGAAAGAAAGAACGAAAGAAAGTAAGCAAGCATTTACGGAACATAGGAAGAAAGAAAAAAAGAAAGAAAGAAAGAAAGAAAGAAAGAAACCATTGACGGAAGATATAAAGAAAGAAAGAAAGAAAGAAAAAAGAAAGATAGAAAGCATTAATGGAAGATAGAAAGAAAGAAAGAAAAAAAGAAAGAAAGAAACATAGAAAGAAAGCATTTACGGAAGATAGGAAGAAAGAAAGAAAGAAAGAAAGAAAGAAAGAAGGAAAGAAAGAAAGAAGACAGCATTGACCGAAGAGAGGAAGTAAGAAAGAAAGAAAGGAATAAAGAAAGAAAGAAAGAAAGAAAGAACGAAAGAAAGTAAGCAAGCATTTACGGAAGATAGGAAGAAAGAAAAAAAGAAAGAAAGAAAGAAAGAAAGAAAGAAAGAAAGAAAGAAAGAAAGAAAGAAACCATTGACGGAAGATATAAAGAAAGAAAGAAAAAAGAAAGAAAGAAAGCATTAATGGAAGATAGAAAGAAAGAAAGAAAAAAAGAAAGAAAGAAAGAAAGAAAGAAAGCATTGACGGAAGATAGGAAGGAAGAAAGAAAGAAAGAAAGAAAAAAGAAAGCAGTGACCGAAGAGAGGAAGTAAGAAAGAAAGAAAGGAAGAAAAAAAGCATTGACAGAAGATAGGAAGAAAGAAAGAAAGATAGAAAAAAGAAAGAAAGTATTGACGGAAGATAGAAAGAAAGAAAGAAAAAAAGAAAGAAAGAAAGAAAGCATTGACGGAAGATAGGAAGAAAGAAAGAAAGAAAGAAAGAAAACATTGATGAAAGATAGGATGAAAGAAAGAAAGAAAGAAAGAAAGAAAGAAAGCAGGCAAGCATTGATGGAAGATAGGAAGGAAGAAAGAAAGAAAGTAAGAAAACATTGACGGAAGATAGGAAGACAGAAAGAAAGAAAAAAAAGAAAAAGCATTGGCGGAAGATAGAAAGAAAGAAAGAAAGAAAGAAAGAAAGAAAGAAAGAAAGAAAGAAAGAAAGAAAGAATGAAAGCAATGACGAAAGATACGATGAAAGAAAGAAAGAAAGAAAATAGAAAGGAAGAATTGACGGAAGATAGAATGAAAGAAAGAAAGAAAGAAAGAAAGAAAAAAGAAAGAAAGAAAGCATTCATGGAAGATAGAAAGAAAGAAAGAAAAAAAGAAAGAAAGAAAGAAAGAAAGCATTGACGAAAGATAGGAAGAAAGAAAGAAAGAAAGAAAATAGAAAGGAAGAATTGACGGAAGATAGAATGAAAGAAAGAAAGAAAGAAAGAAAGAAGGAAAGAAAGAAAGAAAGAAAGAAAGAAAGAAAGCACTGATGGAAGATAGGAAAGGAGAAAGAAAGAAAGAAAGAAAGAAAGAAAGAAAGAAAGAAAGAAAGAATGAAAGAAAGAATGAAAGAAAGTAAGCAAGCATTGACGGAAGATAGGAAAAAAGAAAGAAAGAAAGAAAAAAAGAAAGCTTTGACGGAAGATAGAAAGAAAGAAAGAAAGCATTCACGTGAGATAGGTAAAGTAGAAAGAAAGAAAGAAAGAAAGAAAGAAAGAAAGAAAGAAAGAAAGAAAGAAAGAAAGAAAGAAAGAAAGAAAGAAAGAAAGAAAGAAAAAAAAGCATTGACGGAAGATAGGAAGAAAGAAAGAAAGATAGAAAAAAGAAAGAAAGTATTGACGGAAGATAGAAAGAAAGAAAGAAAAAAAGAAAGAAAGAAAGAAAGAAAGCATTGACGGAAGATAGGAAGAAAGAAAGAAAGAAAGCATTGATGAAAGATAGGATGAAAGAAAGAAAGAAAGAAAGAAAGAAAGCATTGGCGGAAGATAGGAATACAGAAAGAAAGAAAAAAAGCATTGACGGACGATAGGAAGAAAGAAAGAAAGAAAGAAAGAAAGAAAGAAAGAATGAAAGAAAGAAAGAAAGAAAGAAAGAAAGAACGAACGAAAGAAAGAAAGTAAGCAAGCATTTACGGAAGATAGGAAGAAAGAAAAAAGAAAGAAAGAAAGAAAGAAAGAAAGAAAGAAAGAAAGAAACCATTGACGGAAGAAATAAAGAAAGAAAGAAAGAAAGAAAAAAGAAAGAAAGAAAGCATTAATGGAAGATAGAAAGAAAGAATCAAAAAAAGAAAGAAAGAAAGAAAGAAAGCATTGACGGAGATAGGAAGAAAGAAAGAAAGCAAGAAAGAAAAAAGAAAGCATTGACCGAAGAGAGGAAGTAAGAAAGAAAGAAAGGAAGAAAAAAAGCATTGACAGAAGATAGGAAGAAAGAAAGAAAGATAGAAAAAAGAAAGAAAGTATTGACGGAAGATAGAAAGAAAGAAAGAAAAAAAGAAAGAAAGAAAGAAAGAAAGCATTGACGGAAGATAGGAGGAAAGAAAGAAAGAAAGAAAGAAAACATTGATGAAAGATAGGATAAAAAAAGAAAGAAAGAAAGAAAGAAAGAAAGAAAGAAAGAAAGAAAGAAAGAAAGAAAGCAGGGAAACATTGACGGAAGATAGGAAGAAAGAAAGAAAGAAAGTAAGAAAACATTGACGGAAGATAGGAAGACAGAAAGAAAGAAAAAAAAGAAAAAAGCATTGACGGAAGATAGAAAGAAAGAAAGAAAGAAAGAAAGAAAGAAAGAAAGAAAGAAAGAAAGAAAGAAAGAACGCAATGACGAAAGATACGATGAAAGAATGAAAGAAAGAAAGAAAGAAAGAAAGCATTGACGAAAGATAGGAAGAAAGAAAGAAAGAAAGAAAATAGAAAGGAAGAATTGACGGAAGATAGAAAGAAAGAAAGAAAGAAAGAAAGAAAGAAGGAAAGAAAGAAAGAAAGAAAGAAAGAAAGAAAGCACTGATGGAAGATAGGAAAGGAGAAAGAAAGGAAGAAAGAAAGAAAGAAAGAAAGAATGAAAGAAAGAATGAAAGAAAGTAAGCAAGCATTGACGGAAGATAGGAAAAAAGAAAGAAAGAAAGCAAAAAAGAAAGCTTTGACGGAAGATAGAAAGAAAGAAAGAAAGCATTGACGTGAGATAGGAAAGTAGAAAGAAAGAAAGAAAGAAAGAAAGAAAGAAAGAAAGAAAGAAAAAAAGCATTGACGGAAGATAGGAAAAAAAGAAAGAAAGAAAGAAAGAAAGAAAAAAGCTTTGACGGAAGATTGGAAGAAAGAAAGAAAGAAAGAAAGAATGAAAGAAAGTATTGATGAAAGATAGGATGAAAGAAAGAAAGAAAGTGGGAGAAAGAGAGAATGAATGAAAGAAACAAAGAAAGAAAGAAAGCTTTGACGGAAATTGGAAAGAAGAAGGAGAGAACGAAAGAAAGAAAGAGAAAAGAAAGCATTGATGGAAGATAGGAAGAAAAAGAAAGAAAGAAAGAAAGAAAAAAGAAAGAAAGAAAGAAAGAAAGCATTGACGGAAGATAGGAAAGAAGAAAGAAAGAACGAAAGAAACAAAGAAAAAAGAAAGCATTGACGGAAGATAGGAAGAAAAAGAAAGAAAGAAAGAAAGAAAGAAAGTAAGAAAGAAAGAAAGAAAGAAAGAAAGAAAAAAGCATTGACGGAAGATAGGAAGAAAGAAAGAAAGAAAGAAAGTAAGAAAGAAAGAAAGAACGAAAATAAGAAAGAAAGAAAGAAAGAAAGAAAGAAAGAAAGAAAGAAAGAAAGAAAGAAAGCAGGCAAGCATTGATGGAAGATAGGAAGGAAGAAAGAAAGAAAGTAAGAAAACATTGACGGAAGATAGGAAGACAGAAAGAAAGAAAAAAAAGAAAAAAGCATTGGCGGAAGATAGAAAGAAAGAAAGAAAGAAAGAAAGAAAGAAAGAAAGAAAGAAAGAAAGAAAGAATGAAAGCAATGACGAAAGATACGATGAAAGAAAGAAAGAAAGAAAATAGAAAGGAAGAATTGACGGAAGATAGAATGAAAGAAAGAAAGAAAGAAAGAAAGAAAGAAAAAAGAAAGAAAGAAAGCATTAATGGAAGATAGAAAGAAAGAAAGAAAAAAAGAAAGAAAGAAAGAAAGAAAGCATTGACGAAAGATAGGAAGAAAGAAAGAAAGAAAGAAAATAGAAAGGAAGAATTGACGGAAGATAGAATGAAAGAAAGAAAGAAAGAAAGAAAGAAGGAAAGAAAGAAAGAAAGAAAGAAAGAAAGCACTGATGGAAGATAGGAAAGGAGAAAGAAAGAAAGAAAGAAAGAAAGAAAGAAAGAAAGAAAGAAAGAATGAAAGAAAGAATGAAAGAAAGTAAGCAAGCATTGACGGAAGATAGGAAAAAAGAAAGAAAGAAAGAAAAAAAGAAAGCTTTGACGGAAGATAGAAAGAAAGAAAGAAAGCATTCACGTGAGATAGGTAAAGTAGAAAGAAAGAAAGAAAGAAAGAAAGAAAGAAAGAAAGAAAGAAAGAAAGAAAAAAAGCATTGACGGAAGATAGGAAGAAAGAAAGAAAGATAGAAAAAAGAAAGAAAGTATTGACGGAAGATAGAAAGAAAGAAAGAAAAAAAGAAAGAAAGAAAGAAAGAAAGCATTGACGGAAGATAGGAAGAAAGAAAGAAAGAAAACATTGATGAAAGATAGGATGAAAGAAAGAAAGAAAGAAAGAAAGAAAGCATTGGCGGAAGATAGGAATACAGAAAGAAAGAAAAAAAGCATTGACGGACGATAGGAAGAAAGAAAGAAAGAAAGAAAGAAAGAAAGAAAGAATGAAAGAAAGAAAGAAAGAAAGAAAGAAAGAAAGAAAGAAAGAAAGAAAGAAAGAAAGAACGAACGAAAGAAAGAAAGTAAGCAAGCATTTACGGAAGATAGGAAGAAAGAAAAAAAGAAAGAAAGAAAGAAAGAAAGAAAGAAAGAAAGAAAGAAACCATTGACGGAAGATATAAAGAAAGAAAGAAAGAAAGAAAGAAAAAAGAAAGAAAGAAAGCATTAATGAAGATAGAAAGAAAGAAAGAAAAAAGAGAAAGAAAGAAAGAAAGAAAGCATTGACGGAGGATAGGAAGAAAGAAAGAAAGCAAGAAAAGAAAAAAGAAAGCATTGACCGAAGAGAGGAAGTAAGAAAGAAAGAAAGGAAGAAAAAAAGCATTGACAGAAGATAGGAAGAAAGAAAGAAAGATAGAAAAAAGAAAAGAAAGTATTGACGGAAGATAGAAGAAAGAAAAGAAAAAAAGAAAGAAAGAAAGAAAGAAAGCATTGACGGAAGATAGGATAAAAAAAGAAAGAAAGAAAGAAAGAAAAAGAAAGAAAGAAAGCAGGGAAACATTGACGGAAGATAGAGAAGAAAGAAAGAAAGAAAGTAGAAAACATTGACGGAAGATAGGAAGACAGAAAGAAAGAAAAAAAAGAAAAAAGCATTGACGGAAGATAGAAAGAAAGAAAGAAAGAAAGAAAGAAAGAAAGAAAGAAAGAAAGAAAGAAAGAAAGAAAGAAAGAAAGAAAGAAAGAAAGAAAGAAAGAACGCAATGACGAAAGATACGATGAAAGAATGAAAGAAAGAAAGAAAGAAAGCATTGACGAAAGATAGGAAGAAGAAAGAAAGAAAGAAAATAGAAAGGAAGAATTGACGGAAGATAGAAAGAAAGAAAGAAAGAAAGAAAGAAAGAAAGAAGAAAGAAAGAAGGAAAGAAAGAAAGAAAGAAAGAAAGAAAGAAAGAAAGCACTGATGGAAGATAGGAAAGGAGAAAGAAAGGAAGAAAGAAAGAAAGAAAGAATGAAAGAAAGAATGAAAGAAAGTAAGCAAGCATTGACGGAAGATAGGAAAAAGAAAGAAAGAAAGCAAAAAAGAAAGCTTTGATGGAAGATAGAAAGAAAGAAAGAAAGCATTGACGTGAGATAGGAAAGTAGAAAGAAAGAAAGAAAAGAAAGAAAGAAAGAAAGAAAGAAAGAAAGAAAGAAAAAAAGCATTGACGGAAGATAGGAAAAAAAGAAAGAAAGAAAGAAAGAAAGAAAAAAGCTTTGACGGAAGATTGGGAAGAAAGAAAGAAAGAAAGAAAGAATGAAAGAAAGTATTGATGAAAGATAGGATGAAAGAAAGAAAGAAAGTGGGAGAAAAGAGAGAATGAATGAAAGAAACAAAGAAAGAAAGAAAGCTTTGACGGAAATTGGAAAGAAGAGGAGAGAATGAAAGAAAGAAAGAAAAAGAAAGCATTGATGGAAGATAGGAAGAAAAAGAAGGAAAGAAAGAAAGAAAAAAAGAAAGAAAGAAAGAAAGAAAGCATTGACGGAAGATAGGAAAGAAGAAAGGAAAGAACGAAAGAAACAAAGAAAAAAGAAAGCATTGACGAAGATCGGAAGAAAAAGAAAGAAAGAAAGAAGAAAGAAAGTAAGAAAGAAAGAAAGGAAAAGAAAGAAAAAAAGCATTGACGGATGATAGGAAGAAAGAAAGAAAGAAAGAACGTAAGAAAGAAAGAAAGAACGAAAATAAAAGAAAGAAAGAAAGAAAGAAAGAAAAAAGAAAGAAAGCATTGACGGAAGATAGGAAGAAGAAAGAAAGAAAGAAAGAAAAGAAAAAATCATTGACGGAAGAAAGAAAGAAAGAAAGAAAGAAAGAAAGAAAGAAAGAAAGAAAGAAAGAAAGAAAGAAAGAAAGTAAGCAAGCATTGACGGAAGATAGGAAGAAAGAAAGAAAGAAAGAAGAAAGAAAGAAAGAAAGAAAGAAAGAAAGAAAGAAAGGAAGAAAGAAAAAGAAAGCATTGACGGAAGATAGGAAGAAGAAGAAAGGAAAGAAAGAAGGAAAGAAGGAAAGAAAGGAAGAAAGAAAGAAAGAAAGAAAGAACGAAAGAAAGTAAGCAAGCATTTACGGAACATAGGAAGAAAAAAAGAAAGAAAGAAAGAAAGAAAGAAAGAAAGAAAGAAAGAAAGAAAGAAAGAAAGAAAGAAGAAAGAAGCCATTGACGAAGATATAAAGAAAGAAAGAAAGAAAGAAAAAAGAAAGAAAGAAAGCATTAATGGAAGATAGAAAGAAAAAAGAAAAAAGAAAGAAAGAAGAAAGAAAGCATTGACGGAAGATAGGAAGAAAGAAAGAAAGAAAGAAAGAAAGAAAGAAAGAAAGAAAGAAAGAAAAAAGAAAGCATTGACCGAAGAGAGGAAGTAAGAAAGAAAGAAAGGAAGAAAAAAAGCATTGACGGAAGATATTAAGAAAGAAAGAAAGATAGAAAAAAGAAAGAAAGCATTGACGGAAGATAGAAAGAAAGAAAGAAAAAAGAAAGAAAGGAAAGAAAGAAAGAAAGCATTGACGGAAGATAGGAAGAAAGAAAGAAAGAAAGAAAACATTGATGAAAGATAGGATGAAAGAAAGAAAGAAAGAAAGAAAGAAAGAAAGAAAGAAAGAAAGAAAGCAGGCAAGCATTGACGGAAGATAGGAAGAAAGAAAGAAAGAAAGAAAGTAAGAAAACATTGACGGAAGAGAGGAGGACAGAAAGAAAGAAAAAAAGAAAGAAGAAAGAAAGAAAGAAAGAAAGAAAGAAAGAAAGGAAAGAAAGAAAGAAAGAAAGAAAGCATTGACGAAAGATAGGAAGAAAGAAGAAAGAAAGAAAATAGAAAGGAAGCATTGACGGAAGATAGAATGAAAGAAGAAAGAAAGAAAGAAAGAAAGAAAGAAAGAAAGAAAGAAAGAAAGAAAGAAAGAAAGCAAGCAAGCACTGATGGAAGATAGGAAAGGAGAAAGAAAGAAAGAAAGAAGGAAAGAAAAAAAGAAAGAAAGAAAGAATGAAAGAAAGTAAGCAAGCATTGACGGAAGATAGGAAAAAAGAAAGAAAGAAAGAAAAAAAAGAAAGCGTTGACGGAAGATAGAAAGAAAGAAAGAAAGAAAGCATTGACGTAGATAGGAAAGAAGAAAGAAAGAAAGAAAGAATAAAAAAAGCATTGACGGAAGATAGGAAAAGAAAGAAAGAAAGAAAGAAAGAAAGAAAGAAAGAAAGCATTGACGGAAGATAGGAAAGAAGAAAGAAAGAACGAAAGAAAGAAAGGAAAAAAGAAAGAATTGACGGAAGATAGGAAGAAAAAGAAAGAAAGAAAGAAAGTAAGAAAGTAAGAAAGAAAGAAAGAAGGAAAGAAGGAAAGAAAGAAAAAAAAGAAAGAAAGAAAGAAAAAAGCATTGAGGGAAGATAGGAAGAAAGAAAGAAAGAAAGTAAGAAAGAAAGAAAGAACAAAAATAAGAAAGAAAGAAAGAAAGAAAGAAAGAAAGCAAGCATTGACGGAAGATAGGAAGAAAGAAAGAAAGAAAGAAAGAAAAGAAAAAAGCATTGACGGAAGAAGAAAGAAGAAGAAAGAAAGAAAGAAAGAAAAGAAAGAAAGAAAGAAAGCATTGACGGAAGATAGGAAGTAAGAAAGAAAGAAAGAAAGAAAGAAGGAAAGAAAGAAAGAAAGAAAGAAAGAAAGATAGAAAGAAAGAAAGAAAGAAAGCATTAATGGACTATAGAAAGAAAGAAAGAAAAAAGAAAGAAAGAAAGAAAGCATTGACGGAAGATAGGAAGAAAGAAAGAAAGAAAGAAAGTATTGATGAAAGATAGGATGAAAGAAAGAAAGAAAGAAAAAAGAAAGCATTGACGGAAGATAGGAAAAAAAGAAGAGAAAGAAAGTAAGAAAGAAAGAAAGAAAGAAAGAAACTAAAGAAAGATAGAAAGAAAGAAAGCATTGACGAAAGATAGGAAGAAAGAAAGAAAGAAAGAAAATAGAAAGGAAGCATTGACGGAAGATAGAATGAAAGAAAGAAAGAAAGAAAGAAAGAAAGAAGGAAGAAAGAAAGAAAGAAAGGAAGAAAGAAAGAAAGAAAGAAAGAAAGAAAGCACTGATGGAAGATAGGAAAGGAGAAAGAAAGAAAGAAAGAAAGAAAGAAAGAAAGAAAGAAAGAAAGAATGAAAGAAGTAAGCAAGCATTGAAGGAAGATAGGAAAAAAGAAAGAAAGAAAAAAAAGAAAGCGTTGACGGAATATAGAAAGAAAGAAAGAAAGCATTGACGTTAGATAGGAAAGTAGAAAGAAAGAAAGAAAGAAAGAAAGAATGAAAAAAAAGCATTGACGGAAGATAGGAAAAAAAAGAAAGGAAAGAAGAAAGAAAGAAAGAAAAGAAAGAAAGAAAGCATTGACGGAAGATAGGAAGAAAGAAAGAAAGAAAGAAAGAAAGTAAGTAAGTAAGAAAGAAAGAAAGAAAGAAAGAAAGAAAGCATTGACGGAAGGAGGGGAAAGAAGAAAGAAGAACGAAAGAAAGAAAGAAAAAAGAAAGCATTGATGGATGATAGGAAGAAAGAAAGAAAGTAAGAAAGAAAGAAAGAAAGCATTGACGGAAGATAGGAAGAAAGAAAGAAAGAAAGAAAGAAAAGAAAAAAGCATTGACGAAAGATAGGAAGAAAGAAAGAAAGAAGAAAGAAAAGAAACCATTGACGGAAGATATAAAGAAAGAAAGAAAGAAAGAAAGAAAGCATTAATGGAAGATAGAAAGAAAGAAAGAAAAAAAGAAAGAAAGAAAGAAGAAAAGAAAGCATTGACGGAGGATAGGAAGAAAGAAAGAAAGAAAGAAAGAAAGAAAAAAGAAAGCATTGACCGAAGAGAGGAAGTAAGAAAGAAAGAAAGGAAGAAAAAAAGCATTGACAGAAGATAGGAAGAAAGAAAGAAAGATAGAAAAAAGAAAGAAAGTATTGACGGAAGATAGAAAGAAAGAAAGAAAAAAAGAAAGAAAGAAAGAAAGAAAAGCATTGACGGAAGATAGGAAGAAAGAAAGAAAGAAAACATTGATGAAAGATAGGATGAAAGAAAGAAAGAAAGAAAGAAAGAAAGCATTGGCGGAAGATAGGAATACAGAAAGAAAGAAAAAAGCATTGACGGACGATAGGAAGAAAGAAAGAAAGAAAGGAAAGAAAGAAAGAATGAAAGAAAGAAAGAAAGAAAGAAAGAAAGAACGAACGAAAGAAAGAAAGTAAGCAAGCACTTACGGAAGATAGGAAGAAAGAAAAAATGAAAAGAAAGAAAGAAAGAAAGAAAGAAACCATTGACGGAAGATATAAAGAAAGAAAGAAAGAAAGAAAAAAAGAAAGAAAGAAAGCATTAATGGAAG
>JBAJHW010000018.1:8835515-8840515 GCA_037013535.1 Intellagama lesueurii | reverse complement strand
GAAAGAAAGAAAGAAAGAAAGAAAGAAAGAAGGAAAGAAAGAAAGAAAGAAAGAAAGAAAGCACTGATGGAAGATAGGAAAGGAGAAAGGAAAGAAAGAAAGAAAAAAAGAAAGAAAGAAAGAAAGAAAGAAAGAAAGAAAGAAAGAAAGAATGAAAGAAAGTAAGCAAGCATTGAAGGAAGATAGGAAAAAAGAAAGAAAGAAAGAAAAAAAGAAAGCGTTGACGGAATATAGAAAGAAAGAAAGAAAGAAAGCATTGACGTTAGATAGGAAAGTAGAAAGAAAGAAAGAAAGAAAGAAAGAAAAAAAAGCATTGATGGAAGATAGGAAAAAAAGAAAGAAAGAAAGAAAGAAAGAAAGAAAGAAAGAAAGAAAGAAAGAAAGAAAGCATTGACGGAAGATAGGAAGAAAAAGAAAGAAAGAAAGAAAGAAAAGAAAAAAGCATTGATGAAAGATAGGAAGAAAGAAAGAAAGAAAGAAAGTAAGAAAGAAAGAAAGAACGAAAATAAGAAAGAAGAAAGAAAGAAAGAAAAAAAGAAAGAAAGCATTGACGGAAGATAGGAAGAAAGAAAGAAAGAAAGAAAGAAAAGAAAAAAGCATTGATGAAAGATAGGAAGAAAGAAAGAAAGAAAGAAAGAAACCATTGACGGAAGATATAAAGAAAGAAAGAAAGAAAGAAAAAAGAAAGAAAGAAAGCATTAATGGAAGATAGAAAGAAAGAAAGAAAAAAAGAAAGAAAGAAAGAAAGAAAGAAAGCATTGACGGAGGATAGGAAGAAAGAAAGAAAGAAAGAAAGAAAAAAGAAAGCATTGACCGAAGAGAGGAAGTAAGAAAGAAAGAAAGGAAGAAAAAAAGCATTGACAGAAGATAGGAAGAAAGAAAGAAAGATAGAAAAAAGAAAGAAAGTATTGACGGAAGATAGAAAGAAAGAAAGAAAAAAAGAAAGAAAGAAAGAAAGAAAGAAAGCATTGACGGAAGATAGGAGGAAAGAAAGAAAGAAAGAAAACATTGATGAAAGATATGATGAAAGAAAGAAAGAAAGAAAGAAAGAAAGAAAGAAAGCAGGCAAACATTGACGGAAGATAGGAAGAAAGAAAGAAAGAAAGTAATAAAACATTGACGGAAGATAGGAAGACAGAAAGAAAGAAAAAAAGAAAAAAGCATTGACGGAAGATAGAAAGAAAGAAAGAAAGAAAATAGAAAGGAAGAATTGACGGAAGATAGAAAGAAAGAAAGAAAGAAAGAAAGAAGGAAATTAAGAAAGAAAGAAAGAAAGAAAGAAAGAAAGAAAGAAAGAAAGAAAGCATTGACAAAAGATAGGAAGAAAGAAAGAAAGAAAGAAAGAAAATAGAAAGGAAGAATTGACGGAAGATAGAAAGAAAGAAAGAAAGAAAGAAAGAAGGAAATTAAGAAAGAAAGAAAGAAAGAAAGAAAGAAAGCACTGATGGAAGATAGGAAAGGAGAAAGAAAGAAAGAAAGAAAGAAAGAAAGAATGAAAGAAAGAAAGAATGAAAGAAAGTAAGCAAGCATTGACGGAAGATAGGAAAAAAGAAAGAAAGAAAGAAAAAAAGAAAGCTTTGACCGAAGATAGAAAGAAAGAAAGAAAGCATTGACGTGAGATAGGAAAGTAGAAAGAAAGAAAGAAAGAAAGAAAGAAAGAAAGAAAGAAAGAAAGAAAGAAAGAAAGAAAGAAAGAAAGAAAGAAAAAAAGCATTGACGGAAGATAGGAAAAAAAGAAAGAAAGAAAGAAAGAAAGAAAAAAGCTTTGACGGAAGATTGGAAGAAAGAAAGAAAGAAAGAAAGAATGAAAGAAAGTATTGATGAAAGATAGGATGAAAGAAAGAAAGAAAGTGGGAGAAAGAGAGAATGAATGAAAGAAACAAAGAAAGAAAGAAAGCATTGACGGAAATTGGAAAGAAGAAGGAGAGAACGAAAGAAAGAAAGAAAGAAAAAAGAAAGAAAGAAAGAAAGAAAGAAAGAAAGCATTGACGGAAGATAGGAAAGAAGAAAGAAAGAACGAAAGAAACAAAGAAAAAAGAAAGCATTGACGGAAGATAGGAAGAAAAAGAAAGAAAGAAAGAAAGAAAGTAAGAAAGAAAGAAAGAAAGAAAGAAAGAAAGCATTGACGGAAGATAGGAAGAAAGAAAGAAAGAAAGAAAGAAAAGAAAAAAGCATTGATGAAAGATAGGAAGAAAGAAAGAAAGAAAGAAAGAAAGAAACCATTGACGGAAGATATAAAGAAAGAAAGAAAGAAAGAAAAAAGAAAGAAAGAAAGCATTAATGGAAGATAGAAAGAAAGAAAGAAAAAAAGAAAGAAAGAAAGAAAGAAAGAAAGCATTGACGGAGGATAGGAAGAAAGAAAGAAAGAAAGAAAGAAAAAAGAAAGCATTGACCGAAGAGAGGAAGTAAGAAAGAAAGAAAGGAAGAAAAAAAGCATTGACAGAAGATAGGAAGAAAGAAAGAAAGATAGAAAAAAGAAAGAAAGTATTGACGGAAGATAGAAAGAAAGAAAGAAAAAAAGAAAGAAAGAAAGAAAGAAAGCATTGACGGAAGATAGGAGGAAAGAAAGAAAGAAAGAAAACATTGATGAAAGATATGATGAAAGAAAGAAAGAAAGAAAGAAAGAAAGAAAGAAAGCAGGCAAACATTGACGGAAGATAGGAAGAAAGAAAGAAAGAAAGTAAGAAAACATTGACGGAAGATAGGAAGACAGAAAGAAAGAAAAAAAGAAAAAAGCATTGACGGAAGATAGAAAGAAAGAAAGAAAGAAAGAAAGATAGAAAGAAAGAAAGAAAGAAAGCATTGACAAAAGATAGGAAGAAAGAAAGAAAGAAAGAAAGAAAATAGAAAGGAAGAATTGACGGAAGATAGAAAGAAAGAAAGAAAGAAAGAAAGAAGGAAATTAAGAAAGAAAGAAAGAAAGAAAGAAAGAAAGAAAGAAAGAAAGAAAGAAAGCATTGACAAAAGATAGGAAGAAAGAAAGAAAGAAAGAAAGAAAATAGAAAGGAAGAATTGACGGAAGATAGAAAGAAAGAAAGAAAGAAAGAAAGAAGGAAATTAAGAAAGAAAGAAAGAAAGAAAGAAAGAAAGCACTGATGGAAGATAGGAAAGGAGAAAGAAAGAAAGAAAGAAAGAAAGAAAGAATGAAAGAAAGAATGAAAGAAAGTAAGCAAGCATTGACGGAAGATAGGAAAAAAGAAAGAAAGAAAGAAAAAAAGAAAGCTTTGACCGAAGATAGAAAGAAAGAAAGAAAGCATTGACGTGAGATAGGAAAGTAGAAAGAAAGAAAGAAAGAAAGAAAGAAAGAAAGAAAGAAAGAAAGAAAAAAAGCATTGACGGAAGATAGGAAAAAAAGAAAGAAAGAAAGAAAGAAAGAAAAAAGCTTTGACGGAAGATTGGAAGAAAGAAAGAAAGAAAGAAAGAATGAAAGAAAGTATTGATGAAAGATAGGATGAAAGAAAGAAAGAAAGTGGGAGAAAGAGAGAATGAATGAAAGAAACAAAGAAAGAAAGAAAGCATTGACGGAAATTGGAAAGAAGAAGGAGAGAACGAAAGAAAGAAAGAAAGAAAAAAGAAAGAAAGAAAGAAAGAAAGAAAGAAAGAAAGCATTGACGGAAGATAGGAAAGAAGAAAGAAAGAACGAAAGAAACAAAGAAAAAAGAAAGCATTGACGGAAGATAGGAAGAAAAAGAAAGAAAGAAAGAAAGAAAGAAAGTAAGAAAGAAAGAAAGAAAGAAAGAAAAAAGCATTGACGGAAGATAGGAAGAAAGAAAGAAAGAAAGCAAGTAAGAAAGAAAGAAAGAACGAAAATAAGAAAGAAAGAAAGAAAGAAAGAAAAAAATAAAGAAAGCATTGACGGAAGATAATAAGAAAGAAAGAAAGAAAGAAAGAAAAGAAAAAAGCATTGACGGAAGGAAGAAAGAATGAAAGAAAGAAAGAAAGAAAGAAAGAAAGTAAGCAAGCATTGACGGAAGATAGGAAGAAAGAAAGAAAGAAAGAAAGAAAGAAAGAAAGAAAGAAAGAAAGAAAAAAGAAAGCATTGACGGAAGATAGGAAGAAAGAAAGAAAGAAAGAAGGAAAGAAGGAAAGAAAGGAAGAAAGAAAGAAAGAAAGAACGAAAGAAAGTAAGCAAGCATTTACGGAACATAGGAAGAAAAAAAGAAAGAAAGAAAGAAAGAAAGAAAGAAAGAAAGAAAGAAGCCATTGATGGAAGATATAAAGAAAGAAAGAAAGAACGAAAAAAGAAAGAAAGAAAGCATTAATGGAAGATAGAAAGAAAAAAAGAAAAAAAGAAAGAAAGAAAGAAAGAAAGCATTGACGGAAGATAGGAGGAAAGAAAGAAAGAAAGAAAGAAAGAAAGAAAGAAAGAAAGAAAGAAAGAAAGAAAGAAAGAAAGAAAGAAAGCATTGACCGAAGAGAGGAAGTAAGAAAGAAAGAAAGGAAGAAAAAAAAGCATTGACGGAAGATAGGAAGAAAGAAAGAAAGATAGAAAAAAGAAAGAAAGCATTGACGGAAGATAGAAAGAAAGAAAGAAAAAAAGAAAGAAAGAAAGAAAGAAAGCATTGACGGAAGATAGGAAGAAAGAAAGAAAGAAAGAAAACATTGATGAAAGATAGGATGAAAGACAAGAAAGAAAGAAAGAAAGAAAGAAAGAAAGAAAAGAAAGAAAGAAAGAAAGAAAGCAGGCAAGGATTGACGGAAGATAGGAAGAAAGAAAGAAAGAAAGTAAGAAAACATTGACGGAAGATAGGAAGACAGAAAGAAAGAAAAAAAGAAAAAAGCATTGACGGAAGATAGAAAAAAAGAAAGAAAGAAAGAAAGAAAGAAAGAAAGAAAGAAAGAAAGAAAGCATTGACGAAAGATAGGAAGAAAGAAAGAAAGAAAGAAAGAAAATAGAAAGGAAGCATTGACGGAAGATAGAATGAAAGAAAGAAAGAAAGAAAGAAAGAAAGAAGGAAAGAAAGAAAGAAAGAAAGAAAGAAAGAAAGCACTGATGGAAG
>JBAJHW010000018.1:8828015-8830515 GCA_037013535.1 Intellagama lesueurii | reverse complement strand
AAAGAAAGAAAGAAAGCATTGACGTTAGATAGGAAAGTAGAAAGAAAGAAAGAAAGAAAGAAAGAAAGAAAGAAAGAAAGAAAGAAAGAAAGAAAGAAAGAAAGAAAGAAAGAAAGAAAGAAAAAAAGCATTCACGGAAGATAGGAAAAAAAGAAAGAAAGAAAGAAAGAAAGAAAGAAAGCATTGACGGAAGATAGGAAGAAAAAGAAAGAAAGAAAGTAAGTAAGAAAGAAAGAAAGTAAGTAAGATAGAAAGAAAGAAAGAAAGAAAGAAAGAAAGAAAGAAAGAAAGAAAGAAAGAAAGAAAGCATTGACGGAAGAAAGGAAAGAAGAAAGAAAGAACGAAAGAAAGAAAGAAAAAAGAAAGCATTGATGGAAGATAGGAAGAAAAAGAAAGAAAGAAAGAAAGAAAGAAAGAAAGAAAAAAGAAAGAAAGAAAGAAAAAAGCATTGAGGGAAGATAGGAAGAAAGAAAGAAAGAAAGAAAGAAAGAACGAAAGAAAGAAAGAAAAAAGAAAGAATTGACGGAAGATAGGAAGAAAAAGAAAGAAAGAAAGAAAGGAGGAAAGAAAGAAAGAAAGAAAGAAAGAAAGATAGAAAGAAAGAAAGTAAGCAAGCATTTACGGAAGATAGGAAGAAAAAAAGAAAGAAAGAAAGAAAGAAAGAAAGAAACCATTGACGGAAGATATAAAGAAAGAAAGAAAGAAAGAAAGAAAAAAGAAAGAAAGAAAGCATTAATGGACTATAGAAAGAAAGAAAGAAAAAAAGAAAGAAAGAAAGAAAGCATTGACGGAAGATAGGAAGAAAGAAAGAAAGAAAGTATTGATGAAAGATAGGATGAAAGAAAGAAAGAAAGAAAAAAGAAAGCATTGACGGAAGATAGGAAAAAAAGAAAGAAAGAAAGTAAGAAAGAAAGAAAGAAAGAACTAAAGAAAGATAGAAAGAAAGGAAGCATTGACGAAAGATAGGAAGAAAGAAAGAAAGAAAGAAAATAGAAAGGAAGCATTGACGGAAGATAGAATGAAAGAAAGAAAGAAAGAAAGAAAGAAGGAAAGAAAGAAAGAAAGAAAGAAAGAAAGAAAGCACTGATGGAAGATAGGAAAGTAGAAAGAAAGAAAGAAAGAAAGAAAGAAAGAAAGAAAGAAAGAAAGAAAGAAAGAATGAAAGAAAGTAAGCAAGCATTGACGGAAGATAGGAAAAAAGAAAGAAAGAAAGAAAAAAAAGAAAGCGTTGACGGAATATAGAAAGAAAGAAAGAAAGAAAGCATTGACGTTAGATAGGAAAGTAGAAAGAAAGAAAGAAAGAAAGAAAGAAAGAAAGAAAGAAAGAAAGAAAGAAAGAAAGAAAGAAAGAAAGAAAAAAAGCATTCACGGAAGATAGGAAAAAAAGAAAGAAAGAAAGAAAGAAAGAAAGAAAGCATTGACGGAAGATAGGAAGAAAAAGAAAGAAAGAAAGTAAGTAAGAAAGAAAGAAAGTAAGTAAGATAGAAAGAAAGAAAGAAAGAAAGAAAGAAAGAAAGAAAGAAAGAAAGAAAGCATTGACGGAAGAAAGGAAAGAAGAAAGAAAGAACGAAAGAAAGAAAGAAAAAAGAAAGCATTGATGGAAGATAGGAAGAAAAAGAAAGAAAGAAAGAAAGAAAGAAAGAAAGAAAGAAAAAAGAAAGAAAGAAAGAAAAAAGCATTGAGGGAAGATAGGAAGAAAGAAAGAAAGAAAGAAAGAAAGGAAGAAAGAAAGAACGAAAATAAGAAAGAAGAAAGAAAGAAAGAAAAAAAGAAAGAAAGCATTGACGGAAGATAGGAAGAAAGAAAGAAAGAAAGAAAGAAAAGAAAAAAGTATTGACGGAAGAAAGAAAGAAAGAAAGAGAGAAAGTAAGTTAGTAAGTAAGTAAGAAAGCATTGACGGAAGATAGGAAGAAAGAAAGAAAGAAAGAAAGAAAGAAAGAAAGAAAGAAAGAAAGAAAGAAAAAAGAAAGCATTGACGGAAGATAGGAAGAAAGAAAGAAAGAAAGAAAGAAAGAAAGAAAGAAAGAAAGAAAGAAAGAAAGAAAGATAGAAAGATAGAAAGAAAGTAAGCAAGCATTTACGGAAGATAGGAAGAAAGAAAAAAAGAAAGAAAGAAAGAAAGAAAGAAAGAAAGAAAGAAACCATTGACGGAAGATATAAAGAAAGAAAGAAAGAAAGAAAAAAGAAAGAAAGAAAGCATTAATGGACGATAGAAAGAAAGAAAGAAAGAAAGAAAGAAAGAAAGCATTGACGGAAGATAGGAAGAAAGAAAGAAAAAAAGAAAGAAAGTATTGATGAAAGAAAGAAAGAAAGAAAGAAAGAAAGAAAGAAAGAAAGAAAGCATTGACGGAAGATAGGAAGAAAAAGAAAGAAAGAAAGAAAGAAAGAAAGTAAGAAAGAAAGAAAGAAAGAAAGAAAGAAAGAAAAAAGCATTGACGGAAGATAGGAAGAAAGAAAGAAAGAAAGAAAGTAAGAAAGAAAGAAAGAACGAAAATAAGAA
>JBAJHW010000018.1:8808015-8820515 GCA_037013535.1 Intellagama lesueurii | reverse complement strand
AAAGAAAGAAAGAAAGAAAGAAAGAAAGAAAAAAAGCATTGACGGAAGATAGGGAAAAAAGAAAGAAAGAAAGAAAGAAAGAAAAAAGCATTGACGGAAGATAGGAAGAAAGAAAGAAAGAAAGAATGAAAGAAAGTATTGATGAAAGATAGGAAGAAAAAGAAAGAAAGAAAGAAAGACAGTAAGAAAGAAAGAAAGAAAGAAAGAAAGAAAGAAAGAAAGAAAGAAAGAAAGAAAGCATTGACGGAAGTTAGGAAAGAAGAAGGAAAGAACGAAAGAAAGAAAGAAAAAAGAAAGCATTGATGGAAGATAGGAAGAAAAAGAAAGAAAGAAAGAAAGACAGTAAGAAAGAAAGAAAAAAAGAAAGAAAGAATGAAAGAAAGAAAGAAAGCATTGACGAAAGATAGGAAAGAAGAAGGAAAGAATGAAAGAAAGAAAGAAAAAAGAAAGCATTGACGGAAGATAGGAAGAAAAAGAAAGAAAGAAAGAAAGACAGTAAGAAAGAAAGAAAGAAAGAAAGAAAGAAAGAAAGAAAGAAAGAAAGAGAGAAAGAAAGAAAGAAAGAAAAAAGCATTGACGGAAGATAGGATGAAAGAAAGAAAGAAAGAAAGAAAGAAAGAAAGAAAGAAAGAAAGAAAGAAAGAAAGAAAGAAAGAAAGAAAGCATTGACGGAAGATAGGAAGAAAGAAAGAAAGAAAGTGGGAGAAAGAGAGAATGAATGAAAGAAACAAAGAAATGTTGGGCAGAAGGAAAAAGAAAAAAACAAAGAAAGAAAGAAAGTAAGCAAGCATTTACGAAAGATAGGTAGAAAGAAAAAAAGAAAGAAAGAAAGAAAGAAAGAACGCATTGACTGAAGATAGGAAAGAAGAAAGAAAGAACGAAAGAAAGAAAGTAAGCAAGCATTGACGGAAGATAGGAAGAAAGAAAGAAAGAAAGAAAGAAAGAAGTAAAGAAAGAAAGAAAGAAAGAAAGAAAGAAAGAAAGAAAGTATTGATGGAAGATAGGAGAAAGAAAGAAAGAAAGAAAGATTGAAAGAAAGTAAGCAATCATTGATGGAAGATAGGAAGAAAGACAGAAAGAAGGAAAGAAAAAAAGAAAGCATTGACGAAAGTTAGGATGAAAGAAAGAAAGAAGAAAGAAAGCATTGACAGAAGATAGAAAGAAAGAAAAAAAGAAAGAAAGAAAGAAAGAAAGAAAGAAAGCAATGACGGAAGATAGGAAGAAAGAAAGAAAGAAAGAAAGAAAGAAAGAAAGCATTGACGAGATATAGGATAAAAGAAAGAAAGAAAGAAAGAAAGCATTGACGGAAGATAGGAAGAAAGGAAGAAAGAAAGAAAGAAAGAAAGAAAGAAAGAAAGAAAGAAAGAAAGAAAGAAAGTGGGAGAAAGAGAGAATGAATGAAAGAAAGAAATGGTGGGCAGAAGGAAAAAGAAAGAAAGAAAGAAAGAAAGAAAAAAGAAAGCATTGATGGAAGATAGGAAGAAAGAAAGAAAGAAAGAAAGAAAGAAAGAAAGAAAGAAAGAAAGAAAGAAAGAAAGCATTGACGGAAGATAGGAAGAAAGAAAGAAAAAAAGAAAGAAAGAAAGAAAGCATTGACGGAAGATAGGATGAAAGAAAGAAAGAAAGAAAGAAAGAAAGAAAGAAAGCATTGACCGAAGATAGGAAGAAAGAAAGAAAGAAAGTGGGAGAAAGAGAGAATGAATGAAAGAAACAAAGAAATGTTGGGCAGAAGGAAAAAGAAAGAAAGACAGAAAGTAAGAAAGAAAAAAGGAACCATTGACGGAAGATAGGAAGATAGAAAGAAACAAAGAAAGAATAAACGAAAGAAAGCATTGACGGAAGATAGGAAAGGAGAAAGAAAGAAAGAAAGAAAGAAAGAAAGAAAGAAAGCAGGCAAGCATTGACGGAAGATAGGAAGAAAAAAGAAAGAAAGTAAGAAAATATTGACGGAAGATAGGAAGACAGAAAGAAAGAAAAAAAGAAAAAAGCATTGACGGAAGATAGAAAGAAAGAAAGAAAGAAAGAAAGCATTGACGAAAGATACGATGAAAGAATGAAAGAAATAAAGAAAGAAAGCATTGACGAAAGATAGGAAGAAAGACAGAAAGAAAGAAAGAAAATAGAAAGGAAGCATTGACGGAAGATAGAATGAAAGAAAGAAAGAAAGAAAGAAACAAAGAAGGAAAGAAATAAAGAAAGAAAGAAAGAAAGAAAGAAAGCACTAATGGAAGATAGGAAAGGAGAAAGAAAGAAAGAAAGAAAGAAAGAAAGAAAGAAAGAAAGAAAGAAAGAAAGAAAGAATGAAAGAAAGAATGAAAGAAAGAAAGTAAGCAAGCATTGACGTTAGATAGGAAAGTAGAAAGAAAGAAAGAAAGAAAGAAAGATAGAAAGAAAGAAAGAAAGAAAGAAAGAAAGAAAGATAGAAAGAAAAAAAGCATTGACGGAAGATAGGGAAAAAAAGAAAGAAAGAAAGAAAGAAAGAAAGAAAGAAAAAACCATTGACGGAAGATAGGAAGAAAGAAAGAAAGAAAGAAAGAATGAAAGAAAGTATTGATGAAAGATAGGAAGAAAAAGAAAGAAAGAAAGACAGTAAGAAAGAAAGAAAGAAAGAAAGAAAGAAAGAAAGAAAGAAAGAAAGCATTGACGGAAGATAGGAAAGAAGAAGGAAAGAACGAAAGAAAGAAAGAAAAAAGAAAGCATTGACGGAAGATAGGAAAGAAGAAAGAAAGAACGAAAGAAAAAAAAAGAGAAAGCATTGACGGAAGATAGGAAGAAAAAGAAAGAAAGAAAAAATTAAAGAAAGAAAGAAAGTAAGAAAGTAAGAAAGAAAGAAAGAAAGAAAAAAGCATTGACGGAAAATAGGAAGAAAGAAAGAAAGAAAGAAAGAAAGAAAGGAAAAAGAAAGCTTTGACGGAAGATAGGAAGAAAGAAAGAAAGAAAGAAAGAAGGAAAGAAAGAAAGAAAGAAAGAAAGAAAGCATTGGCGGAAGATAGGAAGAAAGAAAGAAAGAAAGAAAAAAGAAAGAAAGCATTGACAGAAGATAGAAAGAAAGAAATAAAAAAGAAAGAATGAAAGAAAGAAAAAGAAAGCAATGACGGAAGATAGGAAGAAAGAAAGAAAGAAAGAAAGAAAGAAAGAAAGAAAGAAAGAAAGAAAGAAAGAAAGAAAAAAGAAAGCATTGACGGAAGATAGGAAGAAAGAAAGAAAGAAAGAAGGAAAGAAAGAAAGAAAGAAAGAAAGAAAGAAAGAAAGAAAGAAAGAAAGAAAGAAAGAAAGAAAGCATTGACGGAAGTTAGGAAAAAAAAGAAAGAAAGAAAGAAAGAAAGAAAGAAAGAAAGAAAGAAAGAAAGAAAGCATTGACGGAAGATAGGAAGAAAAAGAAAGAAAGAAAGAAAGAAAGTAAGAAAGAAAGAAAGAAAGAAAGAAAGAAGGAAAGAAAGAAAGAATTGACGGAAGATAGGAAAGAAGAAAGAAAGAACGAAAGAAAGAAAGAAAAAAGAAAGAATTGACGGAAGATAGGAAGAAAAAGAAAGAAACAAAGAAAGAAAGAAAGAAAGTAAGAAAGAAAGAAAGAAAGAAAGGAAGAAAGCATTGACGGAAGATAGGAAAGAAGAAAGAAAGAACGAAAGAAAAAAAGAGAAAGCATTGACGGAAGATAGGAAGAAAAAGAAAGAAAGAAAGAATGAAAGAAAGAAAGTAAGAAAGTAAGAAAGAAAGAAAGAAAGAAAAAAGCATTGACGGAAGATAGGAAGAAAGAAAGAAAGAAAGAAAGAAAGAAAAAAGAAAGCTTTGACGGAAGATAGGAAGAAAGAAAGAAAGAAAGAAGGAAGGAAAGAAAGAAAGAAAGAAAGAAAGCATTGGCGGAAGATAGGAAGAAAGAAAGAAAGAAAGAAAAAAGAAAGAAAGTTAGTAGGTAAGTAAGCAAGCATTGACGGAAGATAGGAAGAAAGAAAGAAAGAAAGAAAGAAAGAAAGAAAGAAAGAAAGAAAGAAAGAAAAAAGAAAGCATTGACGGAAGATAGGAAGAAAGAAAGAAAAAAAAAAAGAAAGAAAGAAAGAAAGAAAGAAATAAAGAAAGAAATATAGAAAGATAGAAAGAAAGTAAGCAAGCATTTACGGAAGATAGGAAGAAAGAAAAAAAGAAAGAAAGAAAGAAAGAAAGAAAGAAAGAAACCATTGACGGAAGATATAAAGAAAGAAAGAAAGAAAGAAAAAAGAAAGAAAGAAAGCATTAATGGACGATAGAAAGAAAGAAAGAAAGAAAGAAAGAAAGAAAGAAAGCATTGACGGAAGATAGGAAGAAAGAAAGAAAGAAAGAAAGAAAGTATTGATGAAAGAAAGAAAGAAAGAAAGAAAGAAAGAAAGAAAGAAAGAAAGAAAGAAAGAAAGAAAGAAAGAAAGCATTGACGGAAGATAGGAAGAAAAAGAAAGAAAGAAAGAAAGAAAGAAAGTAAGAAAGAAAGAAAGAAAGAAAGAAAGAAAGAAAGAAAAAAGCATTGACGGAAGATAGGAAGAAAGAAAGAAAGAAAGAAAGTAAGAAAGAAAGAAAGAACGAAAATAAGAAAGAAAGAAAGAAAGAAAGAAAAAAAAGAAAGAAAGCATTGACGGAAGATAGGTAGAAAGAAAGAAAGAAAGAAAGAAAGAAAGAAAGAAAAGAAAAAAGCATTGATGGAAGAAAGAAAGAGAGAAAGAAAGAAAGAAAGAAAGAAAGAAAGAAAGAAAGAAAGAAAGAAAGTAAGCAAGCATTGACGGAAGATAGGAAGAAAGAAAGAAAGAAAGAAAGAAAGAAAGAAAGAAAGAAAGAAAGAAAAAAGAAAGCATTGACGGAAGATAGGAAGAAAGAAAGAAAGAAAGAAAGAAGGAAAGAAAGAAAGAAAGAAAGAAAGAAAGAAAAAAAGAAAAAAAGAAAGAAAGCATTGGCGGAAGATAGGAAGACAGAAAGAAAGAAAAAAAGCATTGACGGAAGATAGGAAGAAAGAAAGAAAGAAAGAAAGAAAGAAAGAACGAAAGAAAGTAAGCAAGCATTTACGGAACATAGGAAGAAAGAAAAAAGAAAGAAAGAAAGAAAGAAAGAAAGAAAGAAACCATTGACGGAAGATATAAAGAAAGAAAGAAAGAAAGAAAAAAGAAAGAAAGAAAGCATTAATGGAAGATAGAAAGAAAGAAAGAAAAAAAGAAAGAAAGAAACATAGAAAGAAAGCATTTACGGAAGATAGGAAGAAAGAAAGAAAGAAAGAAAGAAAGAAAGAAAGAAAGCAAGCATTGACGGAAGATAGGAAGAAAGAAAGAAAGAAAGAAAGAAAGAAAGAAAGAAAGAAAGAAAGAAAAAAGAAAGCATTGACGGAAGATAGGAAGAAAGAAAGAAAGAAAGAAAGAACGAAAGAAAGTAAGCAAGCATTTACGGAACATAGGAAGAAAGAAAAAAAGAAAGAAAGAAAGAAAGAAAGAAAGAAAGAAACCATTGACAGAAGATATAAAGAAAGAAAGAAAGAAAGAAAAAAGAAAGAAAGAAAGCATTAATGGAAGATAGAAAGAAAGAAAGAAAAAAAGAAAGAAAGAAACATAGAAAGAAAGCATTTACGGAAGATAGGAAGAAAGAAAGAAAGAAAGAAAGAAAGAAAGAAAGAAAGAAGACAGCATTGACCGAAGAGAGGAAGTAAGAAAGAAAGAAAGGAAGAAAGAAAGAAAGAAAGAACGAAAGAACGAAAGAAAGTAAGCAAGCATTTACGGAAGATAGGAAGAAAGAAAAAAAGAAAGAAAGAAAGAAAGAAAGAAAGAAAGAAAGAAAGAAAGAAAGAAAGAAAGAAAGAATGAAAGAAAGAAAGAAAGAAAGAAAGAAAGAACGAACGAAAGAAAGAAAGTAAGCAAGCATTTACGGAAGATACGAAGAAAGAAAAAAAGAAAGAAAGAAAGAAAGAAAGAAAGAAACCATTGACGGAAGATATAAAGAAAGAAAGAAAGAAAGAAAAAAGAAAGAAAGAAAGCATTAATGGAAGATAGAAAGAAAGAAAGAAAAAAAGAAAGAAAGAAAGAAAGAAAGAAAGCATTGACGGAGGATAGGAAGAAAGAAAGAAAGAAAGAAAGAAAAAAGAAAGCATTGACCGAAGAGAGGAAGTAAGAAAGAAAGAAAGGAAGAAAAAAAGCATTGACAGAAGATAGGAAGAAAGAAAGAAAGATAGAAAAAAGAAAGAAAGTATTTACGGAAGATAGAAAGAAAGAAAGAAAAAAAGAAAGAAAGAAAGAAAGAAAGCATTGACGGAAGATAGGAGGAAAGAAAGAAAGAAAGAAAGAAAACATTGATGAAAGATAGGATGAAAAAAAGAAAGAAAGAAAGAAAGAAAGCAAGAAAGAAAGCAGAGAAACATTGACGTAAGATAGGTAGAAAGAAAGAAAGAAAGTAAGAAAACATTGACGGAAGATAGGAAGACAGAAAGAAAGAAAATAAAGAAAAAAGCATTGACGGAAGATAGAAAGAAAGAAAGAAAGAAAGAAAGAAAGAAAGAAAGAAAGAAAGAAAGAAAGAAAGAAAGAAAGAAAGAAAGAAAGAACGCAATGACGAAAGATACGATGAAAGAATGAAAGAAAGAAAGAAAGAAAGCATTGACGAAAGATAGGAAGAAAGAAAGAAAGAAAGAAAATAGAAAGGAAGAATTGACGGAAGATAGAAAGAAAGAAAGAAAGAAAGAAAGAAAGAAAGAAAGAAAAAAAGAAAGAAAGCATTGACGGAAGATAGGAAGAAAGAAAGAAAGAAAGAAAGAAAAGAAAAAAGCATTAACGGAAGAAAGAAAGAAAGAAAGAAAGAAAGAAAGAAAGAAAGAAAGAAAGAAAGAAAGAAAGAAAGAAAGAAAGAAAGAAAGAAAGAAAGAAATCATTGACGGAAGATAGGAAGAAAGAAAGAAAGAAAGAAAGAAAGAAGGAAAGAAAGAAAGAAAGAAAGAAAGAAAGAAAGAAAGCACTGATGGAAGATAGGAAAGGAGAAAGAAAGGAAGAAAGAAAGAAAGAAAGAAAGAATGAAAGAAAGAATGAAAGAAAGTAAGCAAGCATTGACGGAAGATAGGAAAAAAGAAAGAAAGAAAGCAAAAAAGAAAGCTTTGACGGAAGATAGAAAGAAAGAAAGAAAGCATTGACGTGAGATAGGAAAGTAGAAAGAAAGAAAGAAAGAAAGAAAGAAAGAAAGAAAAAAAGCATTGACGGAAGATAGGAAAAAAAGAAAGAAAGAAAGAAAGAAAGAAAGAAAAAAGCTTTGACGGAAGATTGGACGAAAGAAAGAAAGAAAGAAAGAATGAAAGAAAGTATTGATGAAAGATAGGATGAAAGAAAGAAAGAAAGTGGGAGAAAGAGAGAATGAATGAAAGAAACAAAGAAAGAAAGAAAGCTTTGACGGAAATTGGAAAGAAGAAGGAGAGAACGAAAGAAAGAAAGAAAAAAGAAAGCATTGATGGAAGATAGGAAGAAAAAGAAAGAAAGAAAGAAAGAAAAAAGAAAGAAAGAAAGAAAGAAAGCATTGACGGAAGATAGGAAAGAAGAAAGAAAGAACGAAAGAAACAAAGAAAAAAGAAAGCATTGACGGAAGATAGGAAAAAAAAGAAAGAAAGAAAGAAAGAAAGAAAGTAAGAAAGAAAGAAAGAAAGAAAGAAAGAAAGAAAAAAGCATTGACGGAAGATAGGAAGAAAGAAAGAAAGAAAGAAAGTAAGAAAGAAAGAAAGAACGAAAATAAGAAAGAAAGAAAGAAAGAAAGAAAGAAAGAAAGAAAGCAGGCAAGCATTGATGGAAGATAGGAAGGAAGAAAGAAAGAAAGTAAGAAAACACTGACGGAAGATAGGAAGACAGAAAGAAAGAAAAAAAAGAAAAAAGCATTGGCGGAAGATAGAAAGAAAGAAAGAAAGAAAGAAAGAAAGAAAGAAAGAAAGAAAGAAAGAAAGAAAGAAAGAAAGAAAGAAAGAAAGAAAGAATGAAAGCAATGACGAAAGATACGATGAAAGAAAGAAAGAAAGAAAATAGAAAGGAAGAATTGACGGAAGATAGAATGAAAGAAATAAAGAAAGAAAGAAAGAAAAAAGAAAGAAAGAAAGCATTAATGGAAGATAGAAAGAAAGAAAGAAAAAAAGAAAGAAAGAAAGAAAGAAAGCATTGACGAAAGATAGGAAGAAAGAAAGAAAGAAAGAAAATAGAAAGGAAGAATTGACGGAAGATAGAATGAAAGAAAGAAAGAAAGAAGGAAAGAAAGAAAGAAAGAAAGAAAGAAAGAAAGAAAGCACTTATGGAAGATAGGAAAGGAGAAAGAAAGAAAGAAAGAAAGAAAGAAAGAAAGAAAGAAAGAAAGAAAGAAAGAAAGAAAGAAAGAATGAAAGAAAGAATGAAAGAAAGTAAGCAAGCATTGACGGAAGATAGGAAAAAAGAAAGAAAGAAAGAAAAAAAGAAAGCTTTGACGGAAGATAGAAAGAAAGAAAGAAAGCATTCACATGAGATAGGTAAAGTAGAAAGAAAGAAAGAAAGAAAGAAAGAAAGAAAGAAAGAAAGAAAAAAAAGCATTGACGGAAGATAGGAAGAAAGAAAGAAAGATAGAAAAAAGAAAGGAAGTATTGACGGAAGATAGAAAGAAAGAAAGAAAAAAAGAAAGAAAGAAAGAAAGAAAGCATTGACGGAAGATAGGAAGAAAGAAAGAAAGAAAAAATTGATGAAAGATAGGATGAAAGAAAGAAAGAAAGAAAGAAAGCATTGGCGGAAGATAGGAATACAGAAAGAAAGAAAGAAAGCATTGACGGACGATAGGAAGAAAGAAAGAAAGAAAGAAAGAAAGAAAGAAAGAAAGAAAGAAAGAATGAAAGAAAGAAAGAAAGAAAGAAAGAAAGAAAGAACGAACGAAAGAAAGAAAGTAAGCAAGCATTTACGGAAGATAGGAAGAAAGAAAAAAAGAAAGAAAGAAAGAAAGAAAGAAAGAAAGAAAGAAAGAAAGAAACCATTGACGGAAGATATAAAGAAAGAAAGAAAGAAAGAAAAAAGAAAGAAAGAAAGCATTAATGGAAGATAGAAAGAAAGAAAGAAAAAAAGAAAGAAAGAAAGAAAGAAAGCATTGACGGAGGATAGGAAGAAAGAAAGAAAGCAAGAAAGAAAAAAGAAAGCATTGACCGAAGAGAGGAAGTAAGAAAGAAAGAAAGGAAGAAAAAAAGCATTGACAGAAGATAGGAAGAAAGAAAGAAAGATAGAAAAAAGAAAGAAAGTATTGACGGAAGATAGAAAGAAAGAAAGAAAAAAAGAAAGAAAGAAAGAAAGAAAGCATTGACGGAAGATAGGAGGAAAGAAAGAAAGAAAGAAAGAAAACATTGATGAAAGATAGGATAAAAAAAGAAAGAAAGAAAGAAAGAAAGAAAGAAAGAAAGAAAGAAAGCAGGGAAACATTGACGGAAGATAGGAAGAAAGAAAGAAAGAAAGTAAGAAAACATTGACGGAAGATAGGAAGACAGAAAGAAAGAAAAAAAAGAAAAAAGCATTGACGGAAGATAGAAAGAAAGAAAGAAAGAAAGAAAGAAAGAAAGAAAGAAAGAAAGAAAGAAAGAACGCAATGACGAAAGATACGATGAAAGAATGAAAGAAAGAAAGAAAGAAAGAAAGCATTGACGAAAGATAGGAAGAAAGAAAGAAAGAAAGAAAATAGAAAGGAAGAATTGACGGAAGATAGAAAGAAAGAAAGAAAGAAAGAAAGAAAGAAAGAAAGAAGGAAAGAAAGAAAGAAAGAAAGAAAGAAAGAAAGAAAGCACTGATGGAAGATAGGAAAGGAGAAAGAAAGGAAGAAAGAAAGAAAGAAAGAAAGAATGAAAGAAAGAATGAAAGAAAGTAAGCAAGCATTGACGGAAGATAGGAAAAAAGAAAGAAAGAAAGCAAAAAAGAAAGCTTTGACGGAAGATAGAAAGAAAGAAAGAAAGCATTGACGTGAGATAGGAAAGTAGAAAGAAAGAAAGAAAGAATGAAAGAAAGAAAGAAAGAAAGAAAAAAGCTTTGACGGAAGATTGGAAGAAAGAAAGAAAGAAAGAAAGAATGAAAGAAAGTATTGATGAAAGATAGGATGAAAGAAAGAAAGAAAGTGGGAGAAAGAGAGAATGAATGAAAGAAACAAAGAAAGAAAGAAAGCTTTGACGGAAATTGGAAAGAAGAAGGAGAGAACGAAAGAAAGAAAGAAAAAAGAAAGCATTGATGGAAGATAGGAAGAAAAAGAAAGAAAGAAAGAAAGAAAAAAGAAAGAAAGAAAGAAAGAAAGCATTGACGGAAGATAGGAAAGAAGAAAGAAAGAACGAAAGAAACAAAGAAAAAAGAAAGCATTGACGGAAGATAGGAAGAAAAAGAAAGAAAGAAAGAAAGAAAGAAAGTAAGAAAGAAAGAAAGAAAGAAAGAAAGAAAGAAAAAAGCATTGATGGAAGATAGGAAGAAAGAAAGAAAGAAAGAAAGTAAGAAAGAAAGAAAGAACGAAAATAAGAAAGAAAGAAAGAAAGAAAGAAAGAAAAAAGAAAGAAAGCATTGACGGAAGATAGGAAGAAAGAAAGAAAGAAAGAAAGAAAAGAAAAAAGCATTGACGGAGGAAAGAAAGAAAGAAAGAAAGAAAGAAAGAAAGAAAGAAAGAAAGAAAGAAAGAAAGAAAGAAAGTAAGCAAGCATTGACGGAAGATAGGAAGAAAGAAAGAAAGAAAGAAAGAAAGAAAGAAAGAAAGAAAGAAAGAAAGAAAGGAAGAAAGAAAAAAGAAAGCATTGACGGAAGATAGGAAGAAAGAAAGAAAGAAAGAAGGAAAGAAGGAAAGAAAGGAAGAAAGAAAGAAAGAAAGAACGAAAGAAAATAAGCAAGCATTTACGGAACATAGGAAGAAAAAAAGAAAGAAAGAAAGAAAGAAAGAAAGAAAGAAAGAAAGAAAGAAAGAAAGAAGCCATTGACGGAAGATATAAAGAAAGAAAGAAAGAAAGAAAAAAGAAAGAAAGAAAGCATTAATGGAAGATAGAAAGAAAAAAGAAAAAAAGAAAGAAAGAAAGAAAGAAAGCATTGACGGAAGATAGGAAGAAAGAAAGAAAGAAAGAAAGAAAGAAAGAAAGAAAAAAGAAAGCATTGACCGAAGAGAGGAAGTAAGAAAGAAAGAAAGGAAGAAAAAAAGCATTGACGGAAGATAGGAAGAAAGAAAGAAAGATAGAAAAAAGAAAGAAAGCATTGACGGAAGATAGAAAGAAAGAAAGAAAAAAGAAAGAAAGAAAGAAAGAAAGAAAGCATTGACGGAAGATAGGAAGAAAGAAAGAAAGAAAGAAAGAAAACATTGATGAAAGATAGGATGAAAGAAAGAAAGAAAGAAAGAAAGAAAGAAAGCAGGCAAGCATTGACGGAAGATAGGAAGAAAGAAAGAAAGAAAGTAAGAAAACATTGACGGAAGAGAGGAGGACAGAAAGAAAGAAAAAAAGAAAAAAGCATTGACGGAAGATAGAAAGAAATAAAGAACGAAAGAAAGAAAGAAAGAAAGAAAGAAAGAAAGAAAGAGAGAAAGAAAGCATTGATGAAAGATAGGAAGAAAGAAAGAAAGAAAGAAAATAGAAAGGAAGCATTGACGGAAGATAGAATGAAAGAAAGAAAGAAAGAAAGAAAGAAGGAAAGAAAGAAAGAAAGAAAGAAAGAAAGAAAGAAAGCACTGATGGAAGATAGGAAAGGAGAAAGAAAGAAAGAAAGAAGGAAAGAAAAAAAGAAAGAAAGAAAGAATGAAAGAAAGTAAGCAAGCATTGACGGAAGATAGGAAAAAAGAAAGAAAGAAAGAAAAAAAAGAAAGCGTTGACGGAAGATAGAAAGAAAGAAAGAAAGAAAGCATTGACGTTAGATAGGAAAGAAGAAAGAAAGAAAGAAAGAATAAAAAAAGCATTGACGGAAGATAGGAAAAGAAAGAAAGAAAGAAAGAAAGAAAGAAAGAAAGCATTGACGGAAGATAGGAAAGAAGAAAGAAAGAACGAAAGAAAGAAAGAAAAAAGAAAGAATTGACGGAAGATAGGAAGAAAAAGAAAGAAAGAAAGAAAGTAAGAAAGTAAGAAAGAAAGAAAGAAGGAAAGAAAGAAAAAAAGAAAGAAAGAAAGAAAAAAGCATTGAGGGAAGATAGGAAGAAAGAAAGAAAGAAAGTAAGAAAGAAAGAAAGAACGAAAATAAGAAAGAAAGAAGGAAAGAAAGAAAGAAAGAAAAAAAGAAAGCATTGACGGAAGATAGGAAGAAAGAAAGAAAGAAAGAAAGAAAAGAAAAAAGCATTGACGGAAGAAAGAAAGAAAGAAAGAAAGAAAGAAAGAAAGAAAGAAAGAAAGAAAGAAAGAAAGAAAGCATTGACGGAAGATAGGAAGTAAGAAAGAAAGAAAGAAAGAAAGAAGGAAAGAAAGAAAGAAAGAAAGAAAGAAAGAAAGATAGAAAGAAAGAAAGAAAGAAAGCATTAATGGACTATAGAAAGAAAGAAAGAAAAAAAGAAAGAAAGAAAGAAAGCATTGACGGAAGATAGGAAGA
>JBAJHW010000018.1:8800515-8803015 GCA_037013535.1 Intellagama lesueurii | reverse complement strand
AAAAGAAAGAAAGCATTGACGGAAGATAGGAAGAAAGAAAGAAAGAAAGAAAGAAAGAAAAGAAAAAAGCATTGACGGAAGAAAGAAAGAAAGAAAGAAAGAAAGAAAGAAAGAAAGAAAGTAAGCAAGCATTGACGGAAGATAGGAAGAAAGAAAGAAAGAAAGAAAGAAAGAAAGAAAGAAAGAAAGAAAGAAAGAAAAAAGAAAAGCATTGACGGAAGATAGGAAGAAAGAAAAAAAGAAAGAAAGAAAGAAAGAAAGAAACCATTGACGGAAGATATAAAGAAAGAAAGAAAGAAAGAAAAAATTTATTTATTTTTTTTTCTTTTCCTTTTTTTATTTTTATTTTTTTTTTCTCATTGTTGTTTTGGATTACCTGATTAGACTTGGGTGGTAGAAAGAAGAAGAGATGTTAAAAGTTAGGAGGGAAGGCATTTGAGTATATATATA
The DNA here is from genome assembly GCA_037013535.1 of Intellagama lesueurii. NCBI lineage: Eukaryota > Metazoa > Chordata > Lepidosauria > Squamata > Agamidae > Intellagama > Intellagama lesueurii. The sequence continues at coordinate 8,802,565 of JBAJHW010000018.1, read as the reverse complement.
GATAAAAATATGAGGTGGGGTGAAATTGGGATGAGGGTTTGGCCGGGGTCCGGACTGGTGGGGGTGACGTCTCCCCCCCTCCCAGAGCTCGCGCCGAACATTAGTGAGACGTGGGGAAACGGGAGGGAGGAAAATAATTTATATGTAGGTAAGAAGGATAGGGATAGGAAACTAGAGGTTGGTGAATTTATTTTTTTTAGTTGTTTTTGTTTTTGTTTTTGTTATGTGAGATGCACAAAGGGACCGCATAAGAGGCAGAGAAAGGAACCGATATGGGGAAAAACATAAGGGTAGCGACTTTAAATGTGAAAGGCCTAGGGTCTGTGTTAAAGAGAAGGAGGATAGAATTATTATTAAAGAAAAGTAAAGTTGACATTATCTATTTACAAGAGACACATCAACTAAAGGATGGAGTCAATGAATTGAAATTACAAAACATCCATATATATGAAAAAGCATTTGGGACCTCTAAATCTAGAGGGGTAGCAATATTAATATCTAAAACATTGTGAATTTGTGATGAAAGAAGTAATAAAAGATAGTAATGGTAGATATTTGATAATTCAAGGTCAAATGGGGGAGGAAGATTATACATTAGTAAATGTGTATGCACCAAACATGAATCAAGGAGAATTTTATAGAACTGTGATTGAAGAAATGGAAAAGGTTAGGAAAGGATATGTGATTATGGCAGGAGATTTTAATATGGTTCTGGATAAGGTGAAAGATAAATCCACATGTAAAAAAGATGAGTTGAATAAAAGAGGTACCCTCCTGAGTAAGATATTAAACACTACGGATTTGAAAGATATATGGAGAGAATTAAAGGGAGATGAAAGAAGGTTTACATATTATTCTTCTGTACATAATAGTTATTCTAGAATAGATTTTATGTTTATTTCACAAAACTTAATTTCAAAAGTAGTAGATACAAATATTAATGTGATAAAAATAACAGATCATGCGTTGATGGTGTTGGAGATGAAAGTTAAGAAGGACTATAGAGAAGCTAGAAGATGGAGAATGGACTCCAATATTTTTCAACATACAGAGGTTGTGGATAAAGTTAAGAAAGAATGGTTGGAAATATGGTCATTTAATGAAGCAGGTGGGAATAAAATAGGAGTGTTATGGGACACTATGAAAGCAGTCATGAGAGGAATCGCCATAAGAGAATCCTGTAGATTAAAAAAATTGAGAGAAGAAAATATAAATAGAATTGTAGAATCATTAAAGGATTTAGAAAGCAAATATTTTATGGATAGAGATAACAAAAAAATTAATTGAGATCCAAGCTAAAAGAAAGGAATTAGAAGGTATAGAGCTAGAAAAGGTCCAGAGAGACTTGATATACGCTAGGAGGAATTTTTTAGAAAGGAATTAGAAGGTATAGAGCTAGAAAAGGTCCAGAGAGACTTGATATACGCTAGGAGGAATTTTTTTCGAATACAGTAATAAAAATTCAAAACTTTTAGCTAGATTAGTTCAAACTAAAAGAGCAAAAAATATAATTGGAGTGATTAAAGACAAAACGGGAAAGAATTGTAGCTTAATGAAAGAAAAACTAAAGATAATACATGAATTCTATCAAAATTTGATATAAAGGTAATAGTGTAGTCGAAAGAAGATATAGAAAATTATATTAAAGAAAATGTTAAGAGTAAATTATCAGAGAATGATAAAAAGGATTTAGATAAAGAGATAAAAGAGGAAGAGATTATAGAGATTATTAATAAATTAAAAAATGGTAAAACTCCAGGTTTTGACGGTTTAGGATCAGAATATTATAAAACTTTTAAACCAATATTGATCCCTAAAGTTAAAAGTGCTCTATAATGAAATATTGGAAGGAGAGAGAATACCAGATTCTTGGAAACATTCATTAATAACTCTTATCCCAAAGCCTAATAAAGACTTAACAGACCCAAGTTCATATAGACCCATTTCACTATTAAATCAAGATGCAAAGATTTTTACTGCAATACTTGCGAATAGAATTAATAAATTTATTATAAAATATATTAAAGAGGATCAGAATGGTTTTTTAAGG
>JBAJHW010000018.1:8793956-8800015 GCA_037013535.1 Intellagama lesueurii | reverse complement strand
TCAATGCTTTCTTTTTTCTTTCTTTCTTTCGTTCTCTCCTTCTTCTTTCCAATTTCCGTCAATGCTTTCTTTCTTTCTTTGTTTCATTCATTCATTCTCTCTTTCTCCCACTTTCTTTCTTTCTTTCATCCTATCTTTCATCAATACTTTCTTTCATTCTTTCTTTCTTTCTTTCTTTCTTTCTTCAAATCTTCCGTCAAAGCTTTTTTCTTTCTTTCTTTCATTCTTTCTTTTTTTCCTATCTTCCGTCAATGCTTTTTTTCTTTCTTTCTTTCTTTCTTTCTTTCTTTCTTTCTTTCTTTCTTTCTTTCTTTCTTTCTTTCTTTCTTTCTTTCTTTCTTTCTTTCTTTCTTTCTACTTTCCTATCTCACGTCAATGCTTTCTTTCTTTCTTTCTATCTTCCGTCAAAGCTTTCTTTCTTTCTTTCTTTCTTTCTTTTTTCCTATCTTCCGTCAATGCTTGCTTACTTTCTTTCATTCTTTCTTTCATTCTTTCTTTCTTTTTTTCTTTCTTTCTTTCTCCTTTCCTATCTTCCATCAGTGCTTTCTTTCTTTCTTTCTTTCTTTCTTTCCTTCTTTCTTTCTTTCTTTCTTTCTTTCTATCTTCCGTCAATTCTTCTTTCTATTTTCTTTCTTTCTTTCTTTCTTCCTATCTTTCGTCAATGATTTCTTTCTTTCTTTCTTTCATTCTTTCATCGTATCTTTCGTCATTGCGTTCTTTCTTTCTTTCTTTCTTTATATCTTTCTTTCTTTCTTTCTTTCTTTCTTTCTATCTTCCGTCAAGGCTTTTTTCTTTTTTTTCTTTCTTTCTGTCTTCCTATCTTCCGTCAATGTTTTCTTACTTTCTTTCTTTCTTTCTTCCTATCTTCCGTCAATGCTTGCCTGCTTTCTTTCTTTCTTTCTTTCTTTCATCCTATCTTTCATCAATGTTTTCTTTCTTTCTTTCTTTCTTTAGTCCTATCTTCCGTCAATACTTTCTTTCTTTTTTCTATCTTTCTTTCTTTCTTCCTATCTTCTGTCAATGCTTTTTTTCTTCCTTTCTTTCTTTCTTACTTCCTCTCTTCGGTCAATGCTTTCTTTTTTCTTTCTTTCTTTCTTTCTTTCTTCCTATCCTCCGTCAATGCTTTCTTTCTTTCTTTCTTTCTTTTCTTCTTTCTTTCTTTCTATCTTCCATTAATGCTTTCTTTCTTTCTTTTTTCTTTCTTTCTTTCTTTCTTTATATCTTCCGTCAATGGTTTCTTTCTTTCTTTCTTTCTTTCTTTCTTTTTTTCTTTCTTCCTATCTTCCGTAAATGCTTGCTTACTTTCTTTCTTTCTTTCTTCCTATCATCCGTCAATGCTTTTTTTTTTCTTTCTTTCTGTATTCCTATCTTCCGCCAATGCTTTCTTTCTTTCTTTCTTTCTTCCTTTCTTTCTTTCTTTCTTTCTTTCCTTCTTTCTTTCTTTCTTTCTTTCTTTTTTTCCTATCTTCCGTCAATGCTTTTTTTTTTCTTTCTTTCTTTCTTTCTTTCTTTCTTTCTATTTTACCTATCTCACGTCAATGCTTTCTTTCTTTCTTTCTATCTTCCGTCAAAGCTTTCTTTTTTTCTTTCTTTCTTTCTTTTTTCCTATCTTCCGTCAATGCTTGCTTTCTTTCTTTCTTTCTTTCTTTCTTTCTTTCTTTCTTTCTTTCTTTCTTTCTTTCTTTCTTTCTTTCTTTCTTTCTTTCTTTCTTTCTTTCTTTCTTTCTTTCTTTCTTTCTCCTTTCCTATCTTCCATCAGTGCTTTCTTTCTTTCTTTCTTTCTTTCTTTCCTTCTTTCTTTCTTTCTTTCTTTCTTTCATTCTATCTTCCGTCAATTCTTCCTTTCTATTTTCTTTCTTTCTTTCTTCCTATCTTTCGTCAATGCTTTCTTTCTTTCTTTCATTCATTCTTTCATCGTATCTTTCGTCATTGCTTTCTTTCTTTCTTTCTTTCTTTCTTTCTTTCTTTCTTTCTTTCTTTCTTTCTTTCTATCTTCCGCCAATGCTTTTTTCTTTTTTTTCTTTCTTTCTGTCTTCCTATCTTCCGTCAATGTTTTCTTACTTTCTTTCTTTCTTTCTTCCTATCTTCCGTCAATGCTTGCCTACTTTCTTTCTTTGTTTCTTTCTTTCTTTCTTTCTATCTTCCGTCAATACTTTCTTTCTTTTTTCTATCTTTCTTTCTTTCTTCCTATCTTCTGTCAATGCTTTTTTTCTTCCTTTCTTTCTTTCTTACTTCCTCTCTTCGGTCAATGCTTTCTTTTTTCTTTCTTTCTTTCTTTCTTCCTTCCTATCTTCCGTCAATGCTTTCTTTCCTTCTTTCTTTCTTTTTTTCTTTCTTTCTTTCTATAGTCCATTAATGCTTTCTTTCTTTCTTTTTTCTTTCTTTCTTTCTTTCTTTCTTTATATCTTCCGTCAATGGTTTCTTTCTTTCTTTCTTTCTTTCTTTCTTTTTTTCTTCCTATCTTCCGTAAATGCTTGCTTACTTTCTTTCTTTCTTTCTTTCTTTCTTTCTTTCTTTCTTTCTTTCTTTCTTTCCTTCATTCTTTCTTTCTTTCTTTCTTTCTTCCTATCTTCCGTCAATGCTTTCTTTTTTCTTTCTTTCTTTCTTTCTTTCTTTCTTTCTTCCTATCTTCCGTCAATGCTTGCTTGCTTGCTTTCTTTCTTTCTTTCTTTCTTTCTTTCTTTCTTTCTTTCTTACTTTCTTTCTTTCTTTCTTTCTTTCTTTCTTTTTCTTCCTATCTTCCGTCAATTCTTTCTTTTTTCTTTCTTTCTTTCGTTCTTTCTTTCTTCTTTCCTATCTTCCGTCAATGCTTTCTTTCTTTCTTTCTTTCTTTATTTATTTATTTCTTACTTTCTTTCTTTCTTTCTTTCTTTCTTTTTCTTCCTATCTTCCGTCAATGCTTTCTTTCTTTCTTTCTTTCTTTCTTTCTTTCTTTCTTTCTTTCTTTCTTTTCCTATCTTCCGTCAATGCTTTCTTTCTTTCTTTCTTTCTTTCTTTCTTTCTTTCTTTCTTTCTTCTTTCCTATCTAACGTCAATGCTTTCTTTCTTTCTTTCTTTCTATCTTCCGTCAACGCTTTCTTTTTTTTTCTTTCTTTCTTTCTTTTTTCCTATCTTCTGTCAATGCTTGCTTACTTTCTTTCATTCTTTCTTTCTTTCTTTCTTTCCTTCTTTCTTTCTTTCTTTCTCCTTTCCTATCTTCCATCAGTGCTTTCTTTTTTCTTTCTTTCTTTCTTTCTTTCTTTCTTTCCTTCTTTCTTTCTTCCTTTCTTTCTTTCATTCTATCTTCCGTCAATGCTTCCTTTCTATTTTCTTTCTTTCTTTCTTTCTTCCTATCTTTCGTCAATGCTTTCCTTCTTTCTTTCTTTCTTTCTTTCTTTCTTTCTTTCTTTCTTTCTTTCTTTCTATCTTCCGTCAATGGTTTTTTTTGTTTTTTTCTTTCTTTCTGTCTTCCTATCTTCCGTCAATGTTTTCTTACTTTCTTTCTTTCTTTCTTCCTATCTTCCGTCAATGCTTGCCTGCTTTCTTTCTTTCTTTTCTTTCTTTCTTTCTTTCTTTCTTTCTTTCTTTCTTTCTTTTTTTCCTATCTTCCGTCAATGCTTTTTTTTCTTTCTTTCTTTCTTTCTTTCTTTCTTTCTTTCTTTCTTTCTACTTTCCTATCTAACGTCAATGCTTTCTTTCTTTCTTTCTTTCTATATTCCGTCAACGCTTTCTTTTTTTTCTTTCTTTCTTTCTTTTTTCCTATCTTCCGTCAATGCTTGCTTACTTTCTTTCTTTCTTTCTTTCTTTCTTTCTCCTTTCCTATCTTCCATCAGTGCTTTCTTTCTTTCTTTCTTTCTTTCTTTCTTTCCTTCTTTCTTTCTTTCTTTCTTTCCTTCTATCTTTCTTTAGTTCTTTCTTTCTTTCTTTCTTTCTTACTTTCTTTCTTTCTTTTTTTCCTATCTTCCGTCAATGCTTTCTTTTTTCTTTCTTTCTTTCTTTCATCCTATCTTTCATCAATACTTTCTTTCTTTCTTTCTTCCTATCTTCCGTCAATGCTTTCTTTCTTTCTTTCTTTTTTTCTTTCTTTCTTTCTATAGTCCATTAATGCTTTCTTTCTTTCTTTTTTCTTTCTTTCTTTCTTTCTTTCTTTCTTTATATCTTCCGTCAATGGTTTCTTTCTTTCTTTCTTTCTTTCTTTCTTTTTTTCTTCCTATCTTCCGTAAATGCTTGCTTACTTTCTTTCTTTCTTTCTTTCTATCTTTCTTTCTTTCTTTCTTTCTTTCATTCCTTCATTCTTTCTTTCTTTCTTTCTTCCTATCTTCCGTCAATGCTTTCTTTTTTCTTTCTTTCTTTCTCTCTTTCTTTCTTCCTATCTTCCGTCAATGCTTGCTTGCTTGCTTGCTTGCTTGCTTGCTTGCTTGCTTGCTTGCTTGCTTGCTTTCTTTCTTTCTTTCTTTCTTTCTTTCTTTCTTTCTTCCGTCAATGCTTTTTTCTTTTCTTTCTTTCTTTCTTCCTTCCTATCTTCCGTCAATGCTTTCTTTCTTTTTTTCTTTCTTTCTTTCTTTCTTTCTTATTTTCGTTCTTTCTTTCTTACTTTCTTTCTTTCTTTCTTTCTTCCTATCTTCCCTCAATGCTTTTTTCTTTCTTTCTTTTTTCTTTCTTTCCTTCTTTCTTTCTTGCTTACTTTCTTACTTTATTTCTTTCTTTCTTTTTCTTCCTATCTTCCATCAATGCTTTCTTTTTTCTTTCTTTCTTTCGTTCTTTCTTTCTTCTTTATTATCTTCCGTCAATGCTTTCTTTCTTTCTTTCTTTCTTTCTTTCTTTCTTTCTTTCTTTCTTTCTTACTTACTTTCTTTCTTTCTTTCTTTCTTTTTCTTCCTATCTTCCGTCAATTCTTTCTTTTTTCTTTCTTTCTTTCGTTCTTTCTTTCTTCTTTCCTATCTTTCGTCAATGCTTTCTTTCTTTCTTTCTTTCTTTCTTTCTTTCTTTCTTTCTTTCTTTCTTTCTTTCTTTTTTTCTTACTTTCTTCCGTCAATGCTTTCTTTCTTTCTTTCTTTCTTTCTTTCTTTCTTTTCCTATCTTCCGTCAATGCTTTTTTTCTTTCTTTCTTTCTTTCTTTCTTTCTTTCTTTCTTTCTTTCTTCTTTCCTATCTAACGACAATGCTTTCTTTCTTTCTTTCTTTCTATCTTCCGTCAACGCTACTTTTTTTTTCTTTCTTTCTTTCTTTTTTCCTATCTTCCGTCAATGCTTGCTTACTTTCTTTCATTCATTCTTTCTTTCTTTCTTTCTTTCCTTCTTTCTTTCTTTCTTTCTCCTTTCCTATCTTCCATCAGTGCTTTCTTTCTTTCTTTCTTTCTTTCTTTCTTTCTTTCTTTCTTTCTTTCTTTCTTTCTATCTTTTTCTTCCTATCTTCCGTCAATGCTTTCTTTTTTTTTTGTTTCTTTCGTTCTTTCTTTCTTCTTTCCTATCTTCCGTCAATGCTTTCTTTCTTTCTTTGTTTCATTCATTCATTCTCTCTTTCTCCCACTTTCTTTCTTTCTTTCATCCTATCTTTCATCAATACTTTCTTTCATTCTTTCTTTCTTTCTTTCTTTCTTCAAATCTTCCGTCAAAGCTTTTTTCTTTCTTTCTTTCATTCTTTCTTTTTTTCCTATCTTCCGTCAATGCTTTTTTTCTTTCTTTCTTTCTTTCTTTCTTTCTTTCTTTCTTTCTTTCTTTCTTTCTACTTTCCTATCTCACGTCAATGCTTTCTTTCTTTCTTTCTATCTTCCGTCAAAGCTTTTTTCTTTCTTTCTTTCATTCTTTCTTTTTTTCCTATCTTCCGTCAATGCTTTTTTTCTTTCTTTCTTTCTTTCATTCATTCTTTCTTTCTTTCTTTCTTTCCTTCTTTCTTTCTTTCTTTCTCCTTTCCTATCTTCCATCAGTGCTTTCTTTCTTTCTTTCTTTCTTTCTTTCTTTCTTTTTTCTTTCTTTCTTTCTTTCTTTTTCTTCCTATCTTCCATCAATGCTTTCTTTTTTCTTTCTTTCTTTCGTTCTCTCCTTCTTCTTTCCAATTTCCGTCAATGCTTTCTTTCTTTCT
>JBAJHW010000018.1:8772744-8778456 GCA_037013535.1 Intellagama lesueurii | reverse complement strand
AAAGAAAGAAAGAAAGCAGAAAGTATTGACGGAAGATAGGAAGAAAAAGAAAGAAAGAAAGAAAGAAAGATAGAAAGAAAGTAAGACAGAAAGAAAGAAAGAAAGAAAGAAAGAAAGAAAGAAAGAAGAAAGAAAGAAAGCATTGACGGAAGATAGGAAGACAGAAAGAAAGAAAAAAAGAAAAACACATTGACGGAAGATAGGAAGAAAGAAAGAAAAAAAGAAAGAAGGAAAGAAAGAAAGAAAGAAAGAAAGAAAGAAAGAAAGAAAGCATTGACGAAAGATACAATGAAAGAAAGAAAGAAAGAAAGAAAGAAAGCACTGACGGAAGATAGAAGGAAAGAAAGAAAGAAAAAAAAAGAAAGCATTGATGAAAGATAGGATGAAAGAAAGAAAGACAGAAAGAAAGAAAGAAAGAAAAGATTGACGGACGATAGGAATAAAGAAAGAAGAAAGAAAGAAAGAAAGTGGGAGAAAGAGAGAATGAATGAAAGAAGAAAGAAATGTTGGGCAGAAGGAAAAAGAAAGAGAGAATGAAAGAAGAAGAAAGAAAAAGAAAGCATTGACGGAAGATAGGAAGAAAGAAAGAAAGAAAGAAAAATGTAAGAAAGCGTTGACGGAAGATAGAAAGAAAGAAAGCATTGACGGAAGATAGGAAAGAAGAAAGAAAGACAGAAAGAAAGAAAGAAAGAAAAAAGAAAGCATTGACGGAAGATAGGAAGAAAAAGAAAGAAAGAAAGATAGAAAGTAAGTAAGAAAGAAAGAAAGAAAGAAAGAAAGAAAGAAAGAAAGAAAGAAAGAAAGAAAGAAAGAAAAAAGCATTGACGGAATATAGGAAGAAAGAAAGAAAGAAAGAAAGAAACTAAGTTAGAAAGTAAGCAAGCATTGACGGATGATAGGAAGAAAGAAAGAAAGAAAGAAAGAAAAAAAGAAAGCATTGATGGAAGATAGGAAGAAAAAGAAAGAAAGAAAGAAAGAAAGAAAGAAAGAAAGAAAGAAAGAAAGAAAGAAAGAAAGAAAGATAGAATGAAAAAAAGAAAGCATTGACGGAATATAGGAAGAAAGAAAGAAAGAAAGAAAAAAGCATTGACGGAAGATAGGAAGAAAGAAAGGAAGAAAGAAAGAAACTAAGTTAGTAAGTAAGCAAACATTGACGGAAGATAGGAAGAAAGAAAGAAAGAAAGAAAGAAAGAAAGAAAGAAAGAAAGAAAGAAAGAAAGAAAGAAAGAAAGAAAGCATTGACGGAAGATATGATGAAAGAAAGAAAGAAAGAAAGAAAGAAAGCATTGACGGAAGATAGGAAGAAAAAAGAGAGAAAGAAAGAAAGAAAGAAAGAAAGTGGGAGAAAGAGAGAATTAATGAAAGAAAGAAAGAAATGGTGGGCAGAAGGAAAAAGAAGAAAGAAAGAAAGAAAGAAAGAAAGAAAGAAAGAAAGAAAGAAAGCATTGACGGAAGATAGGAAGAAAGAAAGAAAGAAAGAAAGAAAGAAAGAAAGAAAGAAAGAAAGCATTGACGGAAGATAGGATGAAAGAAAGAAAGAAAGAAAAAAAAGCATTGACAGAAGATAGGAAGAAAGAAAGAAAGAAAGAAAGAAAGAATGAAAGAAAGTAAGCAAGCATTGACGGAAGATAGGAAGAAAGAAAGAAAGAAAGAAAGCATTGACGGAAGATAGGAATAAAGAAAGAAAGAAAGAAAGAAAATGGGAGAAAGAGAATGAATGAAAGAAACAGAGAAATGTTGGGCAGAAGGAAAAACAAAGAAAGAAAGAAAGTAAGAAAGAAAAAAGAAAGCATTGACGGAAGATAGGAAGAAAGAAAGAAAGAAAGAAAGAAAAAAGAAAAAAAGCGTTGACGGAAGATAGAAAGAAAGAAAGAAAGAAAGCATTGACGGAAGATAGGAAAGAAGAAAGAAAGAACGAAAGAAAGAAAGAAAAAAGAAAGCATTGACGGAAGATAGGAAGAACAAAAAAAGAAAGAAAGAAAGAAAGAAAGTAAGTAAGTAAGTATGTAAGCATGCATTGACGGAAGGTAGGAAGGAAGGAAGAAAGAAAGAAAGAAAGAAAGTAAAAAGAAAGCATTGACGGAAGATAGGAATAAAAAGAAAGATAGAAAGAAAGAAAGTAAGTAAGTAAGAAAGAAAGAAAGATAGAAAGAAAGAAAGAAAGCATTGACGGAATATAGGAAGAAAGAAAGAAAAATAGAAAAACGCATTGACGGAAGATACGAAGAAAGAAAGAAAGAAAGAAACTAAGTTAGTAAGGAAGGAAGCATTGACGGAAGATAGGAAGAAAGAAAGAAAGAAAGAAAGAAAGAAAGAAAGAAAGAAAGAAAGAAAGAAAGAAAGAAAGAAAGAAAGAAAGAAAGAAAGAAAGAAAGCAGTGACGGAAGATAGGAAGAAAGAAAGAAAGAAAGAAAGAAAGAAAGAAAGAAAGCATTGACGGAAGATAGGATGAAAGAAAGAAAGAAAGAAAGAAAGAAAGAAAGAAAGAAAGAAAGAAAGAAAGAAAGAAAGAAAGAAAGAAAGAAAGCATTGACGGAAGATAGGAAGAAAGAAAGAAAGAAAGTGGGAGAAAGAGAGAATGAATGAAAGAAACAAAGAAATGTTGTGCAGAAGGAAAAAGAAAAAAAACAAAGAAAGAAAGAAAGTAAGCAAGCATTTACGAAAGATAGGAAGAAAGAAAGATAGAAAGAAAGAAAGAAAGAAAGAAACAAAGAAACCATTGACGGAAGATAGGAAGAAAGAAAGAAAAAAAGAAGGAAAGAAAGAAAGAAAGAAAGCATTGACGGAAGATAGGAAGAAAGAAAGAAAGAAAGAAAGAAAACATTGATGAAAGGATGAAAGAAAGAAAGAAAGAAAGAAAGAAAGAAAGAAAGAAAGAAAGAAAGAAAGGAGGCAAGCATTGACGGGAAGATAGGAAGAAAGAAAGAAAGAAAGAAAGAAAACATTGACGGAAGATAGGAAGAAAGAAAGAAAGAAAGAAAGAAAAAAGCATTGATGGAAGATAGGAAGAAAGAAAGAAAGAAAAAAGAAAGCATTGATGAAAGATAGGATGAAAGAAAGAAAGAAAGAAAGAAAGAAAGAAAGAAAGTAAGAAAGAAAGAAAGAAAGAAAGAAAGAAAACATTGACGGATGATAGGAATAAAGAAAGAAAGAAACAAAGAAAGTGGGAGAAAGAGAGAATGAATGAAAGAAGAAAGAAATGTTGGGCAGAAGGAAAAAGAAAGAAAGAAAGAAAGTAAGTAAGAAAGAAAGAAAGAATACACGGAAGATAGGAAGAAAGAAAGAAAGAAAGAAAGAAAGAAAGCATTGATGGAAGATAGGATGAAAGAAAGTAAAAAGAAAGAAAGAAAGAAAGCATTGACGGAAGATAGGAAGAAAGAAAGAGAGAAAGAAAGAAAGAAAGAAAGAAAGAAAGAAAGCATTGACGGAAGATAGGAAGAAAGAAAGAAAGAAAGAAAGAAAGAAAGAAAGAAAGAAAGAAAGAAAGAAAGAAAGAAAGACAGAAAGCATTGACGGAAGATAGGATGAAAGAAAGAAAGAAAGAAAGAAAGAAAGAAAGAAAGCATTGACGGAAGATAGGAAGAAAGAAAAAGAAAGTGGGAGAAAGAGAGAATGAATGAAAGAAACAAAGAAATGTTGGGCAGAAGGAAAAAGAATAAAGAAAGAAAGTAAGAAAGAAAAAAAGAAAGCATTGACGGAAGATAGGAAGATAGAAAGAAAGAATAAAAGAAAAGAAAGCATTGACGGAAGATAGGAACGGAGAAAGAAAGAAAGAAAGAAAGAAAGAAAGAAAGAAAGAAAGAAAGAAAGAAAGAAAGAAAGTAGGCAAGCATTTACGGAAGATAGGAAGAAAGAAAAAAAGAAAGAAAGAAAGAAAGAAAGAAAGAAAGAAACCATTGACGGAAGATAGGAAGAAAGAAAGAAAGAAAGAAAACAGAAAGAAAGCATTGACGGAAGATAGAAGGAAAGAAAGAAAGAAAGAAAGAAGAAGAAGAAAGAAAGAAAGAAAGAAAGAAAGAAAGAAAGAAAGAAAGCATTTACGGAAGATAGGAAGAAAGAAAGAAAGAAAGAAAGAAAGAAAGAAAACATTGATGAAAGATAGGATGAAGAAAGAAAGAAAGAAAGAAAAGAAAGAAAGAAAGAAAGAAAGCAGGCAAGCATTGATGCTAGATAGGAAGAAAGAAAGAAAGAAAGAAAGAAAGAAAGAAAGAAAGAAAGAAAACATTGACGGAAGATAGGAAGAAAGAAAGAAAGAAAGAAAGAAAAAGGCATTGATGGAAGATAGGAAGAAAGAAAGAAAGAAAAAAAGAAAGCATTGATGAAAGATAGGATGAAAGAAAGAAAGAAAGAAAGAAAGAAAACATTGACGGACGATAGGAATAAAGAAAGAAAGAAAGAAAGAAAGTGGGGAGAGAGAGACAATGAATGAAAGAAGAAAGAAATGTTGGGCAGAAGGAAAAAGAAAGAAAGAAAGAAAGTAAGAAAGAAAAAAGAAAGCATAAACGAAAGATAGGAAGAAAGAAAGAAAGAAAGAAAAATGAAAGAAAGTGTTGACGGAAGATTGAAAGAAAGAAAGAAAGCATTGACGGAAGATAGGAAAGAAGAAAGAAAGAAAGAAAGAAAGAAAGAAGGAAAGAAAGAAAGAAAGAAAGAAAGAAAGAAAGAAAGAAAGAAAGAAAGAAAGAAAAATAAAGCATTGACGGAAGATAGGAAGAAAAAGAAAGAAAGAAAGTAAGAAAGAAAGAAAGAAAGAAAGAAAGAAAGATAGATAGAAAGAAAGAAAGCATTGACGGAATATAGGAAGAAAGAAAGAAAGAAAGAAAGAAAGAAAGAAAGAAAAAGAAAGCATTGACGGAAGATAGGAAGATAGAAAGAAAGAAAGAATAAAAGAAAGAAAGCATTGACGGAAGATAGGAAAGAAGAAAGAAAGAAAGAAAGAAAGAAAAGTAAGCAAGCATTTACGGAAGATAGGAAGAAAGAAAAAAAGAAAGAAAGAAAGAAAGAAAGAAAGAAAGAAAGAAACCATTGACGGAAGATAGGAAGAAAGAAAGAAAAAAAGAAAGAAAGAAAGAAAGAAAGAATGCATTGAGGGAAGATAGGAAGAAAGAAAGAAAGAAAAAAGAAAAACATTGATTAAAGATAGGATGAAAGAAAGAAAGAAAGAAAGAAAGAAAGAAAGAAAGAAAGAAAGCAGGCAAGCATTGACGGAAGATAGGAAGAAAGAAAGAAAGAAAGAAAGAAAAAAGCATTGATGAAAGATAGGATGAAAGAAAGAAAGAAAGAAAGAAAGAAAGAAAGAAAAATAAAGCATTGACGGAAGATAGGAAGAAAAAGAAAGAAAGAAAGTAAGAAAGAAAGAAAGAAAGAAAGAAAGAAAGATAGATAGAGAAAGAAAGAAAGCATTGACGGAATATAGGAAGAAAGAAAGAAAGAAAGAAAGAAAGAAAGTAAGAAAGAAAAAGAAAGCATTGACGGAAGATAGGAAGATAGAAAGAAAGAAAGAATAAAAGAAAGAAAGCATTGACGGAAGATAGGAAAGAAGAAAGAAAGAAAGAAAGAAAGAAAGAAAGTAAGCAAGCATTTACGGAAGATAGGAAGAAAGAAAAAAAGAAAGAAAGAAAGAAAGAAAGAAAGAAAGAAACCATTGACGGAAGATAGGAAGAAAGAAAGAAAAAAAGAAAGAAAGAAAGAAAGAAAGAATGCATTGAGGGG
>JBAJHW010000018.1:8762744-8767744 GCA_037013535.1 Intellagama lesueurii | reverse complement strand
AGAAAGAAAGAAAGAAAGAAAGCATTGACGGAAGATAGGAAGAAAGAAAGAAAGAAAGAAAGAAAGAAAGAAAGAAAGAAAGCATTGACGAAAGATATGAAGAAAGAAAGAAATAAAGAAAATAGAAAGGAAGCATTGACGGAAGATAGAAAGAAAGAAAGAAAAAAAGAAAGAAAGAAAGTATTGATGCGAAGATTGGACAGGAGAAAGAAAGAAAGAAAGAAAGAAAGAAAGAAAGAAAGAAAGATTGAAAGAAAGTAAGGAATCATTGATGGAAGATAGGAAGAATGACAGAAAGAAAGAAAGAAAAAAGAAAGCATTGACGAAAGATAGGATGAAAGAAAGAAAGAAAGAAATAAAGAAGGAAAGAAAGAAAGTAAGTATTGATGGAAGATTGGAGAGGAGAAAGAAAGAAAGAAAGAAAGAAAGAAGAAAGAAAGATTGAAAGAAAGTAAGGAATCATTGATGGAAGATAGGAAGAAAGATAGAAAGAAAGAAAGAAAGAAAGAAAGAAAACATTGAAGGAAGATAGGAAGAAAGAAAGAAAGAAAGAAAGAAAGAAAGAAGAAAGAAAAAGGCATTGATGGAAGATAGGAAGAAAGAAAGAAAGAAAAAAAAGAAAGCATTGATGAAAGATAGGATGAAAGAAAGAAAGAAAGAAAGAAAGAAAACATTGACGGATGAGAGGAATAAAAAAAGAAGGAAAGAAAGAAAGTGGGAGAACAGAGAGAATGAATGAAAGAAGAAAGAAATCTTGGGCAGAAGGAAAAAGAAAGAAAGAAAGAAAGTAAGAAAGGAAAAAGAAAGCATAGACGAAAGATAGGAAGAAAGAAAGAAAGAAAGAAAAATGAAAGAAAGTGTTGACGGAAGATTGAAATAAAGAAAGAAAGCATTGACGGAAGATAGTAAAGAAGAAAGAAAGAAAGAAAGAAAGAAAGAAAGAAAGAAAGAAAGAAAGAAAGAAAAATAAAGCATTGACGGAAGATAGGAAGAAAAAGAAAGAAAGAAAGAAAGAAAGTAAGTAAGTAAGAAAGAAAGAAAGAAAGAAAGATAGAAAGAAAGAAAGCATTGACGGAATATAGGAAGAAAAAGAAAGAAAGAAAGAAAGAAAGAAAGAAAGAAAGAAAGAAAGAAAGAAAGAAAGAAAGAAAGAAAGAAAGAAAGAAAAAAGCATTGACGGAAGATAGGAAGAAAGAAAGAAAGAAAGAAAGAAAGAAAGAAAGAATGAAAGAAAGCATTGATGAAAGATAGGATGAAAGAAAGAAAGAAAGAAAGAAAGAAAGCATTGACGTAAGATAGGAATAAAGAAAGAAAGAAAGAACGAAAGTGGGAGAAAGAGAATGAATGAAAGAAAGAGAGAAATGTTGGGCAGAAGGAAAAAGAAAGAAAGAAAGAAAGAAAGAAAGAAAGCATTGACGAAAGATAGGAAGAAAGAAGAAGAAAAAAAGAAAATAGAAAGGAAGCATTGACGGAAGATAGAAAGAAAGAAAGAAAAAAAGAAAGAAAGTAAGTATTGATGGAAGATTGGAGAGGAGAAAGAAAGAAAGAAAGAAAGAAAGAAAGATTGAAAGAAAGTAAGGAATCATTGATGGAAGATAGGAAGAAAGACAGTAAGAAAGAAAGAAAGAAAGAAAGAAAGAAAACATTGACGGAAGATAGGAAGAAAGAAAGAAAGAAAGAAAGAAAGAAAGAAAGAAAGAAAGAAAGAAAGAAAGAAAGAAAGAAAGAAAGAAAGAAAGAAAGAAATAAAAAGGCATTGATGGAAGATAGGAAGAAAGAAAGAAAGAAAAAAAGAAAGCATTGATGAAAGATAGGATGAAAGAAAGAAAGAAAGAAAGAAAGAAAGAAAACATTGACAGATGAGAGGAATAAAAAAAGAAGGAAAGAAAGAAAGTGGGAGAAAGAGAGAATGAATGAAAGAAGAAAGAAATGTTGGGCAGAAGGAAAAAGAAAGAAAGAAAGAAAGAAAGAAAGAAAGAAAAAAGAAAGCATAGACGAAAGATAGGAAGAAAGAAAGAAAGAAAGAAAGATGAAAGAAAGTGTTGACGGAAGATTGAAAGAAAGAAAGAAAGCATTGACGGAAGATAGTAAAGAAGAAAGAAAGAAAGAAAGAAAGAAAGAAAGAAAGAAAGAAAGAAAAAATAAAGCATTGACGGAAGATAGGAAGAAAAAGAAAGAAAGAAAGTAAGTAAGTAAGAAAGAAAGAAAGAAAGAAAGATAGAAAGAAAGAAAGCATTGACGGAATATAGGAAGAAAAAGAAAGAAAGAAAGAAAGAAAGAAAGAAAAGAAAGAAAGAAAGAAAGAAAGAAAGAAAAAAGCATTGACGGAAGATAGGAAGAAAGAAAGAAAGAAAGAAAGAATGAAAGAAAGCATTGATGAAAGATAGGATGAAAGAAAGAAAGAAAGAAAGAAAGCATTGACGTAAGATAGGAATAAAGAAAGAAAGAAAGAACGAAAGTGGGAGAAAGAGAATGAATGAAAGAAAGAGAGAAATGTTGGGCAGAAGGAAAAAGAAAGAAAGAAAGAAAGAAAGAAAGAAAGAAAAAAGAAAGCATTGACGGAAGATAGGAAGAAAGAAAGAAAGAAAGAAAAAAAGAAAGAAAGCGTTGACGGAAGAAAGAAAAGAAAGAAAGAAAAAAAGAAAGAAAGCGTTGACGGAAGATAGAAAGAAAGAAAGAAAGCATTGACGGAAGATAGGAAAGAAGAAAGAAAGAACGAAAGAAATAAAGACAAAAGAATGCATTGACGGAAGATAGGAAGAAAAAGAATGAATGAAAGAAAGAAAGAATGTAAGAAAGAAAGAAAGAAAGAAAGAAAGAAAGAAAGAAAGAAAGAAAGAAAGAAAGAAAGAAAGAAAGAAAGAAAGAAAGAAAGAAAGAACGAAAGAACGAAAGAACGAAAGAAAGAAAGAAAGCATTGACGGAGAGGAAAGAAGAAAGAAAGAACGAAAGAAAGAAAGAAAAAAGAAAGCATTGACGGAAGATAGGAAGAAAAAGAAAGAAGGAAAGAAAGAAAGAAAGAAAGTAAGTAAGTAAGTAAGCAAGCATTGACGGAAGATAGGAAGGAAGGAAGAAAGAAAGAAAGAAAGAAAGAAAAAAGAAAGCATTGACGGAAGATAGGAATAAAAAAGAAAGAAAGAAAGAAAGAAAGAAAGTAAGTAAGTAAGAAAGAAAGAAAGATAGAAAGAAAGAAAGAAAGCATTGACGGAATATAGGAAGAAAGAAAGAAAGAAAAAAAGAAAAAAGCATTGAACGGAAGATAGGAAGAAAGAAAGAAAGAAAGAAAGAAACTAAGTTTGTAAGTAAGCAAGCATTGACGGAAGATAGGAAGAAAGAAAGAAAGAAAGAAAGAAAGCATTGACGGAAGATAGGAAGAAAGAAAGAAAGAAAGAAAGAAAGAAAGAAAGAAAGAAAGAAAGAAAGAAAGAAAGATAGAAAGCAAGCATTGACGGAAGATAGGAAGAAAGAAAGAAAGAAAGTGGGAGAAAGAGAGAATGGATGAAAGAAAACAAAGAAATGTTGGGCAGAAGGAAAAAGAAAAAAAGAAAGAAAGTAAGAAAGAAAAAAGAAAGCATTGACGGAAGATAGGAAGATAGAAAGAAAGAAAGAAATAAAAGAAAGAAAGCATTGACGGAAGATAGGAAAGGAGAAAGAAAGAAAGACAGAAAGAAAGAAAGAAAAATAAAG
The DNA here is from genome assembly GCA_037013535.1 of Intellagama lesueurii. Lineage (NCBI taxonomy): Eukaryota > Metazoa > Chordata > Lepidosauria > Squamata > Agamidae > Intellagama > Intellagama lesueurii. Next base: position 8,764,057 of record JBAJHW010000018.1, on the reverse strand, counting down.
CATTGACGGAAGATAGGAAGAAAAATAAAGAAAGAAAGAAAGAAAGAAAGAAAGAAAGAAAGAAAGAAGAACGAAAGAAAGAAAGAAAGAAAGAAAGAAAGAAAGCAGGCAAGCGTTGATGGAAGATAGGAAGAAAGAAAGAAAGAAAGAAAGAAAGAAAGAAAGAAAAAAGCATTGATGGAAGATAGGAAGAAAGAAAGAAAGAAAAAAAGAAAGCATAGACGGAAGATAGGAAGAAAGAAAGAAGGAAAGAAAAATGAAAGAAAGTGTTGACGGAAGATTGAAAGAAAGAAAGAAAGCATTTATGGAAGATAGGAAAGAAGAAAAAAAGAAAGAAAGGAAGGAAGAAAGAAAGAAAGAAAGAAAGAAAGAAAGAAAGAAAGAAAAATAAAGCATTGACGGAAGATAGGAAGAAAAAGAAAGAAAGAAAGAAAGAAAGAAAGAAAGATAGAAAGAAAGACAGTAAGCATTGACGGAATATAGGAAGAAAGAAAGAAAGAAAAAAGAAAAAAGCATTGACGGAAGATAGGAGGAAAGAAAGAAAGAAAGAAAGTAAGAAACTAAGTTAGTAAGTAAGCAAGCATTGACGGAAGATAGGAAGAAAGAAAGAAAGAAAGAAAGAAAGAAAGAAAAAAGAAAGCATTGACGGAAGATAGGAAGAAAGAAATAAAAGAAAGAAAGAAAGAAAGAAAGAAAGAAAGAAAGCATTGACGGAAGATAGGAAGAAAGAAAGAAAGAAAGAAAGAAAGAAAGAAAGAAAGAAAGCATTGACGAAAGATATGAAGAAAGAAAGAAATAAAGAAAATAGAAAGGAAGCATTGACGGAAGATAGAAAGAAAGAAAGAAAAAAAGAAAGAAAGAAAGTATTGATGGAAGATTGGACAGGAGAAAGAAAGAAAGAAAGAAAGAAAGAAAGAAAGAAAGAAAGATTGAAAGAAAGTAAGGAATCATTGATGGAAGATAGGAAGAATGACAGAAAGAAAGAAAGAAAAAAGAAAGCATTGACGAAAGATAGGATGAAAGAAAGAAAGAAAGAAATAAAGAAGGAAAGAAAGAAAGTAAGTATTGATGGAAGATTGGAGAGGAGAAAGAAAGAAAGAAAGAAAGAAAGAAAGAAAGATTGAAAGAAAGTAAGGAATCATTGATGGAAGATAGGAAGAAAGATAGAAAGAAAGAAAGAAAGAAAGAAAGAAAACATTGAAGGAAGATAGGAAGAAAGAAAGAAAGAAAGAAAGAAAGAAAGAAAGAAAAAGGCATTGATGGAAGATAGGAAGAAAGAAAGAAAGAAAAAAAGAAAGCATTGATGAAAGATA
>JBAJHW010000018.1:8755244-8757744 GCA_037013535.1 Intellagama lesueurii | reverse complement strand
GATGAAAGAAAGAAAGAAAGAAAGAAAGAAAGCATTGACGGAAGATAGGAAGAAAGAAAGAAAGAAAGTGGGAGAAAGAGAGAATGAATGAAAGAAACAAAGAAATGTTGCGCAGAAGGAAAAAGAAGGAAAGAAAGAAAGTAGGAAAGAAAAAAGAAAGCATTGATGGGAGATAGGAAAGGAGAAAGAAAGAAAGAAAGAAAGAAAGAAAGAAAGAAAAAAAGGATTTACGGAAGATAGGAAGAAAGAAAAAAAAAGAAAGAAAGAAACAAAGAAAGAAAGAAAGAAAGGAAGGAAGAAAGAAACCATTGACGGTAGATAGGAAGAAAGAAAGAAAGAAAGAAAAAAGAAAGAATGCATTGACGGAAGATAGAAAGAAAGAAAGAAAGAAAGAAAGAATGAAAGAAAGAAAGCAATGACGGAAGATAGGAAGAAAGAAAGAAAGAAAGAAAGAAAGAAAGAAAGAAAAAAGCATTGATGGAAGATAGGAAGAAAGAAAGAAAGAAAAAAAGAAAGCATAGACGGAAGATAGGAAGAAAGAAAGAAGGAAAGAAAAATGAAGAAAGTGTTGACGGAAGATTGAGGGAAAGAAAGAAAGCATTTACGGAAGATAGGAAAGAAGAAAGAAAGAAAGAAAGAAAGAAAGAAAGAAAGAAAGAAAGAAAGAAAGAAAGAAAGAAAGAAAGAAAGAAAGAAAGAAAGAAAGAAAGAAAAATAAAGCATTGACGGAAGATAGGAAGAAAAAGAAAGAAAGAAAGAAAGAAAGAAAGAAAGAAAGAAAGAAAGAAAGAAAGAACGAAAGAAAGAAAGAAAGAAAGAAAGAAAGAAAGAAAGCAGGCAAACATTGATGGAAGATAGGAAGAAAGAAAGAAAGAAAGAAACAAAGAAAGAAAGAAAAAAGCATTGATGGAAGATAGGAAGAAAGAAAGAAAGAAAAAAAGAAAGCATAGACGGAAGATAGGAAGAAAGAAAGAAGGAAAGAAAAATGAAAGAAAGTGTTGACGGAAGATTGAAAGAAAGAAAGAAAGCATTTAAGGAAGATAGGAAAGAAGAAAGAAAGAAAGAAAGAAAGAAAGAAAGAAAGAAAGAAAGAAAGAAAGAAAGAAAGAAAGAAAGAAAGAAAAATAAAGCATTGACGGAAGATAGGAAGAAAAAGAAAGAAAGAAAGAAAGAAAGTAAGAAAGAAAGAAAGAAAGATAGAAAGAAAGAAAGTAAGCATTGACAGAATATAGGAAGAAAGAAAGAAAGAAAAAAAGAAAAAAGCATTGACGGAAGATAGGAGGAAAGAAAGAAAGAAAGAAAGTAAGAAACTAAGTTAGTAAGTAAGCAAGCATTGACGGAAGATAGGAAGAAAGAAAGAAAGAAAAAAGAAAGCATTGACGGAAGATAGGAAGAAAGAAAGAAAGAAAGAAAGAAAGAAAGCATTGACGAAAGATAGGAAGAAAGAAAGAAAGAAAGAAAATAGAAAGGAAGCATTGACGGAAGATAGAAAGAAAGAAAGAAAAAAGAAAGAAAGTAAGTATTGATGGAAGATTGGAGAGGAGAAAGAAAGAAAGAAAGAAAGAAAGAAAGAAAGAAAGATTGAAAGAAAGTAAGGAATCATTGATGGAAGATAGGAAGAAAGACAGAAAGAAAGAAAGAAAAAAGAAAGCATTGACGAAAGATAGGATGAAAGAAAGAAAGAAAGAAATAAAGAAGGAAAGAAAGAAAGTAAGTATTGATGGAAGATTGGAGAGGAGAAAGAAAGAAAGAAAGAAAGTAAGAAAGATTGAAAGAAAGTAAGGAATCATTGATGGAAGATAGGAATAAAGACAGAAAGAAAGAAAGAAAAAAGAAAGCATTGACGAAAGATAGGATGAAAGAAAGAAAGAAAGAAATAAAGAAGGAAAGAAAGAAGGAAAGAAAGCATTGACGGAACATAGGAAGAAAGAAAGAAAGAAAGAAAGAAAAAAGAAAGAAAGCATTGACTGATGATAGAAAGAAAGAAAAAAAGAAAGAAAGAAAGAAAGAAAGAAAGAAAGCAAGCAATGACGGAAGATAGGAAGAAAGAAAGAAAGAAATAAAGAAAGAAAGAAAGAAAGAAAGTGGGAGAAAAAGAGAATGAATGAAAGAAAGAAATGGTGGGCAGAAGGAAAAAGAAAGAAAAAAAGAAAGAAAAAAAAAAGAAAGCATTGATGGAAGATAGGAAGAAAGAAAGAAAGAAAGAAAGAAAGCATTGATGGAAGATAGGAAGAAAGAAAGAAAGAAAGAAAGAAAAAAGAAAGAAAGCATTGACGGAAAATAGAAAGAAAGAAAGAAAGAAAGAAATAAAGAAAGCATTGACGGAAGATAGGATGAAAGAAAGAAAGAAAGAAAGAAAGCATTGACGGAAGATAGGAAGAAAGAAGAAAGAAAGTGGGAGAAAGAGAGAATGAATGAAAGAAACAAAGAAATGTCGCGCAGAAGGAAAAAGAAGGAAAGAAAGAAAGTAGGAAAGAAAAAAGAAAGCATTGATGGAAGA
>JBAJHW010000018.1:8747744-8750244 GCA_037013535.1 Intellagama lesueurii | reverse complement strand
GAAAGAAAGAAAGAAACAAAAAAGAAAGGAAGCATTGACGGAAGATTGAAAGAAAGAAAGAAAGAAAGAAAGAAAGAAAGAAAGAAAGAAAAAAAGAAAGAAAGAAAGAAAGAAAGAAAGAAAGAAAGCATTGATGGAAGAGAGAAAGGAGAAAGAAAGAAAGAAAGAATGAAAGAAAGTAAGCAAGCATTGATGGAAGATACGAAGAAAGAGAGAAAGAAAGAAAGAAAAAAGAAAGAAAGCACTGACAGAAGATAGAAAGAAAGAAAAAAGAAAGATAGAAAGCAATGACGGAAGATAGGAAGAAAGAAAGAAAGAAAGAAAGAAGGAAAGAAAGAAAGAAAGAAAGAAAGCATTGACGAGAGATAGGATAAAAGAAAGAAAGAAAGAAAGTGGGAGAAAGAGAAAATGAATGAAAGAAAGAAAGTAATGGTGGGCAGAAGGAAAAAGAAAGAAAGAAAGAAAGAAAGAAAAAAGAAAGCATTGATGGAAGATTGGAAGAAAGAAAGAAAGAAAGAAAGAAAGAAAGAAAGAAAGAAAGAAAGAAAATGAAAGAAAGAAAGAAAGAAAGAAAGAAATTGGGAGAAAGAGAAAATAAATGAAAGAAAGAAAGAAATGGTGGGCAGAAGGAAAAAGAAACAAAGAAAGAAAGAAAGAAAAAAGAAAGCATTGATGGAAGATAGGAAGAAAGAAAGAAAGAAAGAAAGAAAGAAAGCATTGACGGAAGATAGGAAGAAAGAAAGAAAGAAAAAAGAAAGAAAGCATTGACGGAAGATAGAAAGAAAGAAAGAAAAAAAGAAAGAAAGAAAGAAAGAAAGAAAGAAAGAAAGCATTAACGGAAGATAGGAAGAAAGAAAGAAAGAAAGTGGGAGAAAGAGAGAATGAATGAAAGAAACAAAGAAATGTTGGGCAGAAGGAAAAAGAAAGAAAGAAAGAAAGGAAGGAAGAAAGAAAAAAGAAAGCATTGACGGAAGATAGGAAGAAAGAAAGAAAAAAGAAAGAAAGCGTTGACGGAAGAAAGAAAGAAAGAAAGAAAGAAAGAAAGAAAGAAAGAAAGAAAGAAAGAAAGAAAGAAAGAAAGAAAGAAAGAAAGAAAGTAAGCAAGCATTTACGGAAGATAGGAAGAAAGAAAAAAAGAAAGAAAGAAAGAAAGAAACCATTGACGAAAGATAGGAAGAAAGAAAGAAAGAAAGAAAAAAGAAAGAAAGCATTGACGGAAGATAGAAAGAAAGAAAGAAAGAAAGAAAGAAAACATTGACGGAAGATAGGAAGAAAGAAAGAAAGAAAGAAAGAAAAAAGCATTGAAGGAAGATAGGAAGAAAGAAAGAAAGAAAGAAAACATTGATGAAAGATAGGATGAAAGAAAGAAGGAAAGAAAGAAAGAAAGAAAGAAAGAAAACATTGACGGAAGATAGGAAGAAAGAAGGAAAGAAAGAAAGAAAGAAAAAAGCATTGACGGAAGATAGGAAGAAAGAAAGAAAGATAGACAGAAAGTAAACATTGATGAAAGATAGGATGAAAGAAAGAAAGAAAGATAGAAAGAAAGAAAGCATTCAAGCATTGACAGAAAATAGGAAGAAAGAAAGAAAGAAAGAAAGAAAACATTGACGGAAGATAGGAAGAAAGAAAGAAAGAAAAAAGAAAGAAAGCATTGACGGAAGATAGAAAGGAAGAAAGAAAAAAAGAAAGAAAGAAAGAAAGTTAGAAAGAAAAAAGAAAGCATTGACGGAAGATAGGAAGAAAGAAAGAAAAAAGAAAGAAAGCGTTGTCGGAAGATAGAAAGAAAGAAAGAAGAAAAGAAAGAAAGCATTGACGGAAGATAGGAAAAAAGAAAGAAAGAAAGAAAGAGAGGAGAAAGCAATGACGGAAGATAGTAAGAAAAAGAAAGAAAGAAAGAAAGATAGAAAGAAAGTAAGTAAGAAAGAAAGAAAGAAAGAAAGAAAGAAAGAAAGCATTGATGGAAGATAGGAAGAAAGAAAGAAAGGAAAAAAAGATAAAAGCATTGACGGAAGATAGGAAGAAAGATAGAAAGGAAGAACGAAAGAAAGAAAGAAAGAAAGAAAGAGAGAAAGAAAGTAAGTAAGTAAGCCAGCATTGACGGAAGATAGGAAGAAAGAACGAAAGAAAGAAAGAAAGAAAGAAAGAAAGTAAGAAAGAAAGAAAGAATTGACGGAAGAGAGGAAAGGAGAAAGAAAGAAAGAAAATAAAAAAAAAGATAGAAAGTAAGCAAGAAGTGATGAAAGAAAGAAAGAAAGAAAGAAAGAAAGAAAGAAAGTGGGAGAAAGAGAGAATGAATGAAAGAAGAAAGAAATGTTCGGAAGAAGGAAAAAGAAAGAAAGAAAGAAAGTAAGAAAGAAAAAAGAAAGCATTGACGGAAGATAGGAAGAAAGAAAGAAAGAAGGAAAAATGAAAGAAAGCGTTGACGGAAGATAGAAAGAAAGAAAGCATTGACGGAAGATAGGAAAGAAGAAAGCAAGCAAGCAAGCAAGCAAGCAAGCAA
>JBAJHW010000018.1:8737744-8740244 GCA_037013535.1 Intellagama lesueurii | reverse complement strand
AGGATGAAAGAAAGAAAGAAAGAAAGAAAGAAAGAAAGAAAGAAAGGAAGGAAGAAAGAAAGAAAGAAAGAAAGAAAGAAAGAAAGCATTGACGGAAGATAGGAAGGAAGAAAGAAAGAAAGTGGGAGAAAGAGAGAATGAATGAAAGAAACAAAGAAATGTTGGGCAGAAGGAAAAAGAAAGAAAGAAAGAAAGAAAGAAAGAAAAAAGAAAGCTTGACGGAAGATAGGACGATAGAAAGAAAGACAGAATAAAAGAAAGAAAGCATTGATGGAAGATAGGAAGAAAAAGAAAGAAAGAAAGAAAGAAAGACAGTAAGTAAGTAAGAAAGAAAGAATGAAAGAAAGAAAGAAAAAAGAAAGCATTGACGGAAGATAGGAAGAAAGAAAGAAAGAAAGAAAGAAAGAAAGAAAGAAAGAAAGAAAGAAAGAAAGAAAGAAAGAATGCATTGACGGAAGATAGAAAGAAAGAAAGAAAGAAAGAAAGAAAGAAAGAAAGAAAGAAATTATTGACGGAAGATAGGATGAAAGAAAGAAAGAAAGAAAGAAAGAAAGAAAGAAAGAAAGAAAGAAAGAAAGAAAGAAAGAAAGAAAGAAAGAAAGAAAGCATTGACGGAAGATAGGAAGAAAGAAAGAAAGAAAAAAGAAAGAAAGCATTGACGGAAGATAGAAAGAAAGAAAGAAAAAAAGAAAGAAAGAAAGAAAGAAAGCATTGACGGAAGATAGGAATACAGAAAGAAAGAAAGAAAGACAGTGGGAGAAAGAGAGAATGAATGAAAGAAGAAAGAAATGTTGGGCAGAAGGAAAAAGAAAGAAAGAAAGAAAGAAAGTAAGAAAGAAAAAAGAAAGCATTGATGGAAGATAGGAAGAAAGAAAGAAAGAAAGAAAGAAAGAAAGAAAGAAAGAAAGCATTGACGGAACATAGGAAGAAAGAAAGAAAGAAAAAAGAAAGAAAGCATTGACGGAAGATAGAAAGAAAGAAAGAAAAAAAGAAAGAAAGAAAGAAAGAAAGCATTGACGGAAGATAGGATGAAAGAAAGAAAGAAAGAAAGAAAGAAAGAAAGAAAGGAAGGAAGAAAGAAAGAAAGAAAGAAAGAAAGAAAGAAAGAAAGCATTGACGGAAGATAGGAAGGAAGAAAGAAAGAAAGTGGGAGAAAGAGAGAATGAATGAAAGAAACAAAGAAATGTTGGGCAGAAGGAAAAAGAAAGAAAGAAAGAAAGAAAGAAAGAAAAAAGAAAGCTTGACGGAAGATAGGACGATAGAAAGAAAGACAGAATAAAAGAAAGAAAGCATTGATGGAAGATAGGAAGAAAAAGAAAGAAAGAAAGAAAGAAAGACAGTAAGTAAGTAAGAAAGAAAGAATGAAAGAAAGAAAGAAAAAAGAAAGCATTGACGGAAGATAGGAAGAAAGAAAGAAAGAAAGAAAGAAAGAAAGAAAGAAAGAAAGAAAGAAAGAAAGAAAGAAAGAAAGAAAGAAAGAAAGAAAGAAAGAAAGAAAGAAAGCATTGACGGAAGATAGGAAGACAGAAAGATAGAAAAAAAAGAAAAAAGCATTGACGGAAGAAAGAAAGAAAGAAAGAAAGATAGAAAGAAAGAAAGAAAGAAAGAAAGCATTGACTAAAGATACGATGAAAGAATGAAAGAAAGAAAGAAAGAAAGAAAGCATTGAAGAAAGATAGGAAGAAAGAAAGAAAGAAAGAAAATAGAAATGAAGCATTGACTGAAGATAGAATGAAAGAAAGAAAGAAAGAAAGAAAGAAAGAAAGAAAGAAAGAAAGAAAGAAAGAAAGAAAGAAAGAAAGAAAGAAAGAAAGAAAGAAAGTAAGGAATCATTGATGGAAGATAGGAAGAAAGACAGAAAGAAAGAATGAAAAAAGAAAGAAAGCATTGACAGAAGATAGAAAGAAAGAAAAAAAGAAAGAAAGAAAGTAAGAAAGCATTGACGAGATATAGGATAAAAGAAAGAAAGAAAGAAAGAAAGAAAGAAAGAAAGAAAGAAAGAAAAAAGAAAGTATTGATGGAAGATAGGAAGAAAGAAAGAAAGAAAGAAAGAAAGAAAGAAAGAAAGAAAGCATTGATGGAAGATAGGAAGAAAGAAAGAAAGAAAGAAAAAAGAAAGAAAGCATTGACAGAAGATAGAAAGAAAGAAAGAAAGAAAGAAAGAAAGAAAGAAAGAAATTATTGACGGAAGATAGGATGAAAGAAAAAAAGAAAGAAACAAAGAAAGAAAGCATTGACGGAAGATAGGAAGAACGAAAGAAAGAAAGTGGGAGAAAGAGAGAATGAATGAAAGAAAAATGAAATGTTGGGTAGAAGGAAAAAGAAAGAAAGAAAGAAAGTAAGAAAGAAAAAAGAAAGCTTGACGGAAGATAGGAAGATAGAAAGAAAGAAAGAATAAAAGAAAGAAAGCATTGACGGAAGATAGAAAAGGAGAAAGAAAGAAAGAAAGAGAGAAAGTAAGAAAGCATTTACGGAAGATTGGAAGAAAGAAAAAAAGAAA
>JBAJHW010000018.1:8732744-8735244 GCA_037013535.1 Intellagama lesueurii | reverse complement strand
ATAGGAATACAGAAAGAAAGAAAGAAAGACAGTGGGAGAAAGAGAGAATGAATGAAAGAAGAAAGAAATGTTGGGCAGAAGGAAAAAGAAAGAAAGAAAGAAAGAAAGAAAGAAAGAAAAAAGAAAGCATTGATGGAAGATAGGAAGAAAGAAAGAAAGAAAGAAAGAAAGTAAGAAAGAAAAAAGAAAGCATTGATGGAAGATAGGAAGAAAGAAAGAAAGAAAGAAAGAAAGAAAGAAAGAAAGAAAGAAAGAAAGAAAGAAAGAAAGAAAGAAAGAAAGCATTGACGGAAGATAGGAAGAAAGAAAGAAAGAAAAAAGAAAGAAAGCATTGACGGAAGATAGAAAGAAAGAAAGAAAAAAAGAAAGAAAGAAAGAAAGAAAGCATTGACGGAAGATAGGATGAAAGAAAGAAAGAAAGAAAGAAAGAAAGAAAGAAAGGAAGGAAGAAAGAAAGAAAGAAAGAAAGAAAGAAAGAAAGAAAGCATTGACGGAAGATAGGAAGGAAGAAAGAAAGAAAGTGGGAGAAAGAGAGAATGAATGAAAGAAACAAAGAAATGTTGGGCAGAAGGAAAAAGAAAGAAAGAAAGAAAGAAAGAAAGAAAAAAGAAAGCTTGACGGAAGATAGGACGATAGAAAGAAAGACAGAGTAAAAGAAAGAAAGCATTGATGGAAGATAGGAAGAAAAAGAAAGAAAGAAAGAAAGAAAGACAGTAAGTAAGTAAGAAAGAAAGACTGAAAGAAAGAAAGAAAAAAGAAAGCATTGACGGAAGATAGGAAGAAAGAAAGAAAGAAAGAAAGAAAGAAAGAAAGAAAGAAAGAAAGAAAGAAAGAAAGAAAGAAAGAAAGAAAGCATTGACGGAAGATAGGAAGACAGAAAGATAGAAAAAAAAGAAAAAAGCATTGACGGAAGAAAGAAAGAAAGAAAGAAAGAAAGAAATAAAGAAAGAAAGAAAGAAAGAAAGCATTGACTAAAGATACGATGAAAGAATGAAAGAAAGAAAGAAAGAAAGAAAGCATTGAGGAAAGATAGGAAGAAAGAAAGAAAGAAAGAAAATAGTAATGAAGCATTGACTGAAGATAGAATGAAAGAAAGAAAGAAAGAAAGAAAGAAAGAAAGAAAGAAAGAAAGAAAGAAAGAAAGAAAGTAAGGAATCATTGATGGAAGATAGGAAGAAAGACAGAAAGAAAGAATGAAAAAAGAAAGAAAGCATTGACAGAAGATAGAAAGAAAGAAAAAAAGAAAGAAAGAAAGTAAGAAAGCATTGACGAGATATAGGATAAAAGAAAGAAAGAAAGAAAGAAAGAAAGAAAGAAAAAAGAAAGTATTGATGGAAGATAGGAAGAAAGAAAGAAAGAAAGAAAGAAAGAAAGAAAGAAAGAAAGAAAGAAAGAAAGAAAGAAAGCATTGACGGAAGATAGGAAGAAAGAAAGAAAGAAAAAAGAAAGAAAGAAAGCATTGACGGAAGATAGAAAGAAAGAAAGAAAAAAAGAAAGAAAGAAAGAAAGAAAGCATTGACGGAAGATAGGAATACAGAAAGAAAGAAAGAAAGACAGTGGGAGAAAGAGAGAATGAATGAAAGAAGAAAGAAATGTTGGGCAGAAGGAAAAAGAAAGAAAGAAAGAAAGAAAGTAAGAAAGAAAAAAGAAAGCATTGATGGAAGATAGGAAGAAAGAAAGAAAGAAAGAAAGAAAGAAAGAAAGAAAGAAAGAAAGAAAGAAAGAAAGTAAGCATTGACGGAACATAGGAAGAAAGAAAGAAAGAAAAAAGAAAGAAAGCATTGACGGAAGATAGAAAGAAAGAAAGAAAAAAAGAAAGAAAGAAAGAAAGAAAGCATTGACGGAAGATAGGATGAAAGAAAGAAAGAAAGAAAGAAAGAAAGAAAGGAAGGAAGAAAGAAAGAAAGAAAGAAAGAAAGAAAGAAAGAAAGAAAGAAAGCATTGACGGAAGATAGGAAGGAAGAAAGAAAGAAAGTGGGAGAAAGAGAGAATGAATGAAAGAAACAAAGAAATGTTGGGAAGAAGGAAAAAGAAAGAAAGAAAGAAAGAAAGAAAGAAAAAAGAAAGCTTGACGGAAGATAGGACGATAGAAAGAAAGACAGAATAAAAGAAAGAAAGTATTGATGGAAGATAGGAAGAAAAAGAAAGAAAGAAAGAAAGAAAGACAGTAAGTAAGTAAGAAAGAAAGACTGAAAGAAAGAAAGAAAAAAGAAAGCATTGACGGAAGATAGGAAGAAAGAAAGAAAGAAAGAAAGAAAGAAAGAAAGAAAGAAAGAAAGAAAGAAAGAAAGAAAGAAAGAAAGAAAGCATTGACGGAAGATAGGAAGACAGAAAGATAGAAAAAAAAGAAAAAAGCATTGACGGAAGAAAGAAAGAAAGAAAGAAAGAAAGAAAGAAAGAAAGAAAGAAAGAAAGCATTGACTAAAGATACGATGAAAGAATGAAAGAAAGAAAGAAAGAAAGAAAGCATTGAGGAAAGATAGGAAGAAAGAAAGAAAGA
>JBAJHW010000018.1:8715244-8720244 GCA_037013535.1 Intellagama lesueurii | reverse complement strand
GGATGAAAGAAAGAAAGAAAGAAGGAAAGAAAGAGGAAAGAAAGCATTGACAGAAGATAGAAAGAAAGAAAAAAAGAAAGAAAGAAAGAAAGAAAGCATTGACGGAAGATAGGAAGAAAGAAAGAAAGAAAGAAAGAAAGAAAGAAGGAAAGAAAGAAAGAAAGAAAGAAAGTGGGAGAAAAAGAGAATGAATGAAAGAAAGAAATGGTGGGCAGAAGGAAAAAGAAAGAAAGAAAGAAAGAAAGAAAGAAAGAAAGAAAGAAAGAAAGAAAGAAAGAAAGAAAGAAAGAAAAAAGAAAGTATTGATGGAAGATAGGAAGAAAGAAAGAAAGAAAGAAAGAAAGAAAGCATTGAAGAAAGATAGATAGAAAGAAAGAAAGCATTGACGGAATATAGGAAGAAAGAAAGAAAGAAAGAAAGAAAGTAAGAAAGAAAAAGAAAGCATTGACGGAAGATAGGAAGATAGAAAGAAAGAAAGAATAAAAGAAAGAAAGCATTGACGGAAGATAGGAAAGAAGAAAGAAAGAAAGAAAGAAAGAAAGTAAGCAAGCATTTACGGAAGATAGGAAGAAAGAAAAAAAGAAAGAAAGAAAGAAAGAAAGAAAGAAAGAAAGAAAGAAAGAAAGAAACCATTGCCAGAAGATAGGAAGAAAGAAAGAAAAAAAGAAAGAAAGAAAGAAAGAAAGAATGCATTGAGGGAAGATAGGAAGAAAGAAAGAAAGAAAAAAAGAAAACATTGATTAAAGATAGGATGAAAGAAAGAAAGAAAGAAAGAAAGAAAGAAAGAAAGAAAGAAAGAAAGAAAGAAAGAAAGAAAGCAGGCAAGCATTGACGGAAGATAGGAAGAAAGAAAGAAAGAAAGAAAGAAAAAAGCATTGATGAAAGATAGGATGAAAGAAAGAAAGAAAGAAAGAAAGAAAGAAAGAAAACATTGACGGACGATAGGAATAAAGAAAGAAAGAAAGGAAGAAAGTGGGAGAAAGAGAATGAATGAAAGAAAGAGAGAAATGTTGGGCATAAGGAAAAAGAAAGAAAGAAAGAAAGAAAGAAAGAAAGAAAGCATTGACGGAAGATAGGATGAAAGAAAGAAAAAAGAAAGAAAGAAAGAAAGCATTGACGGAAGATAGGAAGAAAGAAAGAAAGAAAGAAAGAAAGAATGAAAGCAAGCATTGACGGAAGATAGGATGAAAGAAAGAAAAAAGAAAGAAAGAAAGAAAGCATTGATGGAAGATAGGAAGAAAGAAAGAAAGAAAGAAAGAAAGAAAGCATTGACGGAAGATAGGAAGAAAGAAAGAAAGAAAGTGGGAGAAAGAGAGAATGAATCAAAGAAACAAAGAAATGTTGGGCAGAAGGAAAAAGAAAAAAGAAAGAAAGTAAGAAAGAAAAAAGAAAGCATTGACGGAAGATAGGAGGATAGAAAGAAAGAATAAAAGAAAGAAAGCATTGACGGAAGATAGGAACGGAGAAAGAAAGAAAGAAAGAAAGAAAGAAAGAAAGAAAGAAAGAAAGAAAGAAAGAAAAAAGAAAGTAGGCAAGCATTTACGGAAGATAGGAAGAAAAAAAGAAAGAAAGAAAGAAAGAAAGAAAACAGAAAGAAAGCATTGACGGAAGATAGGAAAGAAGAAAGAAAGAAAGAAAGAAAGAAAGTAAGCAAGCATTTACGGAAGATAGGAAGAAAGAAAAAAAGAAAGAAAGAAAGAAAGAAAGAAAGAAACCATTGACGGAAGATAGGAAGAAAGAAAGAAAAAAAGAAAGAAAGAAAGAAAGAAAGAATGCATTGAGGGAAGATAGGAAGAAAGAAAGAAAGAAAAAAAGAAAACATTGATTAAAGATAGGATGAAAGAAAGAAAGAAAGAAAGAAAGAAAAAAGAGAGAAAGAAAGAAAGCAGGCAAGCATTGACGGAAGATAGGAAGAAAGAAAGAAAGAAAGAAAGAAAAAAGCATTGATGAAAGATAGGATGAAAGAAAGAAAGAAAGAAAGAAAGAAAGAAAGAAAGAAAGAAAACATTGACGGACGATAGGAATAAAGAAAGAAAGGAAGGAAGAAAGTGGGAGAAAGAGAATGAATGAAAGAAAGAGAGAAATGTTGGGCATAAGGAAAAAGAAAGAAAGAAAGAAAGAAAGAAAGAAAGAAAGCATTGACGGAAGATAGGATGAAAGAAAGAAAAAAGAAAGAAAGAAAGCATTGACGGAAGATAGGAAGAAAGAAAGAAAGAAAGAAAGAAAGAAAGAATGAAAGCAAGCATTGACGGAAGATAGGATGAAAGAAAGAAAAAAGAAAGAAAGAAAGAAAGCATTGACGGAAGATAGGAAGAAAGAAAGAAAGAAAGAAAGAAAGAAAGAAAGCATTGACGGAAGATAGGAAGAAAGAAAGAAAGAAAGTGGGAGAAAGAGAGAATGAATCAAAGAAACAAAGAAATGTTGGGCAGAAGGAAAAAGAAAAAAGAAAGAAAGTAAGAAAGAAAAAAGAAAGCATTGACGGAAGATAGGAGGATAGAAAGAAAGAATAAAAGAAAGAAAGCATTGACGGAAGATAGGAACGGAGAAAGAAAGAAAGAAAGAAAGAAAGAAAGAAAGAAAGAAAAAGAAAGAAAGAAAGAAAGAAAAATGAAAGAAAGTGTTGACGGAAGATTGAAAGAAAGAAAGAAAGCATTGACGGAAGATAGGAAAGAAGAAAGAAAGAAAGAAAGAAAGAAAGAAAGAAAGAAAGAAAGAAAGAAAGAAAGAAAGAAAGAAAGAAAAATAAAGCATTGACGGAAGATAGGAAGAAAAAGAAAGAAAGAAAGTAAGAAAGAAAGAAAGAAAGAAAGATAGATAGAAAGAAAGAAAGCATTGACGGAATATAGGAAGAAAGAAAGAAAGAAAGAAAGAAAGTAAGAAAGAAAAAGAAAGCATTGACGGAAGATAGGAAGATAGAAAGAAAGAAAGAATAAAAGAAAGAAAGCATTGACGGAAGATAGGAAAGAAGAAAGAAAGAAAGAAAGAAAGAAAGTAAGCAAGCATTTACGGAAGATAGGAAGAAAGAAAAAAAGAAAGAAAGAAAGAAAGAAAGAAAGAAAGAAAGAAAGAAAGAAAGAAACCATTGCCAGAAGATAGGAAGAAAGAAAGAAAAAAAGAAAGAAAGAAAGAAAGAAAGAATGCATTGAGGGAAGATAGGAAGAAAGAAAGAAAGAAAAAAAGAAAACATTGATTAAAGATAGGATGAAAGAAAGAAAGAAAGAAAGAAAGAAAGAAAGAAAGAAAGAAAGAAAGAAAGAAAGAAAGAAAGAAAGCAGGCAAGCATTGACGGAAGATAGGAAGAAAGAAAGAAAGAAAGAAAGAAAAAAGCATTGATGAAAGATAGGATGAAAGAAAGAAAGAAAGAAAGAAAGAAAGAAAGAAAACATTGACGGACGATAGGAATAAAGAAAGAAAGAAAGGAAGAAAGTGGGAGAAAGAGAATGAATGAAAGAAAGAGAGAAATGTTGGGCATAAGGAAAAAGAAAGAAAGAAAGAAAGAAAGAAAGAAAGAAAGCATTGACGGAAGATAGGATGAAAGAAAGAAAAAAGAAAGAAAGAAAGAAAGCATTGACGGAAGATAGGAAGAAAGAAAGAAAGAAAGAAAGAAAGAATGAAAGCAAGCATTGACGGAAGATAGGATGAAAGAAAGAAAAAAGAAAGAAAGAAAGAAAGCATTGATGGAAGATAGGAAGAAAGAAAGAAAGAAAGAAAGAAAGAAAGCATTGACGGAAGATAGGAAGAAAGAAAGAAAGAAAGTGGGAGAAAGAGAGAATGAATCAAAGAAACAAAGAAATGTTGGGCAGAAGGAAAAAGAAAAAAGAAAGAAAGTAAGAAAGAAAAAAGAAAGCATTGACGGAAGATAGGAGGATAGAAAGAAAGAATAAAAGAAAGAAAGCATTGACGGAAGATAGGAACGGAGAAAGAAAGAAAGAAAGAAAGAAAGAAAGAAAGAAAGAAAGAAAGAAAGAAAGAAAAAAGAAAGTAGGCAAGCATTTACGGAAGATAGGAAGAAAAAAAGAAAGAAAGAAAGAAAGAAAGAAAACAGAAAGAAAGCATTGACGGAACATAGAAAGAAAGAAAGAAAAAAAAAGAAGAAAGAAAGAAAGAAAGCATTTACGGAAGATAGGAAGAAAGAAAGAAAGAAAGAAAGAAAGAAAACATTGATGAAAGATAGGATGAAAGAAAGAGAGAAAGAAAGAAAGAAAGAAAGATAGAAAGAAAGAAAGAAAGAAAGAAAGAAAGAAAGAAAGAAAGAAAGAAAGAAAGAAAGCAAGCAGGCAAGCATTGACGGAAGATAGGAAGAAAGAAAGAAAGAAAGAAAGAAAGAATTAAAGAAAGAAAGAAAGAAAGAAAGAAAGAAAGAAAACATTGACGGAAGATAGGAAGAAAGAAAGAAAGAAAAAAAGAAAGCATTGATGAAAGATAGGATGAAAGAAAGAAAGAAAGAAAGAAAGAAAGAAAACATTGACGGATGATAGGAATAAAAAAAGAAGGAAAGAAAGAAAGTGGGAGAAAGAGAGAATGAATGAATGAAGAAAGAAATGTTGGGCAGAAGGAAAAAGAAAGAAAGAAAGAAAGTAAGAAAGAAAAAAGAAAGCATAGACGAAAGATAGGAAGAAAGAAAGAAAGAAAGAAAAATGAAAGAAAGTGTTGACGGAAGATTGAAAGAAAGAAAGAAAGCATTGACTTAAGATAGTAAAGAAGAAAGAAAGAAAGAAAGAAAGAAAGAAAGAAAGAAAAATAAAGCATTGACGGAAGATAGGAAGAAAAAGAAAGAAAGAAAGAAAGAAAGTAAGTAAGTAAGTAAGAAAGAAAGAAAGAAAGATAGAAAGAAAGAAAGCATTGACGGAATATAGGAAGAAAAAGAAAGAAAGAAAGAAAGAAGGAAAGAAAGAAAGAAAGAAAGAAAGAAAGAAAGAAAAAAGCATTGACGGAAGATAGAAAGAAAGAAAGAAAGAAAGAAAGAAAGAAAGAATGAAAGAAAGCATTGATGAAAGATA
>JBAJHW010000018.1:8685244-8687744 GCA_037013535.1 Intellagama lesueurii | reverse complement strand
ATTGACGGAAGATAGAATGAAAGAAAGAAAGAAAGAAGGAAAGAAAGGAAAAAAGAAAGAAAGAAATAAAGAAAGCATTGATGGAAGATAGGAAAGGAGAAAGAAAGAAAGAAAAAAGAAAGAAAGCGTTGACGGAAGATAGAAAGAAAGAAAGAAAGAAAGAATTGACGTTAGATAGGAAAGTAGAAAGAAAGAAAGAAAGAAAGAAAGAAAGAAAGAAAGAAAGAAAGAAAGAAAGAAAAGCATTGACGGAAGATAGGAAGAAAGAAAAAAGAAAGAAAGAAAGAAAGAATGAATGAAAGAAAGCATTGATGAAAGATAGGTTGAAAGAAAGAAAGAAAGAAAGAAGAAAAGAAAGCAAGCATTGACGGAAGATAGGAATAAAGAAAGAAAGAAAGAAAGAAAGTGGGAGAAAGAGAGAATGAATGAAAGAAACAAAGAAATGTTGGGCAGAAGGAAAAAGAAAGAACGAAAGAAAGTAAGAAAGCAGGCAAGCATTGACGGAAGATAGGAAGAAAGAAAGAAAGAAAGAAAACATTTACGGAAGATAGGAAGAAAGAAAGAAAGAAAGAAAGAAAAAAGCATTGATGGAAGATAGGAAGAAAGAAAGAAAGAAAAAAAGAAAGCATAGACGGAAGATAGGAAGAAAGAAAGAAAGAAAGAAAAATGAAAGAAAGTGTTGACGGAAGATTGAAAGAAAGAAAGAAAGCATTTACGGAAGATAGGAAAGAAGAAAGAAAGAAAGAAAGAAAGAAAGAAAGAAAGAAAGAAAGAAAGAAAGAAAGAAAGAAAGAAAAATAAAGCATTGACGGAAGATAGGAAGAAAAAGAAAGAAAGAAAGAAAGAAAGACAGTAAGTAAGTAAGAAAGAAAGAAAGAAAGAAAGAAAAAAGAAAGCATTGACGGAAGATAGGAAGAAAGAAAGAAAGAAAGAAAGAAAGCATTGACGGAAGATAGGAAGACAGAAAGATAGAAAAAAAAGAAAAAAGCATTGACGGAAGAAAGAAAGAAAGAAAGAAAGAAAGAAAGAAAGAAAGAAAGAAAGAAAGAAAGAAAGAAAGAAAGAAAGCATTGACTAAAGATACGATGAAAGAATGAAAGAAAGAAAGAAAGAAAGAAAGAAAGCATTGACGAAAGATAGGAAGAAAGAAAGAAAGAAAGAAAATAGAAATGAAGCATTGACTGAAGATAGAATGAAAGAAAGAAAGAAAGAAAGAAAGAAAGTATTGATGGAAGATAGGAAAGGAGAAAGAAAGAAAGAAAGAAAGAAAGAAAGAAAGAAAGAAAGAAAGAAAGAAAGAAAGAAAGAAAGTAAGGAATCATTGATGGAAGATAGGAAGAAAGACAGAAAGAAAGAAAGAAAAAAGAAAGAAAGCATTGACAGAAGATAGAAAGAAAGAAAAAAAGAAAGAAAGAGAGTAAGAAAGCATTGACGAGATATAGGATAAAAGAAAGAAAGAAAGAAAGAAAGAAGGAAAGAAAGAAAGAAAGAAAGAAAGTAAGTGGGAGAAAAAGAGAATGAATGAAAGAAAGAAATGGTGGGCAGAAGGAAAAAGAAAGAAAGAAAGAAAGAAAGAAAGAAAAAAAAAAGTATTGATGGAAGATAGGAAGAAAGAAAGAAAGAAAGAAAGAAAGTATTGATGGAAGATAGGAAGAAAGAAAGAAAGAAAGAAAGAAAGAAAAAAGAATGAAAGCATTGACGGAAGATAGAAAGAAAGAAAGAAAGAAAGAAAGAAAGAAAGAAAGAAAGAAAGAAAGAAAGAAAGAAAGAAAGAAAGAAAGAAGGAAAGCATTGACGGAAGATAGGAAGAAAGAAAGAAAGAAAGTGGGGAGAAAGAGAGAATGAATGAAAGAAACAAAGAAATGTTGGGCAGAATGAAAAAGAAAGAAAGAAAGAAAGAAAGAAAGAAAGAAAGAAAGAAAGAAAAAAGAAAGCTTGACGGAAGATAGGAAGATAGAAAGAAAGAAAGAATATAAGAAAGAAAGCATTGACGGAAGATAGGAAAGGGAGAAAGAAAGAAAGAAAGAAAGAAAGTAAGAAAGCATTTACGGAAGATAGGAAGAAAGAAAAAAAGAAAGAAAGAAGGAAAAAAAGAAAGAAAGGAAGGAAGGAAGAAAGAAACCATTGACGGAAGATAGGATGAAAGAAAGAAAGAAAGAAAAAAGAAAGGAAGCATTGACGGAAGATAGAAAGAAAGAAAGAAAGAAAGAAAAAAGAAAGAAAGCATTGACGGAAGGTAGAAAGAAAGAAAGAAAGAAAGAAAGAAAGAAAGAAAGAAAGAAAGAAAGAAAGAAAGAAATTATTGACGGAAGATAGGATGAAAGAAAGAAAGAAAGAAAGAAAGAAAGAAAGCATTGACGGAAGATAGGAAGAACGAAAGAAAGAAAGTGGGAGAAAGAGAGAATGAATGAAAGAAAAATGAAATGTTGGGCAGAAGGAAAAAGAAAGAAAGAAAGAAAGTAAGAAAGAAAAAAGAAAGCTTGACGGAAGATAGGAAGAT
>JBAJHW010000018.1:8675244-8677744 GCA_037013535.1 Intellagama lesueurii | reverse complement strand
TGAAAGAAAGAAGGAAAGAAAGAAAGAAAGAAAGAAAGAAAGAAAGAAAGAAAGAAAGAAAGAAAGCAGGCAAGCATTGACGGAAGATAGGAAGAAAGAAAGAAAGAAAGAAAACATTTACGGAAGATAGGAAGAAAGAAAGAAAGAAAGAAAGAAAGAAAAAAGCATTGATGGAAGATAGGAAGAAAGAAAGAAAGAAAAAAAGAAAGCATAGACGGAAGATAGGAAGAAAGAAAGAAAGAAAGAAAAATGAAAGAAAGTGTTGACGGAAGATTGAAAGAAAGAAAGAAAGCATTTACGGAAGATAGGAAAGAAGAAAGAAAGAAAGAAAGAAAGAAAGAAAGAAAGAAAGAAAGAAAGAAAGAAAGAAAGAAAGAAAGAAAGAAAAATAAAGCATTGACGGAAGATAGGAAGAAAAAGAAAGAAAGAAAGAAAGAAAGACAGTAAGTAAGTAAGAAAGAAAGAAAGAAAGAAAGAAAAAAGAAAGCATTGACGGAAGATAGGAAGAAAGAAAGAAAGAAAGAAAGAAAGCATTGACGGAAGATAGGAAGACAGAAAGATAGAAAAAAAAGAAAAAAGCATTGACGGAAGAAAGAAAGAAAGAAAGAAAGAAAGAAAGAAAGAAAGAAAGAAAGAAAGCATTGACTAAAGATACGATGAAAGAATGAAAGAAAGAAAGAAAGAAAGAAAGAAAGCATTGACGAAAGATAGGAAGAAAGAAAGAAAGAAAGAAAATAGAAATGAAGCATTGACTGAAGATAGAATGAAAGAAAGAAAGAAAGAAAGAAAGAAAGTATTGATGGAAGATAGGAAAGGAGAAAGAAAGAAAGAAAGAAAGAAAGAAAGAAAGAAAGAAAGAAAGAAAGAAAGAAAGAAAGAAAGAAAGAAAGTAAGGAATCATTGATGGAAGATAGGAAGAAAGACAGAAAGAAAGAAAGAAAAAAGAAAGAAAGCATTGACAGAAGATAGAAAGAAAGAAAAAAAGAAAGAAAGAGAGTAAGAAAGCATTGACGAGATATAGGATAAAAGAAAGAAAGAAAGAAAGAAAGAAGGAAAGAAAGAAAGAAAGAAAGAAAGTAAGTGGGAGAAAAAGAGAATGAATGAAAGAAAGAAATGGTGGGCAGAAGGAAAAAGAAAGAAAGAAAGAAAAAAAAAAGAAAGTATTGATGGAAGATAGGAAGAAAGAAAGAAA
Organism: Intellagama lesueurii; assembly: GCA_037013535.1. Lineage (NCBI taxonomy): Eukaryota > Metazoa > Chordata > Lepidosauria > Squamata > Agamidae > Intellagama > Intellagama lesueurii. The sequence goes on along the minus strand of JBAJHW010000018.1, from coordinate 8,676,552 downwards.
GAAAGAAAGAAAGTATTGATGGAAGATAGGAAGAAAGAAAGAAAGAAAGAAAGAAAAAAGAATGAAAGCATTGACGGAAGATAGAAAGAAAGAAAGAAAGAAAGAAAGAAAGAAAGAAAGAAAGAAAGAAAGAAAGAAAGAAGGAAAGCATTGACGGAAGATAGGAAGAAAGAAAGAAAGAAAGTGGGAGAAAGAGAGAATGAATGAAAGAAACAAAGAAATGTTGGGCAGAATGAAAAAGAAAGAAAGAAAGAAAGAAAGAAAGAAAGAAAGAAAGAAAAAAGAAAGCTTGACGGAAGATAGGAAGATAGAAAGAAAGAAAGAATATAAGAAAGAAAGCATTGACGGAAGATAGGAATGGAGAAAGAAAGAAAGAAAGAAAGAAGTAAGAAAGCATTTACGGAAGATAGGAAGAAAGAAAAAAAGAAAGAAAGAAGGAAAAAAAGAAAGAAAGGAAGGAAGGAAGAAAGAAACCATTGACGGAAGATAGGATGAAAGAAAGAAAGAAAGAAAAAAGAAAGGAAGCATTGACGGAAGATAGAAAGAAAGAAAGAAAGAAAGAAAGAAAAAAAGAAAGAAAGCATTGACGGAAGGTAGAAAGAAAGAAAGAAAGAAAGAAAGAAAGAAAGAAAGAAATTATTGACGGAAGATAGGATGAAAGAAAGAAAGAAAGAAAGAAAGAAAGAAAGCATTGACGGAAGATAGGAAGAACGAAAGAAAGAAAGTGGGAGAAAGAGAGAATGAATGAAAGAAAAATGAAATGTTGGGCAGAAGGAAAAAGAAAGAAAGAAAGAAAGTAAGAAAGAAAAAAGAAAGCTTGACGGAAGATAGGAAGATAGAAAGAAAGAAAGAATAAAAGAAAGAAAGCATTGACGGAAGATAGAAAAGGAGAAAGAAAGAAAGAAAGAGAGAAAGTAAGAAAGCATTTACGGAAGATAGGAAGAAAGAAAAAAAGAAAGAAAGAAAGAAAGGAAGGAAGAAAGAAACCATTGACGGAAGATAGGAAGAAAGAAAGAAAGAAAGAAAAAAGAAAGAAAGCATTGACGGAAGATAGAAAGAAAGAAAGAAAGAAAGAAAGAAAGAAAGAAAGAAAGCATTGACGGAAGATAGGAAGAACGAAAGAAAGAAAGTGGGAGAAAGAGAGAATGAATGAAAGAAAAATGAAATGTTGGGCAGAAGGAAAAAGAAAGAAAGAAAGAAAGTAAGAAAGAAAAAAGAAAGCTTGACGGAAGATAGGAAGATAGAAAGAAAGAAAGAATAAAAGAAAGAAAGCATTGACGGAAGATAGAAAAGGAGAAAGAAAGAAAG
>JBAJHW010000018.1:8662744-8667744 GCA_037013535.1 Intellagama lesueurii | reverse complement strand
GGAAAGGAGAAAGAAAGAAAGAAAGAAAGAAAGTAAGAAAGCATTTACGGAAGATAGGAAGAAAGAAAAAAAGAAAGAAAGAAGGAAAAAAAGAAAGAAAGAAAGGAAGGAAGAAAGAAACCTTTGACGGAAGATAGGATGAAAGAAAGAAAGAAAGAAAAAAGAAAGGAAGCATTGACGGAAGATAGAAAGAAAGAAAGAAAGAAAGAAAGAAAGAAAGAAAGCATTGACGGAAGATAGGAAGAAAGAAAGAAAGAAAGAAAGAAAGAAAGAAAGAAAGAAAGAAAGAAAGAAAGAAAGAAAGAAAGAAAGAAAGAAAACATTGACGGAAGATAGGAATACAGAAAGAAAGAAAAAAAAGAAAAAAGCATTGACGGAAGATAGGAAGAAAGAAAGAAAGAAAGAAAGAAAGAAAGAAAGAAAGAAAGAAAGAAAGAAAGAAAGAAAAAAGAAAGAAAGAAAGCATTGACGAAAGATACGATGAAAGAATGAAAGAAAGAAAGAAAGAAAGAAAGCATTGACGAAAGATAGGAAGAAAGAAAGAAAACAGAAAGGAAGCATTGACGGAAGATAGAATGAAAGAAAGAAAGAAAGAAGGAAAGAAAGGAAAAAAGAAAGAAAGAAATAAAGAAAGCATTGATGGAAGATTGGAAAGGAGAAAGAAAGAAAGAAAAAAGAAAGAAAGCATTGACGGAAGATAGAAAGAAAGAAAGAAAGAAAGAATTGACGTTAGATAGGAAAGTAGAAAGAAAGAAAGAAAGAAAGAAAGAAAGAAAAAAAAGCATTGACGGAAGATAGGAAGAAAGAAAAAAGAAAGAAAGAAAGAAAGAAAGAAAGAATGAAAGAAAGCATTGATGAAAGATAGGATGAAAGAAAGAAAGAAAGAAAGAAAGAAAGAAAGCATTGACGGAAGATAGGAATAAAGAAAGAAAGAAAGAAAGTGGGAGAAAGAGAGAATGAATGAAAGAAACAAAGAAATGTTGGGCAGAAGGAAAAAGAAAGAACGAAAGAAAGTAAGAAAGAAAAAAGGAAGCATTGACGGAAGATAGGAAGAAAGAAAGAAAGAAAACATTGATGAAAGATAGGATGAAAGAAAGAAGGAAAGAAAGAAAGAAAGAAAGAAAGAAAGAAAGAAAGCAGGCAAGCATTGACGGAAGATAGGAAGAAAGAAAGAAAGAAAGAAAACATTTACGGAAGATACGAAGAAAGAAAGAAAGAAAGAAAGAAAAAGCATTGATGGAAGATAGGAAGAAAGAAAGAAAGAAAAAAAGAAAGCATAGACGGAAGATAGGAAGAAAGAAAGAAAGAAAGAAAAATGAAAGAAAGTGTTGACGGAAGATTGAAAGAAAGAAAGAAAGCATTTTCGGAAGATAGGAAAGAAGAAAGAAAGAAAGAAAGAAAGAAAGAAAGAAAAATAAAGCATTGACGGAAGATAGGAAGAAAAAGAAAGAAAGAAAGAAAGACAGTAAGTAAGTAAGAAAGAAAGAATGAAAGAAAGAAAGAAAAAAGAAAGCATTGACGGAAGATAGGAAGAAAGAAAGAAAGAAAGAAAGAAAGAAATAAAGAAAGAAAGAAAGAAATAAAGAAAGCATTGACGGAAGATAGGAAGACAGAAAGATAGAAAAAAAAGAAAAAAGCATTGACGGAAGAAAGAAAGAAAGAAAGAAAGAAAGAAAGAAAGAAAGAAAGAAAGAAAGAAAGCATTGACTAAAGATACGATGAAAGAATGAAAGAAAGAAAGAAAGAAAGAAAGCATTGACGAAAGATAGGAAGAAAGAAAGAAAGAAAATAGAAATGAAGCATTGACTGAAGATAGAATGAAAGAAAGAAAGAAAGAAAGTATTGATGGAAGATAGGAAAGGAGAAAGAAAGAAAGAAAGAAAGAAAGAAAGAAAGAAAGAAAGAAAGAAAGAAAGAAAGGAATCATTGATGGAAGATAGGAAGAAAGACAGAAAGAAAGAAAGAAAAAAGAAAGAAAGCATTGACAAAAGATAGAAAGAAAGAAAAAAAGAAAGAAAGAAAGTAAGAAAGCATTGACGAGTTATAGGATAAAAGAAAGAAAGAAAGAAAGAAAGAAAGAAAGACAGAAAGAAAGAAAAAAGAAAGTATTGATGGAAGATAGGAAGAAAGAAAGAAAGAAAGAAAGAAAGAAAGAAAGAAAGAAAGAAAGAAAGAAAGAAAGAAAGAAAGAAAGAAAGAAAGAAAGCATTGATGGAAGATAGGAAGAAAGAAAGAAAGAAAGAAAGAAAAAAGAAAGAAAGCATTGACGGAAGATAGAAAGAAAGAAAGAAAGAAAGAAAGAAAGAAATTATTGACGGAAGATAGGATGAAAGAAAGAAAGAAAGAAAGAAAGAATGCATTAATGGAAGATAGGAAGAACGAAAGAAAGAAAGTGGGAGAAAGAGAGAATGAATGAAAGAAAAATGAAATGTTGGGCAGAAGGAAAAAGAAAGAAAGAAAGTAAGAAAGAAAAAAGAAAGCTTGACGGAAGATAGGAAGATAGAAAGAAAGAAAGAATAAAAGAAAGAAAGCATTGACGGAAGATAGAAAAGGAGAACGAAAGAAAGAAAGAGAGAAAGTAAGAAAGCATTTACGGAAGATAGGAAGAAAGAAAAAAGAAAGAAAGAAAGAAACAAAGAAAGAAAGAAAGGAAGGGAGAAAGAAACCATTGACGGAAGATAGGAAGAAAGAAAGAAAGAAAGAAAAAAGAAACAAAGCATTGACGGAAGATAGAAAGAAAGAAAGAAAGAAAGACAGAAAGAAAGAAAGAAAGAAAGGAAAAAAGAAAGAAAGAAAGAAAGCATTGATGGAAGATAGGAAAGGAGAAAGAAAGAAAGAAAAAAGAAAGAAAGCGTTGACGGAAGATAGAAAGAAAGAAAGAAAGAAAGAAAGAAAGAAAGAAAGAAAGAAAGAAAGAAAGAAAGAAAGAAAGAAAAAAAGATTGAAAGAAAGTAAGGAATCATTGATGGAAGATAGGAAGAAAGACAGAAAGAAAGAAAGAAAAAAGAAAGCATTGACGAAAGATAGGATGAAAGAAAGAAAGAAAGAAATAAAGAAGGAAAGAAAGAGGAAAGAAAGCATTGACAGAAGATAGAAAGAAAGAAAAAAAGAAAGAAAGAAAGAAAGAAAGCATTGACGGAAGATAGGAAGAAAGAAAGAAAGAAAGAAAGAAAGAAAGAAAGAAAGAAAGAAAGTAAGTGGGAGAAAAAGAGAATGAATGAAAGAAAGAAATGGTGGGCAGAAGGAAAAAGAAAGAAAGAAAGAAAGAAAGAAAGAAAGAAAGAAAGAAAGAAAGAAAGAAAGAAAGAAAGAAGAAAGTATTGATGGAAGATAGGAAGAAAGAAAGAAAGAAAGAAAGAAAGAAAGAAAGAAAGAAAGCATTGATGGAAGATAGGAAGAAAGAAAGAAAGAAAGAAAGAAAAAAGAAAGAAAGCATTGACGGAAGATAGAAAGAAAGAAAGAAAGAAAGAAAGAAAGCAAGCAAGCAAGCATTGACGGAAGATAGGATGAAAGAAAGAAAGAAAGAAAGAAAGAAAGAAAGAAAGAAAGAAAGAAAGAAAGAAAGAAAGAAAGAAAGAAAGCATTGACGGAAGATAGGAAGAAAGAAAGAAAGAAAGTGGGAGAAAGAGAGAATGAATGAAAGAAACAAAGAAATGTTGGGCAGAAGGAAAAAGAAAGAAAGAAAGAAAGAAAGAAAGAAAGAAAAAAGAAAGCTTGACGGAAGATAGGAAGATAGAAAGAAAGAAAGAATATAAGAAAGAAAGCATTGACGGAAGATAGGAAAGGAGAAAGAAAGAAAGAAAGAAAGAAAGAAAGTAAGAAAGCATTTACGGAAGATAGGAAGAAAGAAAAAAAGAAAGAAAGAAAGAAAAAAAGAAAGAAAGAAAGGAAGGAAGAAAGAAACCATTGACGGAAGATAGGATGAAAGAAAGAAAGAAAGAAAAAAGAAAGAAAGCATTGACGGAAGATAGAATGAAAGAAAGAAAGAAAGAAAGAAAGAAAGAAAGCATTGACGGAAGATAGGAAGAAAGAAAGAAAGAAAGAAAGAAAGAAAGAAAGAAAGAAAGAAAGGAAGGAAGAAAGAAAGAAAGAAAGAAAGAAAGAAAACATTGACGGAAGATAGGAATACAGAAAGAAAGAAAAAAAGAAAAAAGCATTGACGGAATATAGGAAGAAAGAAAGAAAGAAAGAAAGAAAGAAAGAAAGAAAGAAAGAAAGAAAGAAAGAAAGAAAGAAAGAAAGCAAGCATTGACGAAAGATACGATGAAAGAATGAAAGAAAGAAAGAAAGAAAGAAAGAAAGCATTGACGAAAGATAGGAAGAAAGAAAGAAAACAGAAAGGAAGCATTGACGGAAGATAGAATGAAAGAAAGAAAGAAAGAAGGAAAGAAAGGAAAAAAGAAAGAAAGAAAGAAATAAAGAAAGCATTGATGGAAGATAGGAAAGGAGAAAGAAAGAAAGAAAAAAGAAAGAAAGCGTTGACGGAAGATAGAAAGAAAGAAAGAAAGAAAGAATTGACGTTAGATAGGAAAGTAGAAAGAAAGAAAGAAAGAAAGAAAGAAAGAAAGAAAGAAAGAAAGAAAAAAAAGCATTGACGGAAGATAGGAAGAAAGAAAAAAGAAAGAAAGAAAGAATGAAAGAAAGCATTGATGAAAGATAGGATGAAAGAAAGAAAGAAAGAAAGAAAGAAAGAAAGAAAGAAAGAAAGAAAGCAAGCATTGACGGAAGATAGGAATAAAGAAAGAAAGAAAGAAAGTGGGAGAAAGAGAGAATGAATGAAAGAAACAAAGAAATGTTGGGCAGAAGGAAAAAGAAAGAACGAAAGAAAGTAAGAAAGAAAAAAGGAAGCATTGACGGAAGATAGGAAGAAAGAAAGAAAGAAAACATTGATGAAAGATAGGATGAAAGAAAGAAGGAAAGAAAGAAAGAAAGAAAGAAAGAAAGAAAGAAAGAAAGCAGGCAAGCATTGACGGAAGATAGGAAGAAAGAAAGAAAGAAAG
>JBAJHW010000018.1:8650244-8657744 GCA_037013535.1 Intellagama lesueurii | reverse complement strand
AGAAAGAAAGAAAGAAAGCAGGCAAGCATTGACGGAAGATAGGAAGAAAGAAAGAAAGAAAGAAAACATTTACGGAAGATACGAAGAAAGAAAGAAAGAAAGAAAGAAAAAGCATTGATGGAAGATAGGAAGAAAGAAAGAAAGAAAAAAAGAAAGCATAGACGGAAGATAGGAAGAAAGAAAGAAAGAAAGAAAAATGAAAGAAAGTGTTGACGGAAGATTGAAAGAAAGAAAGAAAGCATTTTCGGAAGATAGGAAAGAAGAAAGAAAGAAAGAAAGAAAGAAAGAAAGAAAAATAAAGCATTGACGGAAGATAGGAAGAAAAAGAAAGAAAGAAAGAAAGACAGTAAGTAAGTAAGAAAGAAAGAATGAAAGAAAGAAAGAAAAAAGAAAGCATTGACGGAAGATAGGAAGAAAGAAAGAAAGAAAGAAAGAAAGAAAGAAAGAAATAAAGAAAGAAAGAAAGAAATAAAGAAAGCATTGACGGAAGATAGGAAGACAGAAAGATAGAAAAAAAAGAAAAAGGCATTGACGGAAGAAAGAAAGAAAGAAAGAAAGAAAGAAAGAAAGAAAGAAAGAAAGAAAGAAAGCATTGACTAGATACGATGAAAGAATGAAAGAAAGAAAGAAAGAAAGAAAGCATTGACGAAAGATAGGAAGAAAGAAAGAAAGAAAATAGAAATGAAGCATTGACTGAAGATAGAATGAAAGAAAGAAAGAAAGAAAGTATTGATGGAAGATAGGAAAGGAGAAAGAAAGAAAGAAAGAAAGAAAGAAAGAAAGAAAGAAAGAAAGAAAGAAAGAAAGAAAGAAAGAAAGAAAGAAAGGAATCATTGATGGAAGATAGGAAGAAAGACAGAAAGAAAGAAAGAAAAAAGAAAGAAAGCATTGACAAAAGATAGAAAGAAAGAAAAAAAGAAAGAAAGAAAGTAAGAAAGCATTGACGAGTTATAGGATAAAAGAAAGAAAGAAAGAAAGAAAGACAGAAAGAAAGAAAAAAGAAAGTATTGATGGAAGATAGGAAGAAAGAAAGAAAGAAAGAAAGAAAGAAAGAAAGAAAGAAAGAAAGAAAGAAAGAAAGCATTGATGGAAGATAGGAAGAAAGAAAGAAAGAAAGAAAGAAAAAAGAAAGAAAGCATTGACGGAAGATAGAAAGAAAGAAAGAAAGAAAGAAAGAAAGAAATTATTGACGGAAGATAGGATGAAAGAAAGAAAGAAAGAAAGAAAGAATGCATTAATGGAAGATAGGAAGAACGAAAGAAAGAAAGTGGGAGAAAGAGAGAATGAATGAAAGAAAAATGAAATGTTGGGCAGAAGGAAAAAGAAAGAAAGAAAGTAAGAAAGAAAAAAGAAAGCTTGACGGAAGATAGGAAGATAGAAAGAAAGAAAGAATAAAAGAAAGAAAGCATTGACGGAAGATAGAAAAGGAGAACGAAAGAAAGAAAGAGAGAAAGTAAGAAAGCATTTACGGAAGATAGGAAGAAAGAAAAAAGAAAGAAAGAAAGAAACAAAGAAAGAAAGAAAGGAAGGGAGAAAGAAACCATTGACGGAAGATAGGAAGAAAGAAAGAAAGAAAGAAAAAAGAAACAAAGCATTGACGGAAGATAGAAAGAAAGAAAGAAAGAAAGACAGAAAGAAAGAAAGAAAGAAAGGAAAAAAGAAAGAAAGAAAGAAAGCATTGATGGAAGATAGGAAAGGAGAAAGAAAGAAAGAAAAAAGAAAGAAAGCGTTGACGGAAGATAGAAAGAAAGAAAGAAAGAAAGAAAGAAAGAAAGAAAGAAAGAAAGAAAGAAAGAAAGAAAGAAAGAAAGAAAGAAAGAAAAAAAGATTGAAAGAAAGTAAGGAATCATTGATGGAAGATAGGAAGAAAGACAGAAAGAAAGAAAGAAAAAAGAAAGCATTGACGAAAGATAGGATGAAAGAAAGAAAGAAAGAAATAAAGAAGGAAAGAAAGAGGAAAGAAAGCATTGACAGAAGATAGAAAGAAAGAAAAAAAGAAAGAAAGAAAGAAAGAAAGCATTGACGGAAGATAGGAAGAAAGAAAGAAAGAAAGAAAGAAAGAAAGAAAGAAAGAAAGAAAGTAAGTGGGAGAAAAAGAGAATGAATGAAAGAAAGAAATGGTGGGCAGAAGGAAAAAGAAAGAAAGAAAGAAAGAAAGAAAGAAAGAAAGAAAGAAAGAAAGAAAGAAAGAAAGAAAGAAAGAAGAAAGTATTGATGGAAGATAGGAAGAAAGAAAGAAAGAAAGAAAGAAAGAAAGAAAGAAAGAAAGCATTGATGGAAGATAGGAAGAAAGAAAGAAAGAAAGAAAGAAAAAAGAAAGAAAGCATTGACGGAAGATAGAAAGAAAGAAAGAAAGAAAGAAAGAAAGCAAGCAAGCAAGCATTGACGGAAGATAGGATGAAAGAAAGAAAGAAAGAAAGAAAGAAAGAAAGAAAGAAAGAAAGAAAGAAAGAAAGAAAGAAAGAAAGAAAGAAAGAAAGCATTGACGGAAGATAGGAAGAAAGAAAGAAAGAAAGTGGGAGAAAGAGAGAATGAATGAAAGAAACAAAGAAATGTTGGGCAGAAGGAAAAAGAAAGAAAGAAAGAAAGAAAGAAAGAAAGAAAAAAGAAAGCTTGACGGAAGATAGGAAGATAGAAAGAAAGAAAGAATATAAGAAAGAAAGCATTGACGGAAGATAGGAAAGGAGAAAGAAAGAAAGAAAGAAAGAAAGTAAGAAAGCATTTACGGAAGATAGGAAGAAAGAAAAAAAGAAAGAAAGAAAGAAAAAAAGAAAGAAAGAAAGGAAGGAAGAAAGAAACCATTGACGGAAGATAGGATGAAAGAAAGAAAGAAAGAAAAAAGAAAGAAAGCATTGACGGAAGATAGAATGAAAGAAAGAAAGAAAGAAAGAAAGAAAGAAAGCATTGACGGAAGATAGGAAGAAAGAAAGAAAGAAAGAAAGAAAGAAAGAAAGAAAGAAAGGAAGGAAGAAAGAAAGAAAGAAAGAAAGAAAGAAAACATTGACGGAAGATAGGAATACAGAAAGAAAGAAAAAAAGAAAAAAGCATTGACGGAATATAGGAAGAAAGAAAGAAAGAAAGAAAGAAAGAAAGAAAGAAAGAAAGAAAGAAAGAAAGAAAGAAAGAAAGAAAGCATTGACGAAAGATACGATGAAAGAATGAAAGAAAGAAAGAAAGAAAGAAAGAAAGCATTGACGAAAGATAGGAAGAAAGAAAGAAAACAGAAAGGAAGCATTGACGGAAGATAGAATGAAAGAAAGAAAGAAAGAAGGAAAGAAAGGAAAAAAGAAAGAAAGAAAGAAATAAAGAAAGCATTGATGGAAGATAGGAAAGGAGAAAGAAAGAATGAAAAAAGAAAGAAAGCGTTGACGGAAGATAGAAAGAAAGAAAGAAAGAAAGAATTGACGTTAGATAGGAAAGTAGAAAGAAAGAAAGAAAGAAAGAAAGAAAGAAAGAAAGAAAGAAAGAAAAAAAAGCATTGACGGAAGATAGGAAGAAAGAAAAAAGAAAGAAAGAAAGAATGAAAGAAAGCATTGATGAAAGATAGGATGAAAGAAAGAAAGAAAGAAAGAAAGAAAGAAAGAAAGAAAGAAAGAAAGAAAGCAAGCATTGACGGAAGATAGGAATAAAGAAAGAAAGAAAGAAAGTGGGAGAAAGAGAGAATGAATGAAAGAAACAAAGAAATGTTGGGCAGAAGGAAAAAGAAAGAACGAAAGAAAGTAAGAAAGAAAAAAGGAAGCATTGACGGAAGATAGGAAGAAAGAAAGAAAGAAAACATTGATGAAAGATAGGATGAAAGAAAGAAGGAAAGAAAGAAAGAAAGAAAGAAAGAAAGAAAGAAAGAAAGCAGGCAAGCATTGACGGAAGATAGGAAGAAAGAAAGAAAGAAAGAAAACATTTACGGAAGATACGAAGAAAGAAAGAAAGAAAGAAAGAAAAAGCATTGATGGAAGATAGGAAGAAAGAAAGAAAGAAAAAAAGAAAGCATAGACGGAAGATAGGAAGAAAGAAAGAAAGAAAGAAAAATGAAAGAAAGTGTTGACGGAAGATTGAAAGAAAGAAAGAAAGCATTTACGGAAGATAGGAAAGAAGAAAGAAAGAAAGAAAGAAAGAAAGAAAGAAAAATAAAGCATTGACGGAAGATAGGAAGAAAAAGAAAGAAAGAAAGAAAGACAGTAAGTAAGTAAGAAAGAAAGAATGAAAGAAAGAAAGAAAAAAGAAAGCATTGACGGAAGATAGGAAGAAAGAAAGAAAGAATGAAAGAAAGAAAGAAAGAAAGAAAGAAAGAAAGAAAGAAAGCATTGACGGAAGATAGGAAGACAGAAAGATAGAAAAAAAAGAAAAAAGCATTGACGGAAGAAAGAAAGAAAGAAAGAAAGAAAGAAAGAAAGAAAGAAAGAAAGAAAGAAAGAAAGCATTGACTAAAGATACGATGAAAGAATGAAAGAAAGAAAGAAAGAAAGAAAGCATTGACGAAAGATAGGAAGAAAGAAAGAAAGAAAATAGAAATGAAGCATTGACTGAAGATAGAATGAAAGAAAGAAAGAAAGAAAGTATTGATGGAAGATAGGAAAGGAGAAAGAAAGAAAGAAAGAAAGAAAGAAAGAAAGAAAGAAAGAAAGAAAGAAAGAAAGGAATCATTGATGGAAGATAGGAAGAAAGACAGAAAGAAAGAAAGAAAAAAGAAAGAAAGCATTGACAAAAGATAGAGAGAAAGAAAAAAAGAAAGAAAGAAAGTAAGAAAGCATTGACGAGTTATAGGATAAAAGAAAGAAAGAAAGAAAGAAAGAAAGAAAGAAAGAAAGAAAAAAGAAAGTATTGATGGAAGATAGGAAGAAAGAAAGAAAGAAAGAAAGAAAGAAAGAAAGAAAGAAAGAAAGAAAGAAAGAAAGAAAGAAAGAAAGCATTGATGGAAGATAGGAAGAAAGAAAGAAAGAAAGAAAGAAAAAAGAAAGAAAGCATTGACGGAAGAAAGAAAGAAAGAAAGAAAGAAAGAAAGAAAGAAAGAAAGCATTGACTAAAGATACGATGAAAGAATGAAAGAAAGAAAGAAAGAAAGAAAGCATTGACGAAAGATAGGAAGAAAGAAAGAAAGAAAATAGAAATGAAGCATTGACTGAAGATAGAATGAAAGAAAGAAAGAAAGAAAGTATTGATGGAAGATAGGAAAGGAGAAAGAAAGAAAGAAAGAAAGAAAGAAAGAAAGAAAGAAAGAAAGAAAGAAAGGAATCATTGATGGAAGATAGGAAGAAAGACAGAAAGAAAGAAAGAAAAAAGAAAGAAAGCATTGACAAAAGATAGAAAGAAAGAAAAAAAGAAAGAAAGAAAGTAAGAAAGCATTGACGAGTTATAGGATAAAAGAAAGAAAGAAAGAAAGAAAGAAAGAAAGACAGAAAGAAAGAAAGAAAAAAGAAAGTATTGATGGAAGATAGGAAGAAAGAAAGAAAGAAAGAAAGAAAGAAAGAAAGAAAGAAAGAAAGAAAGAAAGAAAGAAAGAAAGAAAGAAAGCATTGATGGAAGATAGGAAGAAAGAAAGAAAGAAAGAAAGAAAAAAGAAAGAAAGCATTGACGGAAGATAGAAAGAAAGAAAGAAAGAAAGAAAGAAAGAAATTATTGACGGAAGATAGGATGAAAGAAAGAAAGAAAGAAAGAAAGAATGCATTAATGGAAGATAGGAAGAACGAAAGAAAGAAAGTGGGAGAAAGAGAGAATGAATGAAAGAAAAATGAAATGTTGGGCAGAAGGAAAAAGAAAGAAAGAAAGTAAGAAAGAAAAAAGAAAGCTTGACGGAAGATAGGAAGATAGAAAGAAAGAAAGAATAAAAGAAAGAAAGCATTGACGGAAGATAGAAAAGGAGAACGAAAGAAAGAAAGAGAGAAAGTAACAAAGCATTTACGGAAGATAGGAAGAAAGAAAAAAGAAAGAAAGAAAGAAACAAAGAAAGAAAGAAAGGAAGGGAGAAAGAAACCATTGACGGAAGATAGGAAGAAAGAAAGAAAGAAAGAAAAAAGAAACAAAGCATTGACGGAAGATAGAAAGAAAGAAAGAAAGAAAGACAGAAAGAAAGAAAGAAAGAAAGGAAAAAAGAAAGAAAGAAAGAAAGCATTGATGGAAGATAGGAAAGGAGAAAGAAAGAAAGAAAAAAGAAAGAAAGCGTTGACGGAAGATAGAAAGAAAGAAAGAAAGAAAGAAAGAAAGAAAGAAAGAAAGAAAGAAAGAAAGAAAAAAAGATTGAAAGAAAGTAAGGAATCATTGATGGAAGATAGGAAGAAAGACAGAAAGAAAGAAAGAAAAAAGAAAGCATTGACGAAAGATAGGATGAAAGAAAGAAAGAAAGAAATAAAGAAGGAAAGAAAGAGGAAAGAAAGCATTGACAGAAGATAGAAAGAAAGAAAAAAGAAAGAAAGAAAGAAAGAAAGCATTGACGGAAGATAGGAAGAAAGAAAGAAAGAAAGAAAGAAAGAAAGAAAGAAAGAAAGTAAGTGGGAGAAAAAGAGAATGAATGAAAGAAAGAAATGGTGGGCAGAAGGAAAAAGAAAGAAAGAAAGAAAGAAAGAAAGAAAGAAAGAAAGAAAGAAAGAAAGAAAGAAAGAAAGAAAGAAAGAAGAAAGTATTGATGGAAGATAGGAAGAAAGAAAGAAAGAAAGAAAGAAAGAAAGAAAGAAAGAAAGCATTGATGGAAGATAGGAAGAAAGAAAGAAAGAAAGAAAGAAAAAAGAAAGAAAGCATTGACGGAAGATAGAAAGAAAGAAAGAAAGAAAGAAAGAAAGCAAGCAAGCAAGCATTGACGGAAGATAGGATGAAAGAAAGAAAGAAAGAAAGAAAGAAAGAAAGAAAGAAAGAAAGAAAGAAAGAAAGAAAGAAAGAAAGAAAGAAAGAAAGCATTGACGGAAGATAGGAAGAAAGAAAGAAAGAAAGTGGGAGAAAGAGAGAATGAATGAAAGAAACAAAGAAATGTTGGGCAGAAGGAAAAAGAAAGAAAGAAAGAAAGAAAGAAAGAAAGAAAGAAAAAAGAAAGCTTGACGGAAGATAGGAAGATAGAAAGAAAGAAAGAATATAAGAAAGAAAGCATTGACGGAAGATAGGAAAGGAGAAAGAAAGAAAGAAAGAAAGAAAGTAAGAAAGCATTTACGGAAGATAGGAAGAAAGAAAAAAAGAAAGAAAGAAAGAAAAAAAGAAAGAAAGAAAGGAAGGAAGAAAGAAACCATTGACGGAAGATAGGATGAAAGAAAGAAAGAAAGAAAAAAGAAAGAAAGCATTGACGGAAGATAGAATGAAAGAAAGAAAGAAAGAAAGAAAGAAAGAAAGCATTGACGGAAGATAGGAAGAAAGAAAGAAAGAAAGAAAGAAAGAAAGAAAGAAAGAAAGGAAGGAAGAAAGAAAGAAAGAAAGAAAGAAAGAAAACATTGACGGAAGATAGGAATACAGAAAGAAAGAAAAAAAGAAAAAAGCATTGACGGAATATAGGAAGAAAGAAAGAAAGAAAGAAAGAAAGAAAGA
>JBAJHW010000018.1:8625244-8645244 GCA_037013535.1 Intellagama lesueurii | reverse complement strand
AAGAAAGAAAGAAAAAAGAAAGAAAGCATTGACGGAAGATAGAAAGAAAGAAAGAAAGAAAGAAAGAAAGAAAGAAAGAAAGAAAGAAAGAAAGCAAGCAAGCATTGACGGAAGATAGGATGAAAGAAAGAAAGAAAGAAAGAAAGAAAGAAAGAAAGAAAGAAAGAAAGCATTGACGGAAGATAGGAAGAAAGAAAGAAAGAAAGTGGGAGAAAGAGAGAATGAATGAAAGAAACAAAGAAATGTTGGGCAGAAGGAAAAAGAAAGAAAGAAAGAAAGAAAGAAAGAAAGAAAGAAAGAAAGAAAAAAGAAAGCTTGACGGAAGATAGGAAGATAGAAAGAAAGAAAGAATATAAGAAAGAAAGCATTGACGGAAGATAGGAAAGGAGAAAGAAAGAAAGAAAGAAAGAAAGTAAGAAAGCATTTACGGAAGATAGGAAGAAAGAAAAAAAGAAAGAAAGAAAGAAAAAAAGAAAGAAAGAAAGGAAGGAAGAAAGAAACCATTGACGGAAGATAGGATGAAAGAAAGAAAGAAAGAAAAAAGAAAGAAAGCATTGACGGAAGATAGAATGAAAGAAAGAAAGAAAGAAAGAAAGAAAGAAAGAAAGCATTGACGGAAGATAGGAAGAAAGAAAGAAAGAAAGAAAGAAAGTAAGAAAGAAAGAAAGTAAGAAAGAAAGAAAGCATTGACGGAAGATAGGAAGACAGAAAGATAGAAAAAAAAGAAAAAAGCATTGACGGAAGAAAGAAAGAAAGAAAGAAAGAAAGAAAGAAAGAAAGAAAGAAAGAAAGAAAGAAAGCAAGCAAGCATTGACTAAAGATACAATGAAAGAATGAAAGAAAGAAAGAAAGAAAGAAAGCATTGACGAAAGATAGGAAGAAAGAAAGAAAGAAAGAAAATAGAAATGAAGCATTGACTGAAGATAGAATGAAAGAAAGAAAGAAAGAAAGAAAGTATTGATGGAAGATAGGAAAGGAGAAAGAAAGAAAGAAAGAAAGAAAGAAAGAAAGAAAGAAAGAAAGAAAGAAAGAAAGAAAGAAAGCAAGCAAGCATTGACTAAAGATACAATGAAAGAATGAAAGAAAGAAAGAAAGAAAGAAAGCATTGACGAAAGATAGGAAGAAAGAAAGAAAGAAAGAAAATAGAAATGAAGCATTGACTGAAGATAGAATGAAAGAAAGAAAGAAAGAAAGAAAGTATTGATGGAAGATAGGAAAGGAGAAAGAAAGAAAGAAAGAAAGAAAGAAAGAAAGAAAGAAAGAAAGAAAGAAAGAAAGAAAGGAATCATTGATGGAAGATAGGAAGAAAGACAGAAAGAAAGAAAGAAAAAAGAAAGAAAGCATTGACAGAAGATAGAAAGAAAGAAAAAAAGAAAGAAAGAAAGTAAGAAAGCAGTTACGAGATATAGGATAAAAGAAAGAAAGAAAGAAAGAAAGAAAGAAAGAAAGAAAGAAAGAAAGAAAGAAAGTAAGTGGGAGAAAAAGAGAATGAATGAAAGAAAGAAATGGTGGGCAGAAGGAAAAAGAAAGAAAGAAAGAAAGAAAGAAAGAAAGAAAGAAAGAAAGAAAAAAGAAAGTATTGATGGAAGATAGAAAGAAAGAAAGAAAGAACGAAAGAAAGAAAGCATTGATGGAAGATAGGATGAAAGAAAGAAAGAAAGAGAGAAAGAAAGAAAGAAAGAAAGAAAGAAAGAAAGAAAGAAAGCATTGACGGAAGATAGGAAGAAAGAAAGAAAGAAAGTGGGAGAAAGAGAGAATGAATGAAAGAAACAAAGAAATGTTGGGCAGAAGGAAAAAGAAAGAAAGAAAGAAAGAAAGAAAAAAGAAAGCTTGACGGAAGATAGGAAGATAGAAAGAAAGAAAGAATATAAGAAAGAAAGCATTGACGGAAGATAGGAAAGGAGAAAGAAAGAAAGAAAGAAAGAAAGTAAGAAAGCATTTACGGAAGATAGGAAGAAAGAAAAAAAGAAAGAAAGAAAGAAAAAAGAAAGAAAGAAAGGAAGGAAGAAAGAAACCATTGACGGAAGATAGGATGAAAGAAAGAAAGAAAGAAAAAAGAAAGAAAGCATTGACGGAAGATAGAAAGAAAGAAAGAAAGAAAGAAAGAAAGAAAGAAAGAAAGAAAGAAAGAAAGAAAGAAAGAAAGAAAGCATTGATGAAATATAGGATGAAAGAAAGAAAGAAAGAAAGCAAGCAAGCATTGACGGAAGATAGGAATAAAGAAAGAAAGAAAGAAAGAAAGTGGGAGAAAGAGAGAATGAATGAAAGAAACAAAGAAATGTTGGGCAGAAGGAAAAAGAAAGAACGAAAGAAAGTAAGAAAGGAAAAAGGAAGCATTTACGGAAGATAGGAAGGAAGAAAGAAGGAAAGAAAGAAAACATTGATGAAAGATAGGATGAAAGAAAGAAGGAAAGAAAGAAAGAAAGAAAGAAAGAAAGAAAGAAAGAAAGAAAGAAAGAAAGAAAGAAAGAAAGAAAGAAAGAAAGCAGGCAAGCATTGACGGAAGATAGGAAGAAAGAAAGAAAGAAAGAAAACATTTACGGAATATAGGAAGAAAGAAAGAAAGAAAGAAAGAAAAAAGCATTGATGGAAGATAGGAAGAAAGAAAGAAAGAAAAAAAGAAAGCATAGACGGAAGATAGGAAGAAAGAAAGAAAGAAAGAAAAATGAAAGAAAGTGTTGACGGAAGATTGAAAGAAAGAAAGAAAGCATTTACGGAAGATAGGAAAGAAGAAAGAAAGAAAGAAAGAAAGAAAGAAAGAAAGAAAGAAAGAAAGAAAGAAAGAAAGAAAGAAAAATAAAGCATTGACGGAAGATAGGAAGAAAAAGAAAGAAAGAAAGAAAGAAAGACAGTAAGTAAGTAAGAAAGAAAGAAAGAAAAAAGAAAGCATTGACGGAAGATAGGAAGAAAGAAAGAAAGAAAGAAAGCATTGACGGAAGATAGGAAGACAGAAAGATAGAAAAAAAAGAAAAAAGCATTGACGGAAGAAAGAAAGAAAGAAAGAAAGAAAGAAAGAAAGAAAGAAAGAAAGAAAGAAAGCATTGACTAAAGATACGATGAAAGAATGAAAGAAAGAAAGAAAGAAAGAAAGCATTGACGAAAGATAGGAAGAAAGAAAGAAAGAAAGAAAATAGAAATGAAGCATTGACTGCAGATAGAATGAAAGAAAGAAAGAAAGAAAGAAAGTATTGATGGAAGATAGGAAAAAGAAAGAAAGAAAGAAAGAAAGAAAGAAAGAAAGAAAGAAAGAAAGAAAGAAAGAAAGAAAGAAAGGAATCATTGATGGAAGATAGGAAGAAAGACAGAAAGAAAGAAAGAAAAAAGAAAGAAAGCATTGACAGAAGATAGAAAGAAAGAAAAAAAGAAAGAAAGAAAGAAAGAAAGTAAGTGGGAGAAAAAGAGAATGAATGAAAGAAATAAATGGTGGGCAGAAGGAAAAAGAAAGAAAGAAAGAAAGAAAGAAAGAAAGAAAGAAAGAAAGAAAGAAAGAAAGAAAGAAAGAAAGAAAGAAAGAAAGAAAGAAAGTAAGTGGGAGAAAAAGAGAATGAATGAAAGAAAGAAATGGTGGGCAGAAGGAAAAAGAAAGAAAGAAAGAAAGAAAGAAAGAAAGAAAGAAAAAAGAAAGAAAGCATTGACGGAAGATAGAAAGAAAGAAAGAAAGAAAGAAAGAAAGAAAGCAAGCATTGACGGAAGATAGGATGAAAGAAAGAAAGAAAGAAAGAAAGAAAGAAAGAAAGAAAGAAAGAAAGAAAGAAAGAAAGAAAGCATTGACGGATGATAGGAAGAAAGAAAGAAAGAAAGTGGGAGAAAGAGAGAATGAATGAAAGAAACAAAGAAATGTTGGGCAGAAGGAAAAAGAAAGAAAGAAAGAAAGAAAGAAAGAAAGAAAAAAGAAAGCTTGACGGAAGATAGGAAGATAGAAAGAAAGAAAGAATATAAGAAAGAAAGCATTGACGGAAGATAGGAAAGGAGAAAGAAAGAAAGAAAGAAAGAAAGAAAGTAAGAAAGCATTTACGGAAGATAGGAAGAAAGAAAAAAAGAAAGAAAGAAAGAAAAAAAGAAAGAAAGAAAGGAAGGAAGAAAGAAACCATTGACGGAAGATAGGATGAAAGAAAGAAAGAAAGAAAAAAGAAAGAAAGCATTGACAGAAGATAGAAAGAAAGAAAGAAAGAAAGAAAGAAAGAAAGAAAGAAAGAAAGAAAGAAAGAAAGAAAGAAAGAAAGAAAGAAAGCATTTACGGAAGATAGGAAGAAAGAAAGAAAGAAAGAAAGAAAGTAAGAAAGAAAGAAAGAAAGAAAGAAAGAAAGAAAACATTGACGGAAGATAGGAATACAGAAAGAAAGAAAAAAAAAGAAAAAAGCATTGACGGAATATAGGAAGAAAGAAAGAAAGAAAGAAAGAAAGAAAGAAAGAAAGAAAGCATTGACGAAAGATACGATGAAAGAATGAAAGAAAGAAAGAAAGAAAGAAAGAAAGCATTGACGAAAGATAGGAAGAAAGAAAGAAAACAGAAAGGAAGCATTGACGGAAGATAGAATGAAAGAAAGAAAGAAAGAAGGAAAGAAAGGAAAAAAGAAAGAAAGAAAGAAATAAAGAAAGCATTGATGGAAGATAGGAAAGGAGAAAGAAAGAAAGAAAAAAGAAAGAAAGCGTTGACGGAAGATAGAAAGAAAGAAAGAAAGGAAGAATTGACGTTAGATAGGAAAATAGAAAGAAAGAAAGAAAGAAAGAAAGAAAGAAAAAAAAGCATTGACGGAAGATAGGAAGAAAGAAAAAAGAAAGAAAGAAAGAAAGAAAGAAAGAAAGAATGAAAGAAAGCATTGATGAAAGATAGGATGAAAGAAAGAAAGAAAGAAAGAAAGAAAGAAAGAAAGAAAGAAAGCATTGACGGAAGATAGGAATAAAGAAAGAAAGAAAGAAAGAAAGTGGGAGAAAGAGAGAATGAATGAAAGAAACAAAGAAATGTTGGGCAGAAGGAAAAAGAAAGAACGAAAGAAAGTAAGAAAGAAAAAAGGAAGCATTGACGGAAGATAGGAAGAAAGAAAGAAAGAAAGAAAACATTGATGAAAGATAGGATGAAAGAAAGAAGGAAAGAAAGAAAGAAAGAAAGAAAGAAAGAAAGAAAGAAAGAAAGCAGGCAAGCATTGACGGAAGATAGGAAGAAAGAAAGAAAGAAAGAAAACATTTACGGAAGATAGGAAGAAAGAAAGAAAGAAAGAAAAAAGCATTGATGGAAGATAGGAAGAAAGAAAGAAAGAAAAAAAGAAAGCATAGACGGAAGATAGGAAGAAAGAAAGAAAGAAAGAAAAATGAAAGAAAGTGTTGACGGAAGATTGAAAGAAAGAAAGAAAGCATTTACGGAAGATAGGAAAGAAGAAAGAAAGAAAGAAAGAAAGAAAGAAAAATAAAGCATTGACGGAAGATAGGAAGAAAAAGAAAGAAAGAAAGAAAGAAAGACAGTAAGTAAGTAAGAAAGAAAGAAAGAAAGAAAGAAAGCAAGCAAGCAAGCATTGACTAAAGATACGATGAAAGAATGAAAGAAAGAAAGAAAGAAAGAAAGCATTGACGAAAGATAGGAAGAAAGAAAGAAAGAAAATAGAAATGAAGCATTGACTGAAGATAGAATGAAGGAAAGAAAGAAAGAAAGAAAGAAAGTATTGATGGAAGATAGGAAAGGAGAAAGAAAGAAAGAAAGAAAGAAAGAAAGAAAGAAAGAAAGAAGGAAAGAAAGTAAGGAATCATTGATGGAAGATAGGAAGAAAGACAGAAAGAAAGAAAGAAAAAAGAAAGAAAGCATTGACAGAAGATAGAAAGAAAGAAAAAAAGAAAGAAAGAAAGTAAGAAAGCATTGACGAGATATAGGATAAAAGAAAGAAAGAAAGAAAGAAAGAAAGAAAGAAAGAAAGAAAGAAAGAAAGAAAGAAAGAAAGAAAGAAAGTAAGTGGGAGTAAAAGAGAATGAATGAAAGAAAGAAATGTGTTCAGAAGGAAAAAGAAAGAAAGAAAGAAAGAAAGAAAGAAAGAAAGAAAGAAAGAAAGAAAAAAGAAAGTATTGATGGAAGATAGGAAGGAAGAAAGAAAGAAAGAAAGAAAGCATTGATGGAAGATAGGATGAAAGAAAGAAAGAAAGAAAGAGAGAAAGAAAGAAAGAAAGAAAGAAAGAAAGAAAGAAAGAAAGAAAGCATTGACGGAAGATAGGAAGAAAGAAAGAAAGAAAGTGGGAGAAAGAGAGAATGAATGAAAGAAACAAAGAAATGTTGGGCAGAAGGAAAAAGAAAGAAAGAAAGAAAGAAAGAAAAAAGAAAGCTTGACGGAAGATAGGAAGATAGAAAGAAAGAAAGAATATAAGAAAGAAAGCATTGACGGAAGATAGGAAAGGAGAAAGAAAGAAAGAAAGAAAGAAAGTAAGAAAGCATTTACGGAAGATAGGAAGAAAGAAAAAAAGAAAGAAAGAAAGAAAAAAGAAAGAAAGAAAGGAAGGAAGAAAGAAACCATTGACGGAAGATAGGATGAAAGAAAGAAAGAAAGAAAAAAGAAAGAAAGCATTGACGGAAGATAGAAAGAAAGAAAGAAAGAAAGAAAGAAAGAAAGAAAGAAAGAAAGAAAGAAAGCATTGACGGAAGGTAGGAAGAAAGAAAGAAAGAAAGAAAGAAAGAAAGAAAGAAAGAAAGAAAACATTGACGGAAGATAGGAATACAGAAAGAAAGAAAAAAAAGAAAAAAGCATTGACGGAAGATAGAAAGAAAGAAAGAAAGAAAGAAAGAAAGAAAGAAAGAAAGAAAGCATTGACGGAAGATAGGAAGAAAGAAAGAAAGAAAGAAAGAAAGAACGAAAGAAAGAAAGCATTGACGAAAGATACGATGAAAGAATGAAAGAAAGAAAGAAAGAAAGAAAGAAAGAAAGCATTGACGAAAGATAGGAAGAAGGAAAGAAAACAGAATGGAAGCATTGACGGAAGATAGAATGAAAGAAAGAAAGAAAGAAGGAAAGAAAGGAAAAAAGAAAGAAAGAAAGAAATAAAGAAAGCATTGATGGAAGATAGGAAAGGAGAAAGAAAGAAAGAAAAAAGAAAGAAAGCGTTGACGGAAGATAGAAAGAAAGAAAGAAAGAAAGAATTGACGTTAGATAGGAAAGTAGAAAGAAAGAAAGAAAGAAAGAAAGAAAGAAAGAAAGAAAGAAAGAAAGAAAGAAAGAAAGAAAAAAAGTATTGACGGAAGATAGGAAGAAAGGAAAAAGAAAGGAAGAAAGAAAGAAAGAAAGAAAGCAAGCAAGCATTGACGGAAGATAGGAATAAAGAAAGAAAGAAAGAAAGAAAGTGGGAGAAAGAGAGAATGAATGAAAGAAACAAAGAAATGTTGGGCAGAAGGAAAAAGAAAGAACGAAAGAAAGTAAGAAAGAATAAAGGAAGCATTGACGGAAGATAGGAAGAAAGAAAGAAAGAAAGAAAACATTGATGAAAGATAGGATGAAAGAAAGAAGGAAAGAAAGAAAGAAAGAAAGAAAGAAAGAAAGAAAGAAAGAAAGAAAGAAAGCAGGCAAGCATTGACGGAAGATAGGAAGAAAGAAAGAAAGAAAGAAAACATTTACGGAAGATAGGAAGAAAGAAAGAAAGAAAGAAAGAAAAAAGCATTGATGGAAGATAGGAAGAAAGAAAGAAAGAAAAAAAGAAAGCATAGACGGAAGATAGGAAGAAAGAAAGAAAGAAAGAAAAATGAAAGAACGTGTTGACGGAAGATTGAAAGAAAGAAAGAAAGCTTTTACGGAAGATAGGAAAGAAGAAAGAAAGAAAGAAAGAAAGAAAGAAAGAAAGAAAGAAAGAAAGAAAGAAAGAAAGAAAGAAAGAAAGAATGAAAAATAAAGCATTGACGGAAGATAGGAAGAAAAAGAAAGAAAGAAAGAAAGACAGTAAGTAAGTAAGAAAGAAAGAAAGAAAGAAAAAAGAAAGCATTGACGGAAGATAGGAAGAAAGAAAGAAAGAAAGAAAGAAAGAAAGAAAGAAAGAAAGCATTGACGGAAGATAGGAAGACAGAAAGATAGAAAAAAAAGAAAAAAGCATTGACGGAAGAAAGAAAGAAAGAAAGAAAGAAAGAAAGAAAGCATTGACTAAAGATACGATGAAAGAATGAAAGAAAGAAAGAAAGAAAGAAAGCATTGACGAAAGATAGGAAGAAAGAAAGAAAGAAAGAAAATAGAAATGAAGCATTGACTGAAGATAGAATGAAAGAAAGAAAGAAAGAAAGAAAGAAAGTATTGATGGAAGATAGGAAAGGAGAAAGAAAGAAAGAAAGAAAGAAAGAAAGAAAGAAAGGAATCCTTGATGGAAGATAGGAAGAAAGACAGAAAGAAAGAAAGAAAAAAGAAAGAAAGCATTGACAGAAGATAGAAAGAAAGAAAAAAAGAAAGAAAGAAAGTAAGAAAGCATTGACGAGATATAGGATAAAAGAAAGAAAGAAAGAAAGAAAGAAAGAAAGAAAGAAAGAAAGTAAGTGGGAGAAAAAGAGAATGAATGAAAGAAAGAAATGGTGGGCAGAAGGAAAAAGAAAGAAAGAAAGAAAGAAAGAAAGAAAAAAGAGAGCTTGACGGAAGATAGGAAGATAGAAAGAAAGAAAGAAAAAAGAAAGAAAGCATTGATGGAAGATAGAAAGAAAGAAAGAAAGAAAGAAAGAAAGAAAGAAAGAAAGCATTGACGAAAGATAGGAAGAAAGAAAGAAAGAAAGAAAATAGAAATGAAGCATTGACTGAAGATAGAATGAAGGAAAGAAAGAAAGAAAGAAAGAAAGTATTGATGGAAGATAGGAAAGGAGAAAGAAAGAAAGAAAGAAAGAAAGAAAGAAAGAAAGAAAGAAAGAAAGAAAGAAAGAAAGAAAGAAAGAAGGAAAGAAAGTAAGGAATCATTGATGGAAGATAGGAAGAAAGACAGAAAGAAAGAAAGAAAAAAGAAAGAAAGCATTGACAGAAGATAGAAAGAAAGAAAAAAAGAAAGAAAGAAAGTAAGAAAGCATTGACGAGATATAGGATAAAAGAAAGAAAGAAAGAAAGAAAGAAAAAAGAAAGCTTGACGGAAGATAGGAAGATAGAAAGAAAGAAAGAATATAAGAAAGAAAGCATTGACGGAAGATAGGAAAGGAGAAAGAAAGAAAGAAAGAAAGAAAGTAAGAAAGCATTTACGGAAGATAGGAAGAAAGAAAAAAGAAAGAAAGAAAGAAAAAAGAAAGAAAGAAAGGAAGGAAGGAAGAAACCATTGACGGAAGATAGGATGAAAGAAAGAAAGAAAGAAAAAAGAAAGAAAGCATTGACGGAAGATAGAAAGAAAGAAAGAAAGAAAGAAAGAAAGAAAGAAAGAAAGAAAGAAAGAAAGAAAGCATTGACGGAAGGTAGGAAGAAAGAAAGAAAGAAAGAAAGAAAGAAAGAAAGAAAGAAAGAAAGAAAGAAAGAAAACATTGACGGAAGATAGGAATACAGAAAGAAAGAAAAAAAAGAAAAAAGCATTGACGGAAGATAGAAAGAAAGAAAGAAAGAAAGAAAGAAAGAAAGAAAGAAAGAAAGAAAGCATTGACGGAAGATAGGAAGAAAGAAAGAAAGAAAGAAAGAAAGAACGAAAGAAAGAAAGCATTGACGAAAGATACGATGAAAGAATGAAAGAAAGAAAAAAAGAAAGAAAGAAAGAAAGCATTGACGAAAGATAGGAAGAAGGAAAGAAAACAGAATGGAAGCATTGACGGAAGATAGAATGAAAGAAAGAAAGAAAGAAGGAAAGAAAGGAAAAAAGAAAGAAAGAAAGAAATAAAGAAAGCATTGATGGAAGATAGGAAAGGAGAAAGAAAGAAAGAAAAAAGAAAGAAAGCGTTGACGGAAGATAGAAAGAAAGAAAGAAAGAAAGAATTGACGTTAGATAGGAAAGTAGAAAGAAAGAAAGAAAGAAAGAAAGAAAGAAAGAAAGAAAGAAAGAAAGAAAGAAAGAAAGAAAGAAAGAAAAAAAGTATTGACGGAAGATAGGAAGAAAGGAAAAAGAAAGGAAGAAAGAAAGAAAGAAAGAAAGCAAGCAAGCATTGACGGAAGATAGGAATAAAGAAAGAAAGAAAGAAAGAAAGTGGGAGAAAGAGAGAATGAATGAAAGAAACAAAGAAATGTTGGGCAGAAGGAAAAAGAAAGAACGAAAGAAAGTAAGAAAGAATAAAGGAAGCATTGACGGAAGATAGGAAGAAAGAAAGAAAGAAAGAAAACATTGATGAAAGATAGGATGAAAGAAAGAAGGAAAGAAAGAAAGAAAGAAAGAAAGAAAGAAAGAAAGAAAGAAAGAAAGAAAGCAGGCAAGCATTGACGGAAGATAGGAAGAAAGAAAGAAAGAAAGAAAACATTTACGGAAGATAGGAAGAAAGAAAGAAAGAAAGAAAGAAAAAAGCATTGATGGAAGATAGGAAGAAAGAAAGAAAGAAAAAAAGAAAGCATAGACGGAAGATAGGAAGAAAGAAAGAAAGAAAGAAAAATGAAAGAACGTGTTGACGGAAGATTGAAAGAAAGAAAGAAAGCTTTTACGGAAGATAGGAAAGAAGAAAGAAAGAAAGAAAGAAAGAAAGAAAGAAAGAAAGAAAGAAAGAAAGAAAGAAAGAAAGAAAGAAAGAAAGAAAGAAAGAAAAATAAAGCATTGACGGAAGATAGGAAGAAAAAGAAAGAAAGAAAGAAAGACAGTAAGTAAGTAAGAAAGAAAGAAAGAAAGAAAAAAGAAAGCATTGACGGAAGATAGGAAGAAAGAAAGAAAGAAAGAAAGAAAGAAAGAAAGAAAGCATTGACGGAAGATAGGAAGACAGAAAGATAGAAAAAAAAGAAAAAAGCATTGACGGAAGAAAGAAAGAAAGAAAGAAAGAAAGAAAGAAAGAAAGCATTGACTAAAGATACGATGAAAGAATGAAAGAAAGAAAGAAAGAAAGAAAGCATTGACGAAAGATAGGAAGAAAGAAAGAAAGAAAGAAAATAGAAATGAAGCATTGACTGAAGATAGAATGAAAGAAAGAAAGAAAGAAAGAAAGAAAGTATTGATGGAAGATAGGAAAGGAGAAAGAAAGAAAGAAAGAAAGAAAGAAAGAAAGAAAGGAATCCTTGATGGAAGATAGGAAGAAAGACAGAAAGAAAGAAAGAAAAAAGAAAGAAAGCATTGACAGAAGATAGAAAGAAAGAAAAAAAGAAAGAAAGAAAGTAAGAAAGCATTGACGAGATATAGGATAAAAGAAAGAAAGAAAGAAAGAAAGAAAGAAAGAAAGAAAGAAAGTAAGTGGGAGAAAAAGAGAATGAATGAAAGAAAGAAATGGTGGGCAGAAGGAAAAAGAAAGAAAGAAAGAAAGAAAGAAAGAAAAAAGAGAGCTTGACGGAAGATAGGAAGATAGAAAGAAAGAAAGAAAAAAGAAAGAAAGCATTGACGGAAGATAGAAAGAAAGAAAGAAAGAAAGAAAGAAAGAAAGAAAGAAAGCATTGACGAAAGATAGGAAGAAAGAAAGAAAGAAAGAAAATAGAAATGAAGCATTGACTGAAGATAGAATGAAGGAAAGAAAGAAAGAAAGAAAGAAAGTATTGATGGAAGATAGGAAAGGAGAAAGAAAGAAAGAAAGAAAGAAAGAAAGAAAGAAAGAAAGAAAGAAAGAAAGAAAGAAAGAAAGAAGGAAAGAAAGTAAGGAATCATTGATGGAAGATAGGAAGAAAGACAGAAAGAAAGAAAGAAAAAAGAAAGAAAGCATTGACAGAAGATAGAAAGAAAGAAAAAAAGAAAGTATTGATGGAAGATAGGAAGAAAGAAAGAAAGAAAGAAAGAAAGCATTGATGGAAGATAGGATGAAAGAAAGAAAGAAAGAAAGAGAGAAAGAAAGAAAGAAAGAAAGAAAGAAAGAAAGAAAGCATTGACGGAAGATAGGAAGAAAGAAAGAAAGAAAGTGGGAGAAAGAGAGAATGAATGAAAGAAACAAAGAAATGTTGGGCAGAAGGAAAAAGAAAGAAAGAAAGAAAGAAAGAAAAAAGAAAGCTTGACGGAAGATAGGAAGATAGAAAGAAAGAAAGAATATAAGAAAGAAAGCATTGACGGAAGATAGGAAAGGAGAAAGAAAGAAAGAAAGAAAGAAAGTAAGAAAGCATTTACAGAAGATAGGAAGAAAGAAAAAAAGAAAGAAAGAAAGAAAAAAGAAAGAAAGGAAGGAAGGAAGAAAGAAACCATTGACGGAAGATAGGATGAAAGAAAGAAAGAAAGAAAAAAGAAAGAAAGCATTGACGGAAGATAGAAAGAAAGAAAGAAAGAAAGAAAGAAAGAAAGAAAGAAAGAAAGAAAGAAAGAAAGCATTGACGGAAGATAGGAAGAAAGAAAGAAAGAAAGAAAGAAAGAAAGAAAGAAAGAAAGAAAACATTGACGGAAGATAGGAATACAGAAAGAAAGAAAAAAAAGAAAAAAGCATTGACGGAAGATAGAAAGAAAGAAAGAAAGAAAGAAAGAAAGAAAGAAAGAAAGAAAGAAAGAAAGAAAGAAAGCATGGACGGAAGATAGGAAGAAAGAAAGAAAGAAAGAAAGAAAGAAAGAAAGAAAGGAAGAAAGAAAGAAAGAAAGAAAGCATTGACGAAAGATACGATGAAAGAATGAAAGAAAGAAAGAAAGAAAGAAAGAAAGAAAGCATTGACGAAAGATAGGAAGAAGGAAAGAAAACAGAATGGAAGCATTGACGGAAGATAGAATGAAAGAAAGAAAGAAAGAAGGAAAGAAAGGAAAAAAGAAAGAAAGAAAGAAATAAAGAAAGCATTGATGGAAGATAGGAAAGGAGAAAGAAAGAAAGAAAAAAGAAAGAAAGCGTTGACGGAAGATAGAAAGAAAGAAAGAAAGAAAGAATTGACGTTAGATAGGAAAGTAGAAAGAAAGAAAGAAAGAAAGAAAGAAAGAAAGAAAGAAAGAAAGAAAGAAAGAAAGAAAGAAAGAAAGAAAGAAAGAAAAAAAAGTATTGACGGAAGATAGGAAGAAAGGAAAAAGAAAGAAAGAAAGAATGAAAGAAAGAATGAAAGAAAGCATTGATTAAAGATAGGATGAAAGAAAGAAAGAAAGAAAACATTGATGAAAGATAGGATGAAAGAAAGAAGGAAAGAAAGAAAGAAAGAAAGAAAGAAAGAAAGAAAGAAAGCAGGCAAGCATTGACGGAAGATAGGAAGAAAGAAAGAAAGAAAGAAAACATTTACGGAAGATAGGAAGAAAGAAAGAAAGAAAGAAAGAAAAAAGCATTGATGGAAGATACGAAGAAAGAAAGAAAGAAAAAAAGAAAGCATAGACGGAAGATAGGAAGAAAGAAAGAAAGAAAGAAAAATGAAAGAAAGTGTTGACGGAAGATTGAAAGAAAGAAAGAAAGCATTTACGGAAGATAGGAAAGAAGAAAGAAAGAAAGAAAGAAAGAAAGAAAGAAAGAAAGAAAGAAAGAAAGAAAGAAAGAAAGAAAGAAAGAAAGAAAGAAAGAAAAATAAAGCATTGACGGAAGATAGGAAGAAAAAG
The DNA here is from genome assembly GCA_037013535.1 of Intellagama lesueurii. Classification (NCBI taxonomy): domain Eukaryota; kingdom Metazoa; phylum Chordata; class Lepidosauria; order Squamata; family Agamidae; genus Intellagama; species Intellagama lesueurii. The sequence goes on along the minus strand of JBAJHW010000018.1, from coordinate 8,631,738 downwards.
AAAGAAAGAAAGAAAGAAAGACAGTAAGTAAGTAAGAAAGAAAGAAAGAAAGAAAAAAGAAAGCATTGACGGAAGATAGGAAGAAAGAAAGAAAGAAAGAAAGAAAGAAAGAAAGAAAGAAAGAAAGAAAGCATTGACGGAAGATAGGAAGACAGAAAGATAGAAAAAAAAGAAAAAAGCATTGACGGAAGAAAGAAAGAAAGAAAGAAAGAAAGAAAGAAAGCATTGACTAAAGATACGATGAAAGAATGAAAGAAAGAAAGAAAGAAAGAAAGCATTGACGAAAGATAGGAAGAAAGAAAGAAAGAAAGAAAATAGAAATGAAGCATTGTCTGAAGATAGAATGAAAGAAAGAAAGAAAGAAAGAAAGAAAGTATTGATAGAAGATAGGAAAGGAGAAAGAAAGAAAGAAAGAAAGAAAGAAAGGAATCATTGATGGAAGATAGGAAGAAAGACAGAAAGAAAGAAAGAAAAAAGAAAGAAAGCATTGACAGAAGATAGAAAGAAAGAAAAAAAGAAAGAAAGAAAGTAAGAAAGCATTGACGAGATATAGGATAAAAGAAAGAAAGAAAGAAAGAAAGAAAGAAAGAAAGAAAGAAAGAAAGTGGGAGAAAAAGAGAATGAATGAAAGAAAGAAATGGTGGGCAGAAGGAAAAAGAAAGAAAGAAAGAAAGAAAGAAAGAAAGAAAGAAAAAAGAGAGCTTGACGGAAGATAGGAAGATAGAAAGAAAGAAAGAAAAAAGAAAGAAAGCATTGACGGAAGATAGAAAGAAAGAAAGAAAGAAAGAAAGAAAGAAAGAAAGAAAGAAAGAAAGAAAGAAAGAAAGAAAGAAAGAAAGAAAGAAAGCAAGCAAGCATTGACGGAAGATAGGATGAAAGAAAGAAAGAAAGAAAGAAAGAAAGAAAGAAAGAAAGAAAGAAAGAAAGAAAGAAAGAAAGCATTGACGGAAGATAGGAAGAAAGAAAGAAAGAAAGTGGGAGAAAGAGAGAATGAATGAAAGAAACAAAGAAATGTTGGGCAGAAGGAAAAAGAAAGAAAGAAAGAAAGAAAGAAAGAAAAAAGAGAGCTTGACGGAAGATAGGAAAGGAGAAAGAAAGAAAGAAAGAAAGAAAGTAAGAAAGCATTTACGGAAGATAGGAATAAAGAAAAAAAGAAAGAAAGAAAGAAAAAAGAAAGAAAGAAAGCAAGGAAGAAAGAAACCATTGACGGAAGATAGGATGAAAGAAAGAAAGAAAGAAAAAAGAAAGAAAGCATTGACGGAAGATAGAAAGAAAGAAAGAAAGAAAGAAAGAAAGAAAGAAAGAAAGAAAGAAAGAAAGAAAGAAAGAAAGAAAGAAAGAAAGAAAGCATTGACGGAAGATAGGAAGAAAGAAAGAAAGAAAGAAAGAAAGAAAGAAAGAAAGAAAGAAAGAAAGAAAGAAAACATTGACGGAAGATAGGAATACAGAAAGAAAGAAAAAAAAGAAAAAAGCATTGACGGAAGATAGAAAGAAAGAAAGAAAGAAAGAAAGAAAGAAAGAAAGAAAGAAAGAAAGAAAGAAAGCAAGCAAGCATGGACGGAAGATAGGAAGAAAGAAAGAAAGAAAGAAAGAAAGAAAGAAAGAAAGAAAGAAAGAAAGAAAGAAAGAAAGAAAGAAAGAAAGCATTGACGAAAGATACGATGAAAGAATGAAAGAAAGAAAGAAAGAAAGAAAGAAAGAAAGCATTGACGAAAGATAGGAAGAAGGAAAGAAAACAGAATGGAAGCATTGACGGAAGATAGAATGAAAGAAAGAAAGAAAGAAGGAAAGAAAGGAAAAAAGAAAGAAAGAAATAAAGAAAGCATTGATGGAAGATAGGAAAGGAGAAAGAAAGAAAGAAAAAAGAAAGAAAGCGTTGACGGAAGATAGAAAGAAAGAAAGAAAGAAAGAATTGACGTTAGATAGGAAAGTAGAAAGAAAGAAAGAAAGAAAGAAAGAAAGAAAGAAAGAAAGAAAGAAAGAAAGAAAGAAAGAAAGAAAGAAAAAAAAGTATTGACGGAAGATAGGAAGAAAGGAAAAAGAAAGAAAGAAAGAATGAAAGAAAGAATGAAAGAAAGCATTGATGAAAGATAGGATGAAAGAAAGAAAGAAAGAAAGAAAGAAAGAAAGAAAGCATTGACGGAAGATAGGAATAAAGAAAGAAAGAAAGAAAGAAAGTGGGAGAAAGAGAGAATGAATGAAAGAAACAAAGAAATGTTGGGCAGAAGGAAAAAGAAAGAACGAAAGAAAGTAAGAAAGAATAAAGGAAGCATTGACGGAAGATAGGAAGAAAGAAAGAAAGAAAGAAAACATTGATGAAAGATAGGATGAAAGAAAGAAGGAAAGAAAGAAAGAAAGAAAGAAAGAAAGAAAGAAAGAAAGCAGGCAAGCATTGACGGAAGATAGGAAGAAAGAAAGAAAGAAAGAAAACATTTACGGAAGATAGGAAGAAAGAAAGAAAGAAAGAAAGAAAAAAGCATTGATGGAAGATAGGAAGAAAGAAAGAAAGAAAAAAAGAAAGCATAGACGGAAGATAGGAAGAAAGAAAGAAAGAAAGAAAAATGAAAGAAAGTGTTGACGGAAGATTGAAAGAAAGAAAGAAAGCATTTACGGAAGATAGGAAAGAAGAAAGAAAGAAAGAAAGAAAGAAAGAAAGAAAGAAAGAAAGAAAGAAAGAAAGAAAGAAAGAAAGAAAGAAAAATAAAGCATTGACGGAAGATAGGAAGAAAAAGAAAGAAAGAAAGAAAGAAAGACAGTAAGTAAGTAAGAAAGAAAGAAAGAAAGAAAAAAGAAAGCATTGACGGAAGATAGGAAGAAAGAAAGAAAGAAAGAAAGAAAGAAAGAAAGCATTGACGGAAGATAGGAAGACAGAAAGATAGAAAAAAAAGAAAAAAGCATTGACGGAAGAAAGAAAGAAAGAAAGAAAGAAAGAAAGAAAGAAAGAAAGCATTGACTAAAGATACGATGAAAGAATGAAAGAAAGAAAGAAAGAAAGAAAGCATTGACGAAAGATAGGAAGAAAGAAAGAAAGAAAGAAAATAGAAATGAAGCATTGTCTGAAGATAGAATGAAAGAAAGAAAGAAAGAAAGAAAGAAAGTATTGATAGAAGATAGGAAAGGAGAAAGAAAGAAAGAAAGAAAGAAAGAAAGAAAGAAAGAAAGAAAGGAATCATTGATGGAAGATAGGAAGAAAGACAGAAAGAAAGAAAGAAAAAAGAAAGAAAGCATTGACAGAAGATAGAAAGAAAGAAAAAAAGAAAGAAAGAAAGTAAGAAAGCATTGACGAGATATAGGATAAAAGAAAGAAAGAAAGAAAGAAAGAAAGAAAGAAAGAAAGAAAGAAAGAAAGAAAGAAAGAAAGAAAGAAAGAAAGTGGGAGAAAAAGAGAATGAATGAAAGAAAGAAATGGTGGGTAGAAGGAAAAAGAAAGAAAGAAAGAAAGAAAGAAAGAAAGAAAAAAGAGAGCTTGACGGAAGATAGGAAGATAGAAAGAAAGAAAGAAAAAAGAAAGAAAGCATTGACGGAAGATAGAAAGAAAGAAAGAAAGAAAGAAAGAAAGAAAGAAAGAAAGAAAGAAAGAAAGAAAGAAAGAAAGAAAGCAAGCATTGACGGAAGATAGGATGAAAGAAAGAAAGAAAGAAAGAAAGAAAGAAAGAAAGAAAGATAGAAAGAAAGAAAGAAAGAAAGAAAGAAAGCATTGACGGAAGATAGGAAGAAAGAAAGAAAGAAAGTGGGAGAAAGAGAGAATGAATGAAAGAAACAAAGAAATGTTGGGCAGAAGGAAAAAGAAAGAAAGAAAGAAAGAAAGAAAGAAAGAAAAAAGAGAGCTTGACGGAAGATAGGAAGATAGAAAGAAAGAAAGAATATAAGAAAGAACGCATTGACGGAAGATAGGAAAGGAGAAAGAAAGAAAGAAAGAAAGAAAGAAAGGAAGAAAGCATTTACGGAAGATAGGAAGAAAGAAAAAAAGAAAGAAAGAAAGAAAAAAAGAAAGAACGAAAGGAAGGAAGAAAGAAACCATTGACGGAAGATAGGATGAAAGAAAGAAAGAAAGAAAAAAGAAAGGAAGCATTGACGGAAGATAGAAAGAAAGAAAGAAAGAAAGAAAGAAAGAAAGAAAGAAAGAAAGAAAGAAAGCATTGACGGAAGATAGGAAGAAAGAAAGAAAGAAAGAAAGAAAGAAAGAAAGAAAGAAAGAAAGAAAGAAAGAAAGAAAGAAAGAAAACATTGACGGAAGATAGGAATACAGAAAGAAAGAAAAAAAGAAAAAAGCATTGACGGAAGATAGGAAGAAAGAAAGAAAGAAAGAAAGAAAGAAAGAAAGAAAGAAAGAAAGCATTGACGAAAGATACGATGAAAGAATGAAAGAAAGAAAGAAAGAAAGAAAGAAAGCATTGACGAAAGATAGGAAGAAAGAAAGAAAACAGAAAGGAAGCATTGACGGAAGATAGAATGAAAGAAAGAAAGAAAGAAGGAAAGAAAGGAAAAAAGAAAGAAAGAAAGAAATAAAGAAAGCATTGATGGAAGATAGGAAAGGAGAAAAAAAGAAAGAAAAAAGAAAGAAAGCGTTGAAGGAAGATAGAAAGAAAGAAAGAAAGAAAGAATTGACGTTAGATAGGAAAGTAGAAAGAAAGAAAGAAAGAAAGAAAAAAAAGCATTGACGGAAGATAGGAAGAAAGAAAAAAGAAAGAAAGAAAGAAAGAAAGAAAGAAAGAATGGAAGAAAGCATTTAAGGAAAGATAGGATGAAAGAAAGAAAGAAAGAAAGAAAGAAAGAAAGCATTGACGGAAGATAGGAATAAAGAAAGAAAGAAAGAAAGTGGGAGAAAGAGAGAATGAATGAAAGAAACAAAGAAATGTTGGGCAGAAGGAAAAAGAAAGAACGAAAGAAAGTAAGAAAGAAAAAAGGAAGCATTGACGGAAGATAGGAAGAAAGAAAGTAAGAAAACATTGATGAAAGATAGGATGAAAGAAAGAAGGAAAGAAAGAAAGAAAGAAAGAAAGAAAGAAAGAAAGAAAGAAAGAAAGAAAGCAGGCAAGCATTGACGGAAGATAGGAAGAAAGAAAGAAAGAAAGAAAACATTTACGGAAGATACGAAGAAAGAAAGAAAGAAAAAAGCATTGATGGAAGATAGGAAGAAAGAAAGAAAGAAAAAAAGAAAGCATAGACGGAAGAGAGGAAGAAAGAAAGAAAGAATGAAAAATGAAAGAAAGTGTTGACGGAAGATTGAAAGAAAGAAAGAAAGCATTTACGGAAGATAGGAAAGAAGAAAGAAAGAAAGAAAGAAAGAAAGAAAGAAAGAAAGAAAGAAAGAAAGAAAGAAAGAAAGAAAGAAAGAAAGAAAGAAAGAAAGAAAAATAAAGCATTGACGGAAGATAGGAAGAAAAAGAAAGAAAGAAAGAAAGAAAGACAGTAAGTAAGTAAGAAAGAAAGAATGAAAGAAAGAAAGAAAAAAGAAAGCATTGACGGAAGATAGGAAGAAAGAAAGAAAGAAAGAAAGAAAGAAAGAAAGAAAGAAAGAAAGAAAGAAAGCATTGACGGAAGATAGGAAGACAGAAAGATAGAAAAAAAAGAAAAAAGCATTGACGGAAGAAAGAAAGAAAGAAAGAAAGAAAGAAAGAAAGAAAGAAAGAAAGAAAGAAAGAAAGAAAGCATTGACGAAAGATAGGAAGAAAGAAAGAAAGAAAGAAAATAGAAATGAAGCATTGACTGAAGATAGAATGAAAGAAAGAAAGAAAGAAAGAAAGAAAGAAAGAAAGAAAGAAAGAAAGAAAGTATTGATGGAAGATAGGAAATTAGAAAGAAAGAAAGAAAGAAAGAAAGAAAGCATTGACGAAAGATACGATGAAAGAATGAAAGAAAGAAAGAAAGAAAGAAAGAAAGCATTGACGAAAGATAGGAAGAAAGAAAGAAAACAGAAAGGAAGCATTGACGGAAGATAGAATGAAAGAAAGAAAGAAAGAAGGAAAGAAAGGAAAAAAGAAAGAAAGAAAGAAATAAAGAAAGCATTGATGGAAGATAGGAAAGGAGAAAGAAAGAAAGAAAAAAGAAAGAAAGCGTTGACGGAAGATAGAAAGAAAGAAAGAAAGAAAGAATTGACGTTAAATAGGAAAGTAGAAAGAAAGAAAGAAAGAAAGAAAAAAAAGCATTGACGGAAGATAGGAAGAAAGAAAAAAGAAAGAAAGAAAAAGAAAGAAAGAATGAAAGAAAGCATTGATGAAAGATAGGATGAAAGAAAGAAAGAAAGAAAGAAAGAAAGAAAGCATTGACGGAAGATAGGAATAAAGAAAGAAAGAAAGAAAGTGGGAGAAAGAAAGAATGAATGAAAGAAACAAAGAAATGTTGGGCAGAAGGAAAAAGAAAGAACGAAAGAAAGTAAGAAAGAAAAAAGGAAGCATTGATGGAAGATAGGAAGAAAGAAAGTAAGAAAACATTGATGAAAGATAGGATGAAAGAAAGAAGGAAAGAAAGAAAGAAAGAAAGAAAGAAAGAAA
>JBAJHW010000018.1:8615244-8617744 GCA_037013535.1 Intellagama lesueurii | reverse complement strand
CGGAAGATAGGAAGAAAAAAGAAAGAAAGTAAGAAAACATTGACAGAAGATAGGAAGACAGAAAGAAAGAAAAAAAAGAAAAAAGCAATGACGGAAGATAGAAAGAAAGAAAGAAAGAAAGAAAGAAAGAAAGAAAGAAAGAAAGAAAGAAAGAAAGAAAGAAAGCATTGACGAAAGATAGGAAGATAGAAAGAAAGAAAGAAAATAGAAAGGAAGCATTGACGGAAGATAGAATGAAAGAAAGAAAGAAAGAAAGAAAGAAGGAAAGAAAGAAAGAAAGATATAAAGAAAGAAAGCACTGATGGAAGATAGGAAAGGAGAAAGAAAGAAAGAAAGAAAGAAAGAATGAAAGAAAGTAAGCAAGCATTGACGGAAGATAGGAAAAAAGAAAGAAAGAAAGAAAAAAAAGAAAGCGTTGACGGAAGATAGAAAGAAAGAAAGAAAGAAAGCATTGACGATAGATAGGAAAGTAGAAAGAAAGAAAGAAAGAAAGAAAGAAAGAAAGAAAAAAAGCATTGACGAAAGATAGGAAAAAAAAGAAAGAAAGAAAGAAAGAAAGAAAGAAAAAAGCATTGACGGAAGATAGGAAGAAAGAAAGAAAGAAAGAAAGAATGAAAGAAAGTATTGATGAAAGATAGGATGAAAGAAAGAAAGAAAGAAAGAAAGAAAGAAAGAAAGAAAGAAGAAAGCATTGACGGAAGATAGGAAGAAAGAAAGAAAGAAAGAAAGAAAGAAAGAAAGAAAGAATGAAAGAAATAAAGAAATAAAGAAAGAAAGCATTGACGGAAGATAGGAAAGAAGAAGGAAAGAACGAAAGAAAGAAAGAAAAAAGAAAGCATTGACGGAAGATAGGAAGAAAAAGAAAGAAAGAAAGAAAGAAAGTAAGTAAGAAAGAAAGATAGAAAGATAGAAAGAAAGAAAGAAAGCATTGACGGAATATTGGAAGGAAGAAAGAAAGAAAAAAGAAAAAAGTATTGACGGAAGATAGGAAGAAAGAAAGAAAGAAAGAAAGAAAGATTGAAAGAAAGTAAGCAATCATTGATGTAAGATAGGAAGAAAGACAGAAAGAAAGAAAGAAAAAAAGAAAGCATTGACGAAAGATAGGATGAAAGAAAGAAAGAAAGAAAGAAAGAAAGAAGGAGAGAAAGCATTGACGGAAGATAGGAAGAAAGAAAGAAAGAAAAAAGAAAGAAAGCATTGACAGAAGATAGAAAGAAAGAGAAAAAGAAAGAAAGAAAGAAAGAAAGAAATGACGGAAGATAGGAAGAATTGAAGAAAGAAAGAAAGAAAGAAAGAAAGAAAGAAAGCATTGACGAGATATAGGATAAAAGAAAGAAAGAAAGAAAGAAAGAAAGAAAGCATTGACGGAAGATAGGAAGAAAGAAAGAAAGAAAGAAAGAAAGAAAGAAAGAAAGAAAGAAAGAAAGAAAGAAAGAAAGAAAGAAAGAAAGAAAGAAAGCATTGACGGAAGATAGGAAGAAAGAAAGAAAGAAAGAAAGAAAACATTGATGAAAGATAGGATAAAAGAAAGAAAGAAAGAAAGAAAGAAAGAAAGAAAGAAAGAAAGCAGGCAAGCATTGACGGAAGATAGGAAGAAAAAAGAAAGAAAGTAAGAAAACATTGACAGAAGATAGGAAGACAGAAAGAAATAAAAAAAAAGAAAAAAGCAATGACGGAAGATAGAAAGAAAGAAAGAAAGAAAGAAAGAAAGAAAGAAAGAAAGAAAGAAAGAAAGAAAGCATTGACGAAAGATAGGAAGATAGAAAGAAAGAAAGAAAATAGAAAGGAAGCATTGACGGAAGATAGAATGAAAGAAAGAAAGAAAGAAAGAAAGAAGGAAAGAAAGAAAGAAAGAAAGATATAAAGAAAGAAAGCACTGATGGAAGATAGGAAAGGAGAAAGAAAGAAAGAAAGAAAGAAAGAATGAAAGAAAGTAAGCAAGCATTGACGGAAGATAGGAAAAAAGAAAGAAAGAAAGAAAAAAAAGAAAGCGTTGACGGAAGATAGAAAGAAAGAAAGAAAGAAAGCATTGACGATAGATAGGAAAGTAGAAAGAAAGAAAAAAAAAAGAAAGAAAGAAAGAAAGAAAGAAAGAAAAAAAGCATTGATGAAAGATAGAAAAAAAAAGGAAGAAAGAAAGAAAGAAAGAAAGAAAGAAAGAAAGAAAGAAAGAAAGATTGAAAGAAAGTAAGGAATCATTGATGGAAGATAGGAAGAAAGACAGAAAGAAAGAAAGAAAAAAGAAAGCATTGACGAAAGATAGGATGAAAGAAAGGAAGAAAGGAAGAAAGGAAGAAAGAAGGAAAGAAAGAAGGAAAGAAAGCATTGACGGAAGATAGGAAGAAAGAAAGAAAGAAAGAAAAAAGAAAGAAAGCATTGACAGAAGATAGAAAGAAAGAAAAAAAGAAAGAAAGAAAGAAAGCAATGACGGAAGATAGGAAGAAAGAAAGAAAGAAAGAAAGCATTGACGAGATGTAGGATAAAAGAAAGAAAGAAAGAA
>JBAJHW010000018.1:8605244-8607744 GCA_037013535.1 Intellagama lesueurii | reverse complement strand
AAAAAGAAAGAATAAAAGAAAGAAAGCATTGACGGAAGATAGGAAAGGAGAAAGAAAGAAAGAAAGAAAGAAAGAAAGAAAGAAAGAAAGAAAGAAAGAAAGAAAGAAAGAAAGAAAGAAAGAAAGAAAGAAAGTAAGCAAGCATTTACGGAAGATAGGAAGAAAAAAAAAGAAAGAAAGAAAGAAAGAAAGAAAGGAAGGAAGGAAGAAACCATTGACGGAAGTTAGGAAGAAAGAAAGAAAGATAGAAAAAAGAAAGAAAGCATTGACGGAAGATAGAAAGAAAGAAAGAAAGAAAGAAAGAAAGAAAGAAAGAAAGAAAGAAAGAAAGAAAGAAAGAAAGAAAGAAAGAAAGAAAGAAAGCATTGACGGAAGATAGGAAGAAAGAAAGAAAGAAAGAAAGAAAACATTGATGAAAGATAGGATAAAAGAAAGAAAGAAAGAAAGAAAGAAAGAAAGAAAGAAAGAAAGAAAGCAGGCAAGCATTGGCGGAAGATAGGAAGAAAAAAGAAAGAAAGTAAGAAAACATTGACAGAAGATAGGAAGACAGAAAGAAAGAAAAAAAAAGAAAAAAGCAATGACGGAAGATAGAAAGAAAGAAAGAAAGAAAGAAAGAAAGAAAGAAAGAAAGAAAGAAAGAAAGAAAGCATCGACGAAAGATAGGAAGATAGAAAGAAAGAAAGAAAATAGAAAGGAAGCATTGACGGAAGATAGAATGAAAGAAAGAAAGAAAGAAAGAAAGAAGGAAAGAAAGAAAGAAAGATATAAAGAAAGAAAGCACTGATGGAAGATAGGAAAGGAGAAAGAAAGAAAGAAAGAAAGAAAGATTGAAAGAAAGTAAGCAAGCATTGACGGAAGATAGGAAAAAAGAAAGAAAGAAAGATAAAAAAGAAAGCGTTGACGGAAGATAGAAAGAAAGAAAGAAAGAAAGCATTGACGATAGATAGGAAAGTAGAAAGAAAGAAAGAAAGAAAGAAAGAAAGAAAGAAAGAAAAAAAGCATTGACGAAAGATAGGAAAAAAAAGAAAGAAAGAAAGAAAGAAAGAAAGAAAAAAAGCATTGACGGAAGATAGGAAGAAAGAAAGAAAGAAAGAAAGAATGAAAGAAAGTATTGATGAAAGATAGGATGAAAGAAAGAAAGAAAGAAAGAAAGAAAGAAAGAAAGAAAGAAAGAAAGAAAGAAAGAAAGAAGAAAGCATTGACGGAAGATAGGAAGAAAGAAAGAAAGAAAGAAAGAAAGAAAGAAAGAAAGAAAGAATGAAAGAAATAAAGAAATAAAGAAAGAAAGCATTGACGGAAGATAGGAAAGAAGAAGGAAAGAACGAAAGAAAGAAAGAAAAAAGAAAGCATTGACGGAAGATAGGAAGAAAAAGAAAGAAAGAAAGAAAGAAAGTAAGTAAGAAAGAAAGATAGAAAGATAGAAAGAAAGAAAGAAAGCATTGACGGAATATTGGAAGAAAGAAAGAAAGAAAAAAGAAAAAAGTATTGACGGAAGATAGGAAGAAAGAAAGAAAGAAAGTAAGAAAACTAAGTTAGTAAGTAAGCAAGCAGTAACGGAAGATAGGAAGAAAAAAGAAAGAAATAAAGAAAGAAGAAAAAAGAAAGCATTGACGGAAGATAGGAAGAAAGAAAGAAAGAAAGAAAGAAAGATTGAAAGAAAGTAAGCAATCATTGATGGAAGATAGGAAGAAAGACAGAAAGAAAGAAAGAAAAAAAGAAAGCATTGACGAAAGATAGGATGAAAGAAAGAAAGAAAGAAAGAAAGAAAGAAAGAAAGAAAGAAAGAAGGAAAGAAAGCATTGACGGAAGATAGGAAGAAAGAAAGAAAAAAGAAAGAAAGCATTGACAGAAGATAGAAAGAAAGAGAAAAAGAAAGAAAGAAAGAAAGAAATGACGGAAGATAGGAAGAATTGAAGAAAGAAAGAAAGAAAGAAAGAAAGAAAGAAAGAAAGCATTGACGAGATATAGGATAAAAGAAAGAAAGAAAGAAAGAAAGAAAGAAAGAAAGAAAGCATTGACGGAAGATAGGAAGAAAGAAAGAAAGAAAGAAAGAAAGAAAGAAAGAAAGAAAGAAAGAAAGAAAGCATTGACGGAAGATAGGAAGAAAGAAAGAAAGAAAGAAAGAAAACATTGATGAAAGATAGGATAAAAGAAAGAAAGAAAGAAAGAAAGAAAGAAAGAAAGCAGGCAAGCATTGACGGAAGATAGGAAGAAAAAAGAAAGAAAGTAAGAAAACATTGACAGAAGATAGGAAGACAGAAAGAAATAAAAAAAAAGAAAAAAGCAATGACGGAAGATAGAAAGAAAGAAAGAAAGAAAGAAAGAAAGAAAGAAAGAAAGAAAGAAAGAAAGAAAGAAAGAAAGAAAGAAAGAAAGAAAGAAAGCATTGACGAAAGATAGGAAGATAGAAAGAAAGAAAGAAAATAGAAAGGAAGCATTGACGGAAGATAGAATGAAAGAAAGAAAGAAAGAAAGAAGGAAGGAAAGAAAGAAAGAAAGA
>JBAJHW010000018.1:8587744-8592744 GCA_037013535.1 Intellagama lesueurii | reverse complement strand
AAAGAAAGAAAGAAAAAAAAAGTAGCGTTGACGGAAGATAGAAAGAAAGAAAGAAAGAAAGAAAGAAAAAAAGCATTGACGGAAGATAGGAAAAGAAAGAAAGAAAGAAAGAAAGAAAGAAAGAAAGAAAGAAAGAAAGAAAGAAAGAAAGAAAGAAAGCATTGACGGAAGATAGGAAAAGAAAGAAAGAAAGAAAGAAAGAAAGAAAGAAAGAAAGAAAGAAAGAAAGCATTGACGGAAGAAAGTAAGAAAAAAAGAAAGAAAGAAAGAAAGAAAGAAAGAAAGAAAGAAAGAAAGAAAGAAAGAAAGAAAGAAAGCATTGACGAAAGATAGGAAAGAAGAAAGAAAGAACGAAAGAAAGAAAGAAAAAAGAAAGAATTGACGGAAGATAGGAAGAAAAAGAAAGAAAGAAAGAAAGAAAATAAGTAAGTAAGAAAGAAAGAAAGAAAGAAAGAAAGAAAGAAAGAAAGAAAGAAAGAAAGAAAGAAAGCATTGACGGAAGATAATAAAGAAGAAAGAAAGAACGAAAGAAAGAAAGAAAAAAGAAAGCATTGATGGAAGATAGGAAGAAAAAGAAAGAAAGAAATAAAGTAAGAAAGTAAGCAAGAAAGAAAGAAGGAAAGAAAGAAAAAAAGAAAGAAAGAAAGAAAAAAGCAATGAGGGAAGATAGGAAGAAAGAAAGAAAGAAAGAAAGTAAGAAAGAAAGAAAGAACGAAAATAAGAAAGAAAGAAAGAAAGAAAGAAAAAAAGAAAGAAAGCATTGACGGAAGATAGGAAGGAAGAAAGAAAGAAAGAAAAGAAAAAAGCATTGACGGAAGAAAGAAAGAAAGAAAGAAAGAAAGAAAGAAAGAAAGAAAGAAAGAAAGAAAGAAAGAAAGCAAGCAAGCAAGCAAGCAAGCAAGCAAGCATTGACGGAAGATAGGAAGAAAGAAAGAGAGAAAGAAAGAAAGAAAAAAGAAAGCATTGACGGAAGATAGGAAGAAAGAAAGAAAGAAAGAATGAAGGAAAGAAAGAAAGAAAGAAAGAAAGAAAAAAGAAAGCATTGACGGAAGATAGGAAGAAAGAAAGAAAGAAAAAAAGAAAGAAGGAAAGAAAGAAAGAAAGAAAGAAAGAAAGAAAGAAAGAAAGAAAGCATTGGCGGAATATAGGAAAACAGAAAGAAAGAAGAAAAAAGCATTGACGGACGATAGGAAGAAAGAAAGAAAGAAAGAAAGAAAGAAAGAAAGAAAGAACGAAAGAACGAAAGAAAGTAAGCAAGCATTTACTTAAGATAGGAAGAAAGAAAAAAAGAAAGAAAGAAAGAAAGAAAGAAAGAAAGAAAGAAAGAAAGAAAGAAAGAAAGAAAGAAAGAAAGAAAGAAAGAAAGAAAGAAAGAAAGAAAGAAAGAAAGAAACCATTGACGGAAGATATAAAGAAAGAAAGAAAGAAAGAAAAAAGAAAGAAAGAAAGCATTAATGGAAGATAGAAAGAAAGAAAGAAAAAAAGAAAGAAAGAAGGAAAGAAAGCATTGACGGAAGATAGGAAGGAAGAAAGAAAGAAAGAAAGAAAAAAGAAAGCATTGACCGAAGAAAGGAAGTAAGAAAGAAAGAAAGGAAGAAAAAAAGCATTGACAGAAGATAGGAAGAAAGAAAGAAAGATAGAAAAAAGAAAGAAAGTATTGACGGAAGATAGAAAGAAAGAAAGAAAAGAGAAAGAAAGAAAGAAAGAAAGCATTGACGGAAGATAGGAAGAAAGAAAGAAAGAAAGAAAGAAAACATTGATGAAAGATAGGATGAAAGAAAGAAAGAAAGAAAGAAAGAAAGAAAGAAACAAAGAAAGAAAGTAGGCAAGCATTGACGGAAGATAGGAAGAAAGAAAGAAAGAAAGTAAGAAAACATTGACGGAAGATAGGAAGACAGAAAGAAAGAAAAAAAAGAAAAAAGCATTGGCGGAAGATAGAAAGAAAGAAAGAAAGAAAGAAAGAAAGAAAGAAAGAAAGAAAGAAAGAAAGAAAGAAAGAAAGCAATGACGAAAGATACGATGAAAGAATGAATGAAAGAAAGAAAGAAAGCATTGACGAAAGATAGGAAGAAAGAAAGAAAGAAAATAGAAAGGAAGAATTGACGGAAGATAGAATGAAAGAAAGAAAGAAAGAAAGAAGGAAAGAAAGAAAGAAAGAAAGAAAGCACTGATGGAAGATAGGAAAGGAGAAAGAAAGAAAGAAAGAAAGAAAGAAAGAAAGAAAGAAAGAAAGAAAGAAAGAAAGAAAGAATGAAAGAAAGAATGAAAGAAAGTAAGCAAGCATTGAGGAAGATAGGAAAAAACAAAGAAAGAAAGAAAAAAAGAAAGCTTTGACGGAAGATAGAAAGAAAGAAAGAAAGCATTGACGTGAGATAGGTAAAATAGAAAGAAAGAAAGAAAGAAAGAAAGAAAAAAAAAAAGCATTGACGGAAGATAAAAAAAAAAGAAAGAAAGAAAGAAAGAAAGAAGGAAAGAAAGAAAGAAAGAAACAAAGGAAGAAAGAAAGAAAGAAAGAAAGCATTGGCGGAAGATAGGAATACAGAAAGAAAGAAAAAAAAGCATTGACGGATGATAGGAAGAAAGAAAGAAAGAAAGAAAGAAAGAATGAAAGAAAGAAAGAAAGAAAGAAAGAAAGAAAGAAAGAAAGAAAGAACGAACGAAAGAAAGAAAGAAGGTAAGCAAGCATTTACGGAAGATAGGAAGAAAGAAAAAAAGAAAGAAAGAAAGAAAGAAAGAAAGAAAGAAAGAAAGAAACCATTGACGGAAGATATAAAGAAAGAAAGAAAGAAAGAAAAAAGAAAGAAAGAAAGCATTAATGGAAGATAGAAAGAAAGAAAGAAGAAAAGAAAGACAGAAAGAAAGAAAGCATTGACGGAGGATAGGAAGAAAGAAAGAAAGAAAGAAAGAAAAAAGAAAGCATTGACCGAAGAGAGGAAGTAAGAAAGAAAGAAAGGAAGAAAAAAAGCATTGACAGAAGATAGGAAGAAAGAAAGAAAGATAGAAAAAAGAAAGAAAGTATTGACGGAAGATAGAAAGAAAGAAAGAAAGAAAGAAAGAATGAAAGAAAGAAAGAAAGAAAGAAAGAAAGCATTGACGGAAGATAGGACTAAAGAAAGAAAGAAAGAAAGAAAACATTGATGAAAGATAGGATGAAAGAAAGAAAGAAAGAAAGAAAGAAAGATATAAAGAAAGAAAGAAAGAAAGAAAGAACGCAATGACGAAAGATACGATGAAAGAATGAAAGAAAGAAAGAAAGAAATCATTGACGAAAGATAGGAAGAAAGAAAGAAAGAAAGAAAATAGAAAGGAAGAATTGACGGAAGATAGAAAGAAAGAAAGAAAGAAAGAAAGAAGGAAAGAAAGAAAGAAAGAAAGAAAGAAAGCACTGATGGAAGATAGGAAAGGAGAAAGAAAGAAAGAAAAAAAAGAAAGAAAGAATGAAAGAAAGAATGAAAGAAAGTAAGCAAGCATTGACGGAAGATAGGAAAAAAGAAAGAAAGAAAGAAAGAAAGAAAGCTTTGACGGAAGATAGAAAGAAAGAAAGAAAGCATTGACGTGAGATAGGAAAGTAGAAAGAAAGAAAGAAAGAAAGAAAGAAAGAAAGAAAAAAAGCATTGACGGAAGATAGATAGGAAAGAAGAAGGAGAGAACGAAAGAAAGAAAGAAAAAAGAAAGCATTGATGGAAGATAGGAAGAAAAAGAAAGAAAGAAAGAAAGAAAAAAGAAAGAAAGAAAGAAAGAAAGAAAGCATTGACGGAAGATAGGAAAGAAGAAAGAAAGAACGAAAGAAACAAAGAAAAAAGAAAGCATTGACGGAAGATAGGAAGAAAAAGAAAGAAAGAAAGAAAGAAAGAAAGCACTGATGGAAGATAGGAAAGGAGAAAGAAAGAAAGAAAGAAGGAAAGAAAGAAAGAAAGAAAGAATGAATGAAAGAAAGTAAGCAAGCATTGACGGAAGATAGGAAAAAAGAAAGAAAGAAAGAAAAAAAAGTAGCGTTGACGGAAGATAGAAAGAAAGAAAGAAAGAAAGCATTTTCGTTAGATAGGAAAGAAGAAAGAAAGAAAGAAAGAAAGAAAGAAAGAAAGAAAGAAAGAAAGAAAGAAAGAAAGAAAGAAAGAAAGCATTGACGGAAGATAGGAAAAGAAAGAAAGAAAGAAAGAAAGAAAGAAAGAAAGAAAGAAAGAAAGAAAGAAAGAAAGAAAGAAAGAAAGCATTGACGGAAGAAAGTAAGAAAAAAAAGAAAGAAAGAAAGAAAGAAAGAAAGAAAGAAAGAAAGAAAGAAAGAATGAAAGAAATAAAGAAAGAAAGAAAGAAAGAAAGCTTTGACGAAAGATAGGAAAGAAGAAAGAAATAACGAAAGAAAGAAAGAAAAAAGAAAGAATTGACGGAAGATAGGAAGAAAAAGAAAGAAAGAAAGAAAGAAAGTAAGTAAGTAAGAAAGAAAGAAAGAAAGAAAGAAAGAAAGAAAGAAAGAAAGAAAGCATTGACGGAAGTTAATAAAGAAGAAAGAAAGAACGAAAGAAAGAAAGAAAAAAGAAAGCATTGATGGAAGATAGGAAGAAAAAGAAAGAAAGAAAATAGAAAGGAAGCATGGACGGAAGATAGAATGAAAGAAAGAAAGAAAGAAAGAAAGAAGGAAAGAAAGAAAGAAAGAAAGATATAAAGAAAGAAAGCACTGATGGAAGATAGGAAAGGAGAAAGAAAGAAAGAAAGAAAGAAAGAAAGAATGAAAGAAAGTAAGCAAGCATTGACGGAAGATAGGAAAAAAGAAAGAAAGAAAGAAAAAAAAGAAAGCGTTGACGGAAGATAGAAAGAAAGAAAGAAAGAAAGCATTGACGATAGATAGGAAAGTAGAAAGAAAGAAAGAAAGAAAGAAAGAAAGAAAGAAAGAAAGAAAGAAAAAAAGCATTGACGAAAGATAGGAAAAAAAAGAAAGAAAGAAAGAAAGAAAGAAAGAAAAAAGCATTGACGGAAGATAGGAAGAAAGAAAGAAAGAAAGA
>JBAJHW010000018.1:8562744-8582744 GCA_037013535.1 Intellagama lesueurii | reverse complement strand
GTTAGGAAGAAAGAAAGAAAGATAGAAAAAAGAAAGAAAGCATTGACGGAAGATAGAAAGAAAGAAAGAAAGAAAGAAAGAAAGAAAGAAAGAAAGAAAGAAAGAAAGAAAGAAAGAAAGAAAGAAAGAAAGAAAGCATTGACGGAAGATAGGAAGAAAGAAAGAAAGAAAGAAAGAAAACATTGATGAAAGATAGGATAAAAGAAAGAAAGAAAGAAAGAAAGAAAGAAAGAAAGAAAGAAAGAAAGCAGGCAAGCATTGACGGAAGATAGGAAGAAAAAAGAAAGAAAGTAAGAAAACATTGACAGAAGATAGGAAGACAGAAAGAAAGAAAAAAAAGAAAAAAGCAATGACGGAAGATAGAAAGAAAGAAAGAAAGAAAGAAAGAAAGAAAGAAAGAAAGAAAGAAAGAAAGAAAGCATCGACGAAAGATAGGAAGATAGAAAGAAAGAAAGAAAATAGAAAGGAAGCATTGACGGAAGATAGAATGAAAGAAAGAAAGAAAGAAAGAAAGAAGGAAAGAAAGAAAGAAAGATATAAAGAAAGAAAGCACTGATGGAAGATAGGAAAGGAGAAAGAAAGAAAGAAAGAAAGAAAGAATGAAAGAAAGTAAGCAAGCATTGACGGAAGATAGGAAAAAAGAAAGAAAGAAAGATAAAAAAGAAAGCGTTGACGGAAGATAGAAAGAAAGAAAGAAAGAAAGCATTGACGATAGATAGGAAAGTAGAAAGAAAGAAAGAAAGAAAGAAAGAAAGAAAGAAAGAAAAAAAGCATTGACGAAAGATAGGAAAAAAAAGAAAGAAAGAAAGAAAGAAAGAAAGAAAAAAGCATTGACGGAAGATAGGAAGAAAGAAAGAAAGAAAGAAAGAATGAAAGAAAGTATTGATGAAAGATAGGATGAAAGAAAGAAAGAAAGAAAGAAAGAAAGAAAGAAAGAAAGAAAGAAAGAAAGAAGAAAGCATTGACGGAAGATAGGAAGAAAGAAAGAAAGAAAGAAAGAAAGAAAGAAAGAATGAAAGAAATAAAGAAATAAAGAAAGAAAGCATTGACGGAAGATAGGAAAGAAGAAGGAAAGAACGAAAGAAAGAAAGAAAAAAGAAAGCATTGACGGAAGATAGGAAGAAAAAGAAAGAAAGAAAGAAAGAAAGTAAGTAAGAAAGAAAGAAAGAAAGAAAGAAAGAAAAAAAGAAAGAAAGAAAGGATTGACGGAAGATAGGAAAGAAGAAAGAAAGAACGAAAGAAAGAAAGAAAGTAAGAACGAAAGAAAGAAAGAAAGAAAGAAAGAACGAAAATAAGAAAGAAAGAAAGAAAAAAAGAAAGAAAGAAAGAAAGAAAGAAAGTAAGCAAGCATTGACGGAAGATAGGAAGAAAGAAAGAAAGAAAGAAAGAAAAAAGAAAGCATTGACGGAAGATAGGAAGAAAGAAAGAAAGAAAAAAAGAAAGAAGGAAAGAAAGAAAGAAAGAAAGAAAGAAAGAAAGAAAGAAAGAAAGAAAGCATTGGCGGAAGATAAGAAAACAGAAAGAAAGAAAAAAAAGCATTGACGGACGATAGGAAGAAAGAAAGAAAGAAAGAAAGAAAGAAAGAAAGAAAGAAAGAAAGAAAGAAAGAACGAAAGAACGAAAGAAAGTAAGCAAGCATTTACGGAAGATAGGAAGAAAGAAAAAAAGAAAGAAAGAAAGAAAGAAAGAAAGAAAGAAAGAAAGAAAGAAAGAAACCATTGACGGAAGATATAAAGAAAGAAAGAAAGAAAGAAAAAAGAAAGAAAGCAAGCATTAATGGAAGATAGAAAGAAAGAAAGAAAAAAAGAAAGAAAGAAGGAAAGAAAGCATTGACGGAAGATAGGAAGGAAGAAAGAAAGAAAGAAAGAAAAAAGAAAGCATAGACCGAAGAGAGGAAGTAAGAAAGAAAGAAAGGAAGAAAAAAAGCATTGACAGAAGATAGGAAGAAAGAAAGAAAGATAGAAAAAAGAAAGAAAGTATTGACGGAAGATAGAAAGAAAGAAAGAAAAGAGAAAGAAAGAAAGAAAGAAAGCATTGACGGAAGATAGGAAGAAAGAAAGAAAGAAAGAAAGAAAACATTGATGAAAGATAGGATGAAAGAAAGAAAGAAAGAAACAAAGAAAGAAACAAAGAAAGAAGGTAGGCAAGCATTGACGGAAGATAGGAAGAAAGAAAGAAAGAAAGTAAGAAAACATTGACGGAAGATAGGAAGACAGAAAGAAAGAAAAAAAAGAAAAAAGCATTGGCGGAAGAAAGAAAGAAAGAAAGAAAGAAAGAAAGAAAGAAAGAAAGAAAGAAAGAAAGAAAGAAAGAAAGAAAGCAATGACGAAAGATACGATGAAAGAATGAATGAAAGAAAGAAAGAAAGCATTGACGAAAGATAGGAAGAAAGAAAGAAAGAAAATAGAAAGGAAGAATTGACGGAAGATAGAATGAAAGAAAGAAAGAAAGAAAGAAAGAAGGAAAGAAAGAAAGAAAGAAAGAAAGAAAGCACTGATGGAAGATAGGACTAAAGAAAGAAAGAAAGAAAGAAAACATTGATGAAAGATAGGATGAAAGAAAGAAAGAAAGAAAGAAAGCAGGCAAGCATTGACGGAAGATAGGAAGAAAGAAAGAAAGAAAGTAAGCAAGCATTGACGGAAGATAGGAAAAAAGAAAGAAAGAAAGAAAAAAAGAAAGCTTTGACGGAAGATAGAAAGAAAGAAAGAAAGCATTGACATGAGAGAGGTAAAATAGAAAGAAAGAAAGAAAGAAAGAAAGAAAGAAAAAAAAAAGCATTGACGGAAGATAGGAAAAAAAGAAAGAAAGAAAGAAAGAAGGAAAGAAAGAAAGAAAGAAAGAAAGGAAGAAAGAAAGAAAGAAAGAAAGCATTGGCGGAAGATAGGAATACAGAAAGAAAGAAAAAAAAGCATTGACGGATGATAGGAAGAAAGAAAGAAAGAAAGAATGAAAGAAAGAAAGAAAGAAAGAAAGAAAGAAAGACCGAACGAAAGAAAGAAAGAAAGTAAGCAAGCATTTACGGAAGATAGGAAGAAAGAAAAAAAGAAAGAAAGAAAGAAAGAAAGCATTGACGGAGGATAGGAAGAAAGAAAGAAAGAAAGAAAGAAAAAAGAAAGCATTGACCGAAGAGAGGAAGTAAGAAAGAAAGAAAGGAAGAAAAAAAGCATTGACAGAAGATAGGAAGAAAGAAAGAAAGATAGAAAATAGATAGAAAGTATTGACGGAAGATAGAAAGAAAGAAAGAAAGAAAGAAAGAAAGAAAGAAAGAAAGAAAGAAAGAAAGAAAGAAAGCATTGACGGAAGATAGGACTAAAGAAAGAAAGAAAGAAAGAAAACATTGATGAAAGATAGGATGAAAGAAAGAAAGAAAGAAAGAAAGCAGGCAAGCATTGACGGAAGATAGGAAGAAAGAAAGAAAGAAAGTAAGAAAACATTGACGGAAGATAGGAAGACAGAAAGAAAGAAAAAAAAGAAAAAAGCATTGACGGAAGATAGAAAGAAAGAAAGAAAGAAAGAAAGAAAGATATAAAGAAAGAAAGAAAGAAAGAAAGAACGCAATGACGAAAGATACGATGAAAGAATGAAAGAAAGAAAGAAAGAAATCATTGACGAAAGATAGGAAGAAAGAAAGAAAGAAAGAAAATCGAAAGAAGAATTGACGGAAGATAGAAAGAAAGAAAGAAGGAAAGAAAGAAAGAAGGAAAGAAAGAAAGCACTGATGGAAGATAGGAAAGGAGAAAGAAAGAAAGAAAAAAAGAAAGAAAGAATGAAAGAAAGAATGAAAGAAAGTAAGCAAGCATTGACGGAAGATAGGAAAAAAGAAAGAAAGAAAGAAAGAAAGAAAGAAAGCTTTGACGGAAGATAGAAAGAAAGAAAGAAAGCATTGACGTGAGATAGGAAAGTAGAAAGAAAGAAAGAAAGAAAGAAAGAAAGAAAGAAAGAAAGAAAGAAAGAAAAAAGCATTGACGGAAGATAGGAAAAAAAGAAAGAATGAAAGAAAGAAAGAAAAAAGCTTTGACGGAAGATTTGAAGAAAGAAAGAAAGAAAGAAAGAATGAAAGAAAGTATTGATGAAACATAGGATGAAAGAAAGAAAGAAAGTGGGAGAAAGAGAGAATGAATGAATGAAACAAAGAAAGAAAGAAAGCATTGACGGAAATTGGAAAAAAGAAGGAGAGAACGAAAGAAAGAAAGAAAAAAGAAAGCATTGATGGAAGATAGGAAGAAAAAGAAAGAAAGAAAGAAAGAAAAAAGAAAGAAAGAAAGAAAGAAAGAAAGAAAGAAAGCACTGATGGAAGATAGGAAAGGAGAAAGAAAGAAAGAAAGAAAGAATGAATGAAAGAAAGTAAGCAAGCATTGACGGAAGATAGGAAAAAAGAAAGAAAGAAAGAAAAAAAAAGTAGCGTTGACGGAAGATAGAAAGAAAGAAAGAAAGAAAGCATTGTCGTTAGATAGGAAAGAAGAAAGAAAGAAAGAAAGAAAGAAAGAAAGAAAGAAAGAAAAAAAGCATTGACGGAAGATAGGAAAAGAAAGAAAGAAAGAAAGAAAGAAAGAAAGCATTGACGGAAGAAAGTAAGAAAAAAAGAAAGAAAGAAAGAAAGAAAGAAAGAAAGAAATAAAGAAAGAAAGAAAGAAAGAAAGCATTGACGAAAGATAGGAAAGAAGAAAGAAAGAACGAAAGAAAGAAAGAAAAAAGAAAGAATTGACGGAAGATAGGAAGAAAAAGAAAGAAAGAAAGAAAGAAAATAAGTAAGTAAGAAAGAAAGAAATAAAGAAATAAAGAAAGAAAGAAAGAAAGAAAGAAAGCATTGACGGAAGATAATAAAGAAGAAAGAAAGAACGAAAGAAAAAAAGAAAAAAGAAAGCATTGATGGAAGATAGGAAGAAAAAGAAAGAAAGAAATAAAGTAAGAAAGTAAGCAAGAAAGAAAGAAGGAAAGAAAGAAAAAAGAAAGAAAGAAAGAAAAAAGCATTGAGGGAAGATAGGAAGAAAGAAAGAAAGAAAGAAAGTAAGAAAGAAAGAAAGAACGAAAATAAGAAAGAAAGAATGAATGAAAGAAAGTAAGCAAGCATTGACGGAAGAAAAAAAAAAAGAAAGAAAGAAAGAAAAAAAAAGTAGCGTTGACGGAAGATAGAAAGAAAGAAAGAAAGAAAGCATTGTCGTTAGATAGGAAAGAAGAAAGAAAGAAAGAAAGAAAGAAAGAAAGAAAGAAAGAAAGAAAGAAAAAAAGCATTGACGGAAGATAGGAAAAGAAAGAAAGAAAGAAAGAAAGAAAGAAAGAAAGAAAGCATTGACGGAAGAAAGTAAGAAAAAAAGAAAGAAAGAAAGAAAGAAAGAAAGAAATAAAGAAAGAAAGAAAGAAAGAAAGCATTGACGAAAGATAGGAAAGAAGAAAGAAAGAACGAAAGAAAGAAAGAAAAAAGAAAGAATTGACGGAAGAGAGGAAGAAAAAGAAAGAAAGAAAGAAAGAAAATAAGTAAGTAAGAAAGAAAGAAATAAAGAAATAAAGAAAGAAAGAAAGAAAGAAAGCATTGACGGAAGATAATAAAGAAGAAAGAAAGAACGAAAGAAAGAAAGAAAAAAGAAAGCATTGATGGAAGATAGGAAGAAAAAGAAAGAAAGAAATAAAGTAAGAAAGTAAGCAAGAAAGAAAGAAGGAAAGAAAGAAAAAAAGAAAGAAAGAAAGAAAAAAGCATTGAGGGAAGATAGGAAGAAAGAAAGAAAGAAAGAAAGTAAGAAAGAAAGAAAGAACGAAAATAAGAAAGAAAGAAAGAAAGAAAGAAAAAAAGAAAGAAAGCATTGACGGAAGATAGGAAGGAAGAAAGAAAGAAAGAAAAGAAAAAAGCATTGACGGAAGAAAGAAAGAAAGAAAGAAAGAAAGAAAGAAAGAAAGAAAGAAAGAAAGAAAGAAAGAAAGAAAGAAAGCAAGCAAGCAAGCAAGCATTGACGGAAGATAGGAAGAAAGAAAGAGAGAAAGAAAGAAAGAAAAAAGAAAGCATTGACGGAAGATAGGAAGAAAAAAAGAAAGAAAGAAAGAAAGAAAGAAAGAAACCATTGACGGAAGATATAAAGAAAGAAAGAAAGAAAGAAAGAAAGAAAAAAGAAAGAAAGAAAGCATTAATGGACTATAGAAAGAAAGAAAGAAAAAAGAAAGAAAGAAAGAAAGCATTGACGGAAGATAGGAAGAAAGAAAGAAAGAAAGAAAGTATTGATGAAAGATAGGATGAAAGAAAGAAAGAAAGAAAAAAGAAAGCATTGACGGAAGATAGGAAAAAAAGAAAGAAAGAAAGTAAGAAAGAAAGAAAGAAAGAAAGAACTAAAGACAGATAGAAGGAAAGAAATAAAGAAAGAAAGAAAGAAAGAAAGAAAGAAGGAAAGAAAGAAAGAAAGAAAGAAAGAAAGCACTGATGGAAGATAGGAAAGGAGAAAGAAAGAAAGAAAGAAAGAAAGAAAGTAAGCAAGCATTGACGGAAGATAGGAAAAAAGAAAGAAAGAAAGAAAAAAAAGAAAGCGTTGACGGAATATAGAAAGAAAGAAAGAAAGAAAGCATTGACGTTAGATATGAAAGTAGAAAGAAAGAAAGAAAGAAAGAAAGAAAGAAAGAAAGAAAGAAAGAAAAAAAAGCATTGACGGAAGATAGGACTAAAGAAAGAAAGAAAGAAAGAAAACATTGATGAAAGATAGGATGAAAGAAAGAAAGAAAGAAAGAAAGCAGGCAAGCATTGACGGAAGATAGGAAGAAAGAAAGAAAGAAAGTAAGAAAACATTGACGGAAGATAGGAAGACAGAAAGAAAGAAAAAAAAGAAAAAAGCATTGACGGAAGATAGAAAGAAAGAAAGAAAGAAAGAAAGAAAGAAAGAAAGAAGGAAAGAAAGAAAGAAAGAAAGAAAGAAAGAAAGAAAGAAAGCATTGACGGAAGATAGGACTAAAGAAAGAAAGAAAGAAAGAAAACATTGATGAAAGATAGGATGAAAGAAAGAAAGAAAGAGAGAAAGCAGGCAAGCATTGACGGAAGATAGGAAGAAAGAAAGAAAGAAAGTAAGAAAACATTGACGGAAGATAGGAAGACAGAAAGAAAGAAAAAAAGAAAAAAGCATTGACGGAAGATAGAAAGAAAGAAAGAAAGAAAGAAAGAAAGATATAAAGAAAGAAAGAAAGAAAGAACGCAATGACGAAAGATACGATGAAAGAATGAAAGAAAGAAAGAAAGAAATCATTGACGAAAGATAGGAAGAAAGAAAGAAAGAAAGAAAATCAAAAGAAGAATTGACGGAAGATAGAAAGAAAGAAAGAAAGAAAGAAAGAAGGAAAGAAAGAAAGAAGGAAAGAAAGAAAGCACTGATGGAAGATAGGAAAGGAGAAAGAAAGAAAGAAAAAAAGAAAGAAAGAATGAAAGAAAGAATGAAAGAAAGTAAGCAAGCATTGACGGAAGATAGGAAAAAAGAAAGAAAGAAAGAAAGAAAGAAAGAAAGCTTTGACGGAAGATAGAAAGAAAGAAAGAAAGCATTGACGTGAGATAGGAAAGTAGAAAGAAAGAAAGAAAGAAAGAAAGAAAGAAAGAAAGAAAGAAAGAAAGAAAGAAAGAAAAAAAGCATTGACGGAAGATAGGAAAAAAAGAAAGAATGAAAGAAAGAAAGAAAAAAGCTTTGACGGAAGATTTGAAGAAAGAAAGAAAGAAAGAAAGAATGAAAGAAAGTATTGATGAAAGATAGGATGAAAGAAAGAAAGAAAGTGGGAGAAAGAGAGAATGAATGAATGAAACAAAGAAAGAAAGAAAGCATTGACGGAAATTGGAAAGAAGAAGGAGAGAACGAAAGAAAGAAAGAAAAAAGAAAGCATTGATGGAAGATAGGAAGAAAAAGAAAGAAAGAAAGAAAGAAAAAAGAAAGAAAGAAAGAAAGAAAGAAAGCATTGACGGAAGATAGGAAAGAAGAAAGAAAGAACGAAAGAAACAAAGAAAAAAGAAAGCATTGACGGAAGATAGGAAGAAAAAGAAAGAAAGAAAGAAAGAAAGAAAGAAAGAAAGCACTGATGGAAGATAGGAAAGGAGAAAGAAAGAAAGAAAGAAAGAATGAATGAAAGAAAGTAAGCAAGCATTGACGGAAGATAGGAAAAAAGAAAGAAAGAAAGAAAAAAAAAGTAGCGTTGACGGAAGATAGAAAGAAAGAAAGAAAGAAAGCATTGTCGTTAGATAGGAAAGAAGAAAGAAAGAAAGAAAGAAAGAAAGAAAGAAAGAAAGAAAGAAAAAAAGCATTGACGGAAGATAGGAAAAGAAAGAAAGAAAGAAAGAAAGAAAGAAAGAAAGCATTGACGGAAGAAAGTAAGAAAAAAAGAAAGAAAGAAAGAAAGAAAGAAAGAAAGAAAGAAATAAAGAAAGAAAGAAAGAAAGAAAGCATTGACGAAAGATAGGAAAGAAGAAAGAAAGAACGAAAGAAAGAAAGAAAAAAGAAAGAATTGACGGAAGATAGGAAGAAAAAGAAAGAAAGAAAGAAAGAAAATAAGTAAGTAAGAAAGAAAGAAATAAAGAAAGAAAGAAAGAAAGAAAGAAAGAAAGAAAGCATTGACGGAAGATAATAAAGAAGAAAGAAAGAACGAAAGAAAGAAAGAAAAAAGAAAGCATTGATGGAAGATAGGAAGAAAAAGAAAGAAAGAAATAAAGTAAGAAAGTAAGCAAGAAAGAAAGAAGGAAAGAAAGAAAAAAAGAAAGAAAGAAAGAAAAAAGCATTGAGGGAAGATAGGAAGAAAGAAAGAAAGAAAGAAAGTAAGAAAGAAAGAAAGAACGAAAATAAGAAAGAAAGAATGAATGAAAGAAAGTAAGCAAGCATTGACGGAAGATAGGAAAAAAGAAAGAAAGAAAGAAAAAAAAGTAGCGTTGACGGAAGATAGAAAGAAAGAAAGAAAGAAAGCATTGTCGTTAGATAGGAAAGAAGAAAGAAAGAAAGAAAGAAAGAAAGAAAGAAAGAAAGAAAAAAAGCATTGACGGAAGATAGGAAAAGAAAGAAAGAAAGAAAGAAAGAAAGAAAGAAAGCATTGACGGAAGAAAGTAAGAAAAAAAGAAAGAAAGAAAGAAAGAAAGAAAGAAAGAAAGAAAGAAATAAAGAAAGAAAGAAAGAAAGAAAGCATTGACGAAAGATAGGAAAGAAGAAAGAAAGAACGAAAGAAAGAAAGAAAAAAGAAAGAATTGACGGAAGATAGGAAGAAAAAGAAAGAAAGAAAGAAAGAAAATAAGTAAGTAAGAAAGAAAGAAATAAAGAAATAAAGAAAG
The DNA here is from genome assembly GCA_037013535.1 of Intellagama lesueurii. NCBI lineage: Eukaryota > Metazoa > Chordata > Lepidosauria > Squamata > Agamidae > Intellagama > Intellagama lesueurii. The sequence continues at coordinate 8,573,479 of JBAJHW010000018.1, read as the reverse complement.
AAAGAAAGAAAGAAAGAAAGCATTGACGGAAGATAATAAAGAAGAAAGAAAGAACGAAAGAAAGAAAGAAAAAAAGAAAGCATTGATGGAAGATAGGAAGAAAAAGAAAGAAAGAAATAAAGTAAGAAAGTAAGCAAGAAAGAAAAAAGAAAGAAAGAAAGAAAGAAAGAAAGAAAGCATTGACGGAAAATAGGAAGAAAAAGAAAGAAAGAAAGAAAGAAAGAAAGAAAGAAAGAGAGAAAGAAAGAAAGAAAGCATTGACGGAAGATAGGAAAGAAAAAAGAAAGAACGAAAGAAAGAAAGAAAGAAAAAAGAAAGAATTGACGGAAGATAGGAAGAAAAAGAAAGAAAGAAAGAAAGAAAGTAAGTAAGAAAGAAAGAAAGAAAGAAAGAAAGAAAGAAAGAAAGAAAGAAAGCATTGACGGAAGATAGGAAAGAAGAAAGAAAGAACGAAAGAAAGAAAGAAAAAAGAAAGCATTGATGGAAGATAGGAAGAAAAATAAAGAAAGAAAGAAAGTAAGAAAGTAAGAAAGAAAGAAAGAAGGAAAGAAAGAAAAAAAGAAAGAAAGAAAAACGCATTGAGGGAAGATAGGAAGAAAGAAAGAAAGAAAGAAAGTAAGAAAGAAAGAAAGAACGAAAATAAGAAAGAAAGAAAGAAAGAAAGAAAAAAAGAAAGAAAGCATTGACGGAAGATAGGAAGAAAGAAAGAAAGAAAGAAAGAAAAGAAAAAAGCATTGACGGAAGAAAGAAAGAAAGAAAGAAAGAAAGAAAGAAAGAAAGAAAGAAAGAAAGAAAGCATTGACGGAAGATAGGAAGAAAGAAAGAAAGAAAGAAAGAAAGAAAAAAGAAAGCATTGACGGAAAATAGGAAGAAAGAAAGAAAGAAAGTATTGATGAAAGATAGGATGAAAGAAAGAAAGAAAGAAAAAAGAAAGCATTGACGGAAGATAGGAAAAAAAAAAGAAAGAAAGTAAGAAAGAAAGAAAGAAAGAAAGATCTAAAGAAAGATAGAAAGAAAGAAAGCATTGACGAAAGATAGGAAGAAAAAAAGAAAGAAAGAAAATAGAAAGGAAGCATTGACGGAAGATAGAATGAAAGAAAGAAAGAAAGAAAGAAAAAAGGAAAGAAAGAAAGAAAGAAAGAAAGAAAGAAAGATAGAAAGCACTGATGGAAGATAGGAAAGGAGAAAGAAAGAAAGAAAGAAAGAAAGAAAGAAAGAAAGAAAGAAAGAAAGAAAGAATGAAAGAAAGTAAGCAAGCATTGACGGAAGATAGGAAAAAAGAAAGAAAGAAAAAAAGAAAGCGTTGATGGAATATAGAAAGAAAGAAAGAAAGAAAGCATTGACGTTAGATAGGAAAGTAGAAAGAAAGAAAGAAAGAAAGAAAGAAAGAAAGAAAGAAAGAAAGAAAGAAAGAAAGAAAGAAAGAAAGAAAGAAAGAAAGAAAAAAAAGCATTGACGGAAGATAGGAAAAAAAGAAAGAAAGAAAGAAAGAAAGAAAGAAAGAAAGAAAGAAAGAAAGAAAGAAAGAAAGCATTGACGGAAGATAGGAAGAAAAAGAAAGAAAGAAAGAAAGAAAGAAAGTAAGTAAGTAAGAAAGAAAGAAAGAAAGAAAGAAAGAAAGCATTGACGGAAGATAGGAAAGAAGAAAGAAAGAACGAAAGAAAGAAAGAAAAAAGAAAGCATTGATGGAAGATAGGAAGAAAAAGAAAGAAAGAAAGAAAGAAAGAAAGAAAGAAAGAAAGAAAGAAAAAAAGAAAGAAAGAAAGAAAAAAGCATTGAGGGAAGATAGGAAGAAAGAAAGAAAGAAAGTAAGAAAGAAAGAAAGAACGAAAATAAGAAAGAATAAAGAAAGAAAGAAAAAAAGAAAGAAAGCATTGACGGAAGATAGGAAGAAAGAAAGAAAGAAAGAAAGAAAGAAAGAAAGAAAGAAAGAAAGAAAAAAAGAAAGCATTGACTGAAGATAGGAAGAAAGAAAGAAAGAAAGAAAGAAAAGAAAAAAGCATTGACGGAAGAAAGAAAGAAAGAAAGAAAGAAAGAAAGAAAGAAAGTAAGCAAGCATTGACGGAAGATAGGAAGAAAGAAAGAAAGAAAGAAAGAAAGAAAGAAGGAAAGAAAGAAAGAAAGAAAAAAAGAAAGCATTGACAGAAGATAGGAAGAAAGAAAGAAAGAAAGAAAGAAAGAAAGAAAGAAAGAAAGAAAGAAAGAAAGAAAGAAAGAAAGAAAGAAAGAAAGAAAGAAAGAAAGTAAGCAAGCATTTACGGAAGATAGGAAGAAAGAAAAAAAGAAAGAAAGAAAGAAAGAAAGAAACCATTGACGGAAGATATAAAGAAAGAAAGAAAGAAAGAAAAAAGAAAGAAAGAAAGCATTAATGGACGATAGAAAGAAAGATAGAAAAAGAGAAAGAAAGAAAGAAAGAAAGCATTGACGGAAGATAGGAAGAAAGAAAGAAAGAAAGAAAGTATTGATGAAAGAAAGAAAGAAAGAAAGAAAGAAAGAAAGAAAGAAAGAAAGCATTGACGGAAGATAGGAAGAAAAAGAAAGAAAGAAAGAAAGAAAGTAAGAAAGAAAGAAAGAAAGAAAGAAAGAAAGAAAAAAGCATTGACGGAAGATAGGAAGAAAGAAAGAAAGAAAGAAAGTAAGAAAGAAAGAAAGAACGAAAATAAGAAAGAAAGAAAGAAAGAAAGAAAAAAAAAGAAAGAAAGCATTGACGGAAGATAGGAAGACAGAAAAAAAGAAAAAAAGGATTGATGGAAGATAGGAAGAAAGAAAGAAAGAAAGAAAGAAAAGAAAGAAAGAAAGAAAGAAAGAAAGAAAGAAAGAAAGAAAGAAAGAAAGAAAGAAAGAAAGAAAGAAAGTAAGCTAGCATTGACGGAAGATAGGAAGAAAGAAAGAAAGAAAGAAAGAAAGAAAGAAAGAAAGAAAGAAAAAAAGAAAGCATTGACGGAAGATAGGAAGAAAGAAAGAAAGAAAGAATGAAAGAAGGAAAGAAAGAAAGAAAGAAAGAAAGAAAGAAAGAAAAAAAGAAAGAAAGAAAGAAAGAAAGAACGAAAGAAAGTAAGCAAGCATTTACGGAACATAGGAAGAAAGAAAAAAAGAAAGAAAGAAAGAAAGAAAGAAAGAACGAAAGAAAGTAAGCAAGCATTTACGGAACATAGGAAGAAAGAAAAAAAGAAAGAAAGAAAGAAAGAAAGAAAGAAATCATTGACGGAAGATATAAAGAAAAAGAAAGAAAACAGAAAGCTTGACGGAAGATAGGAAGATAGAAAGAAAGAAAGAATATAAGAAAGAAAGCATTGACGGAAGATAGGAAAGGAGAAAGAAAGAAAGAAAGAAAGAAAGTAAGAAAGCATTTACGGAAGATAGGAAGAAAGAAAAAAAGAAAGAAAGAAAGAAAAAAAGAAAGAAAGGAAGGAAGGAAGAAAGAAACCATTGACGGAAGATAGGATGAAAGAAAGAAAGAAAGAAAAAAGAAAGAAAGCATTGACGGAAGATAGAAAGAAAGAAAGAAAGAAAGAAAGAAAGAAAGAAAGAAAGAAAGAAAGAAAGAAAGAAAGAAAGCATTGACGGAAGATAGGAAGAAAGAAAGAAAGAAAGAAAGAAAGAAAGAAAGAAAGAAAGAAAGAAAGAAAGAAAGAAAGAAAGAAGGAAAGAAAACATTGACGGAAGATAGGAATACAGAAAGAAAGAAAAAAAAGAAAAAAGCATTGACGGAAGATAGGAAGAAAGAAAGAAAGAAAGAAAGAAAGAAAGAAAGAAAGAAAGAAAGAAAGAAAGAAAGCAGGCAAGCATTGACGGAAGATAGGAAGAAAGAAAGAAAGAAAGAAAACATTTACGGAAGTTAGGAAGAAAGGAAGAAAGAAAGAAAGAAAAAAGCATTGATGGAAGATAGGAAGAAAGAAAGAAAGAAAAAAAGAAAGCATAGACGGAAGATAGGAAGAAAGAAAGAAAGAAAGAAAGAAAAAAGAAAGAAAGTTTTGACGGAAGATTGAAACAAAGAAAGAAAGCATTTACGGAAGATAGGAAAGAAGAAAGAAAGAAAGAAAGAAAGAAAGAAAGAAAGAAAGAAAGAAAGAAAGAAAGAAAGAAAGAAAGAAAGAAAGAAAGAAAGAAAGAAAGAAAAATAAAGCATTGACGGAAGATAGGAAGAAAAAGAAAGAAAGAAAGAAAGAAAGACAGTAAGTAAGTAAGAAAGAAAGAAAGAAAGAAAAAAGAAAGCATTGACGGAAGATAGGAAGAAAGAAAGAAAGAAAGAAAGAAAGAAAGAAAGAAAGAAAGCATTGACGGAAGATAGGAAGACAGAAAGATAGAAAAAAAAGAAAAAAAGCATTGACGGAAGAAAGAAAGAAAGAAAGAAAGAAAGAAAGAAAGAAGGAAAGCACAGAAAGAAAGAAAGAAAGAAAGCATTGACTAAAGATACGATGAAAGAATGAAAGAAAGAAAGAAAGAAAGAAAGCATTGAGGAAAGATAGGAAGAAAGAAAGAAAGAAAGAAAATAGAAATGAAGCATTGACTGAAGATAGAATGATAGAAAGAAAGAAAGAAAGAAAGAAAGTATTGATGGAAGATAGGAAAGGAGAAAGAAAGAAAGAAAGAAAGAAAGAAAGAAAGAAAGAAAGAAAGAAAGAAAGAAAGAAAGAAAGAAAGAAAGAAAGAAAGGAATCATTGATGGAAGATAGGAAGAAAGACAGAAAGAAAGAAAGAAAAAAGAAAGAAAGCATTGACAGAAGATAGAAAGAAAGAAAAAAAGAAAGAAAGAAAGAAAGCATTGACGAGATATAGGATAAAAGAAAGAAAGAAAGAAAGAAAGAAAGAAAGAAAGAAAGTAAGTGGGAGAAAAAGAGAATGAATGAAAGAAAGAAATGGTGGGCAGAAGGAAAAAGAAAGAAAGAAAGAAAGAAAGAAAGAAAGAAAGAAAAAAGAAAGTATTGATGGAAGATAGGAAGAAAGAAAGAAAGAAAGAAAGAAAGAAAGAAAGAAAGAAAGAAAGAAAGAAAGAAAGAAAGAAAGAAAGCATTGATGGAAGATAGGAAGAAAGAAAGAAAGAAAGAAAGAAAAAAGAAAGAAAGCATTGACGGAAGATAGAAAGAAAGAAAGAAAGAAAGAAAGAAAGAAAGAAAGAAAGAAAGCATTGACGGAAGATAGGATGAAAGAAAGAAAGAAAGAAAGAAAGAAAGAAAGAAAGAAAGAAAGAAAGCATTGACGGGAGATAGGAAGAAAGAAAGAAAGAAAGTGGGAGAAAGAGAGAATGAATGAAAGAAACAAAGAAATGTTGGGCAGAAGGAAAAAGAAAGAAAGAAAGAAAGAAAGAAAGAAAAAAGAAAGCTTGACGGAAGATAGGAAGATAGAAAGAAAGAAAGAATATAAGAAAGAAAGCATTGACGGAAGATAGGAAAGGAGAAAGAAAGAAAAAAAGAAAGAAAGTAAGAAAGCATTTACGGAAGATAGGAAGAAAGAAAAAAAGAAAGAAAGAAAGAAAAAAAGAAAGAAAGAAAGGAAGGAAGAAAGAAACCATTGACGGAAGATATAATGAAAGAAAGAAAGAAAGAAAAAAGAAAGAAAACATTGACGGAAGATAGAAAGAAAGAAAGAAAGAAAGAAAGAAAGAAAGAAAGAAAGAAAGAAAGAAAGAAAGAGAGAAAGAAAGCAAGCATTGACGGAAGATAGGAAGAAAGAAAGAAAGAAAGAAAGAAAGAAAGAAAGAAAGAAAGAAAGAAAGAAAGAAAGAAAACATTGACGGAAGATAGGAATACAGAAAGAAAGAAAGAAAAGAAAAAAGCATTGACGGAAGATAGGAAGAAAGAAAGAAAGAAAGAAAGAAAGAAAGAAAGAAAGAAAGAAAGAAAGAAAGAAAGCATTGACGAAAGATAGGAAGAAAGAAAGAAAACAGAAAGGAAGCATTGACGGAAGATAGAATGAAAGAAAGAAAGAAAGAAGGAAAGAAAGGAAAAAAGAAAGAAAGAAAGAAATAAAGAAAGCATTGATGGAAGATAGGAAAGGAGAAAGAAAGAAAGAAAAAAGAAAGAAAGCGTTGACGGAAGATAGAAAGAAAGAAAGAAAGAAAGAATTGAAGTTAGATAGGAAAGTAGAAAGAAAGAAAGAAAGAAAGAAAGAAAGAAAGAAAAGAAAGAAAGAAAGAAAGAAAGAAAGAAAGAAAAAAAAGCATAGACGGAAGATAGGAAGAAAGAAAAAAGAAAGAAAGAAAGAAATAAAGAAAGAATGAAAGAAAGCATTGATGAAAGATAGGATGAAAGAAAGAAAGAAAGAAAGAAAGAAAGAAAGAAAGCAAGCAAGCATTGACGGAAGATAGGAATAAAGAAAGAAAGAAAGAAAGAAAGTGGGAGAAAGAGAGAATGAATGAAAGAAACAAAGAAAAGTTGGGCAGAAGGAAAAAGAAAGAACGAAAGAAAGTAAGAAAGAAAAAAGGAAGCATTGACGGAACATAGGAAGAAAGAAAGAAAGAAAGAAAACATTGATGAAAGATAGGATGAAAGAAAGAAGGAAAGAAAGAAAGAAAGAAAGAAAGAAAGAAAGCAGGCAAGCATTGACGGAAGATAGGAAGAAAGAAAGAAAGAAAGAAAACATTTACGGAAGATAGGAAGAAAGAAAGAAAGAAAGAAAGAAAGAAAAAAGCATTGATGGAAGATAGGAAGAAAGAAAGAAAGAAAAAAAGAAAGCATAGACGGAAGATAGGAAGAATGAAAGAAAGAAAGAAAAATGAAAGAAAGTGTTGACGGAAGATTGAAAGAAAGAAAGAAAGCATTTACGGAAGATAGGAAAGAAGAAAGAAAGAAAGAAAGAAAGAAAGAAAGAAAGAAAAAAGAAAGAAAGCATTGACGGAAGATAGAAAGAAAGAAAGAAAGAAAGAAAGAAAGAAAGAAAGAAAGAAAGAAAGAAAGAAAGCATTGACGGAAGATAGGAAGAAAGAAAGTAAGAAAGAAAGAAAGAAAGAAAGAAAGAAAGAAAGAAAACATTGACGGAAGATAGGAATACAGAAAGAAAGAAAAAAAGAAAAAAGCATTGACGGAAGATAGGAAGAAAGAAAGAAAGAAAGAAAGAAAGAAAGAAAGAAAGCATTGACGAAAGATACGATGAAAGAATGAATGAAAGAAAGAAAGAAAGAAAGAAAGAAAGAAAGAAAGCATTGACGAAAGATAGGAAGAAAGAAAGAAAACAGAAAGGAAGCATTGACGGAAGATAGAATGAAAGAAAGAAAGAAAGAAGGAAAGAAAGGAAAAAAGAAAAAAAGAAAGAAATAAAGAAAGCATTGATGGAAGATAGGAAAGGAGAAAGAAAGAAAGAAAAAAGAAAGAAAGCGTTGACGGAAGATAGAAAGAAAGAAAGAAAGAACGAATTGACGTTAGATAGGAAAGTAGAAAGAAAGAAAGAAAGAAAGAAAGAAAGAAAGAAAGAAAGAAAGAAAGAAAAAAAGCATTGACGGAAGATAGGAAGAAAGAAAAAAGAAAGAAAGAAAGAAAGAAAGAAAGAATGAAAGAAAGCATTGATGAAAGATAGGATGAAAGAAAGAAAGAAAGAAAGAAAGAAAGAAAGAAAGCAAGCAAGCATTGACGGAAGATAGGAATAAAGAAAGAAAGAAAGAAAGAAAGTGGGAGAAAGAGAGAATGAATGAAAGAAACAAAGAAATGTTGGGCAGAAGGAAAAAGAAAGAACGAAAGAAAGTAAGAAAGAAAAAATTAAGCATTGACGGAACATAGGAAGAAAGAAAGAAAGAAAGAAAACATTGATGAAAGATAGGATGAAAGAAAGAAGGAAAGAAAGAAAGAAAGAAAGAAAGAAAGAAAGAAAGAAAGAAAGAAAGAAAGAAAGAAAGAAAGAAAGAAAGAAAGAAAGCAGGCAAGCATTGACGGAAGATAGGAAGAAAGAAAGAAAGAAAGAAAACATTTACGGAAGATAGGAAGAAAGAAAGAAAGAAAGAAAGAAAAAAGCATTGATGGAAGATAGGAAGAAAGAAAGAAAGAAAGAAAAATGAAAGAAAGTGTTGACGGAAGGTTGAAAGAAAGAAAGAAAGCATTTACGGAAGATAGGAAAGAAGAAAGAAAGAAAGAAAGAAAGAAAGAAAGAAAGAAAGAAAAATAAAGCATTGACGGAAGATAGGAAGAAAAAGAAAGAAAGAAAGACAGTAAGTAAGTAAGAAAGAAAGAAAGAAAGAAAGAAAGAAAGAAAAAAGAAAGCATTGACGGAAGATAGGAAGAAAGAAAGAAAGAAAGAAAGAAAGAAAGAAAGAAAGAAAGCAGGCAAGCATTGACGGAAGATAGGAAGAAAGAAAGAAAGAAAGAAAGAAAGTGGGAGAAAGAGAGAATGAATGAAAGAAACAAAGAAAAGTTGGGCAGAAGGAAAAAGAAAGAACGAAAGAAAGTAAGAAAGAAAAAAGGAAGCATTGACGGAACATAGGAAGAAAGAAAGAAAGAAAGAAAACATTGATGAAAGATAGGATGAAAGAAAGAAGGAAAGAAAGAAAGAAAGAAAGAAAGAAAGAAAGAAAGAAAGAAGGAAAGAAAGAAGGAAAGAAAGAAAGAAAGAAAGCACTGATGGAAGATTGGAAAGGAGAAAGAAAGAAAGAAAGAAAGAAAGAAAGAAAGAAAGAAAGAATGAAAGAAAGTAAGCAAGCATTGACGGAAGATAGGAAGAAAGAAAGAAAGAAAGAAAGAAAGAAAGAAAGAAAGAAAGAAAGAAGGAAAGAAAGAAAGAAAGAAAGAAAGAAAGAAAGAAAGAAAGAAAGAAAACATTTACGGAAGATAGGAAGAAAGAAAGAAAGAAAGAAAGAAAGAAAAAAGCATTGATGGAAGATAGGAAGAAAGAAAGAAAGAAAAAAAGAAAGCATAGACGGAAGATAGGAAGAATGAAAGAAAGAAAGAAAAATGAAAGAAAGTGTTGACGGAAGATTGAAAGAAAGAAAGAAAGCATTTACGGAAGATAGGAAAGAAGAAAGAAAGAAAGAAAGAAAGAAAGAAAGAAAGAAAGAAAAAAGAAAGAAAGCATTGACGGAAGATAGAAAGAAAGAAAGAAAGAAAGAAAGAAAGAAAGAAAGAAAGAAAGAAAGAAAGAAAGAAAGAAAGAAAGAAAGCATTGACGGAAGATAGGAAGAAAGAAAGTAAGAAAGAAAGAAAGAAAGAAAGAAAGAAAGAAAACATTGACGGAAGATAGGAATACAGAAAGAAAGAAAAAAAAGAAAAAAGCATTGACGGAAGATAGGAAGAAAGAAAGAAAGAAAGAAAGAAAGAAAGAAAGAAAGAAAGAAAGAAAGCATTGACGAAAGATACGATGAAAGAATGAATGAAAGAAAGAAAGAAAGAAAGAAAGAAAGCATTGACGAAAGATAGGAAGAAAGAAAGAAAACAGAAAGGAAGCATTGACGGAAGATAGAATGAAAGAAAGAAAGAAAGAAGGAAAGAAAGGAAAAAAGAAAAAAAGAAAGAAATAAGAAAGCATTGATGGAAGATAGGAAAGGAGAAAGAAAGAAAGAAAAAAGAAAGAAAGCGTTGACGGAAGATAGAAAGAAAGAAAGAAAGAACGAATTGACGTTAGATAGGAAAGTAGAAAGAAAGAAAGAAAGAAAGAAAGAAAGAAAGAAAGAAAGAAAGAAAAAAAGCATTGACGGAAGATAGGAAGAAAGAAAAAAGAAAGAAAGAAAGAAAGAAAGAAAGAATGAAAGAAAGCATTGATGAAAGATAGGATGAAAGAAAGAAAGAAAGAAAGAAAGAAAGAAAGAAAGCAAGCATTGACGGAAGATAGGAATAAAGAAAGAAAGAAAGAAAGAAAGTGGGAGAAAGAGAGAATGAATGAAAGAAACAAAGAAATGTTGGGCAGAAGGAAAAAGAAAGAACAAAAGAAAGTAAGAAAGAAAAAATTAAGCATTGACGGAACATAGGAAGAAAGAGAAGAAAGAAAGAAAACATTGATGAAAGATAGGATGAAAGAAAGAAGGAAAGAAAGAAAGAAAGAAAGAAAGAAAGAAAGAAAGAAAGAAAGAAAGAAAGAAAGAAAGAAAGAAAGAAAGAAAGAAAGCAGGCAAGCATTGACGGAAGATAGGAAGAAAGAAAGAAAGAAAGAAAACATTTACGGAAGATAGGAAGAAAGAAAGAAAGAAAGAAAGAAAAAAGCATTGATGGAAGATAGGAAGAAAGAAAGAAAGAAAGAAAAATGAAAGAAAGTGTTGACGGAAGGTTGAAAGAAAGAAAGAAAGCATTTACGGAAGATAGGAAAGAAGAAAGAAAGAAAGAAAGAAAGAAAGAAAGAAAGAAAAATAAAGCATTGACGGAAGATAGGAAAGAAAAAGAAAGAAAGAAAGACAGTAAGTAAGTAAGAAAGAAAGAAAGAAAGAAAGAAAGAAAAAAGAAAGCATTGACGGAAGATAGGAAGAAAGAAAGAAAGAAAGAAAGAAAGAAAGAAAGAAAGAAAGAAAGCATTGACGGAATATAGGAAGACAGAAAGATAGAAAAAAAAGAAAAAAGCATTGACGGAAGAAAGAAAGAAAGAAAGAAAGAAAGAAAGAAAGAAAGAAAGCATTGACTAAAGATACGATGAAAGAATGAAAGAAAGAAAGAAAGAAAGAAAGCATTGACGAAAGATAGGAAGAAAGAAAGAAAGAAAGAAAGAAAGTAGAAATGAAGCATTGACTGAAGATAGAATGAAAGAAAGAAAGAAAGAAAGAAAGTATTGATGGAAGATAGGAAAGGAGAAAGAAAGAAAGAAAGAAAGAAAGAAAGAAAGAAAGAAA
>JBAJHW010000018.1:8550244-8552744 GCA_037013535.1 Intellagama lesueurii | reverse complement strand
GCAAGAAAGAAAAAGCATTGACGAGAGATACAATGAAAGAAAGAAAGAAAGAAAGAAAGAAAGAAAGAAAGAAAGAAAGAAAGAAAGAAAGCATTGACGGAAGATAGGAAGAAAGAAAGAAAGAAAGAAAAAAGAAAGAAAGAAAGAAAGAAAGAAAGAAAGCATTGACGGAAGATAGGAAAGAAGAAAGAAAGAACGAAAGAAAGAAAGAAAAAACAAAGCATTGACGGAAGATAGGAAGAAAAAGAAAGAAAGAAAGAAAGAAAGAAAGAAAGAAAGAAAAAAAAAGCATTGACGGAAGATAGGAAGAAAGAAAGAAAGAAAGAAAGTAAGAAAGAAAGAAAGAACGAAAATAAGAAAGAAAGAAAGAAAGAAAGAAAAAAAGAAAGAAAGCATTGACGGAAGAAAGAAAGAAAGAAAGAAAGAAAGAAAGAAAGAAAGAAAGAAAGAAAAAAGAAAGCATTGACGGAAGATAGGAAGAAAGAAAGAAAGAAAGAAGGAAGGAAAGAAAGGAAGAAAGAAAGAAAGAAAGAAAGAACGAAAGAAAGTAAGCAAGCATTTACGGAACATAGGAAGAAAGAAAAAAAGAAAGAAAGATAGAAAGAAAGCATTGACGGAAGATAGGAAGAAAGAAAGAAAGAAAGAAAGAAAGAAAGAAAGAAAAAAGAAAGCATTGACCGAAGAGAGGAAGAAAAAGAAAGAAAGAAAGAAAGAAAGAAAGAAAGAAAGAAAAAAGAAAGAAAGAAAGCATTGACGGAAGATAGGAAGAAAGAAAGAAAGAAAGAAAGAAAGAAAGAAAGAAAAAAGAAAGCATTGACCGAAGAGAGGAAGTATATAAGAAAGAAAGGAAGAAAAAAAGCATTGACGGAAGATAGGAAGAAAGAAAGAAAGATAGAAAAAAGAAAGAAAGCATTGACGGAAGATAGAAAGAAAGAAAGAAAAAAAGAAAGAAAGAAAGAAAGAAAGCATTGACGGAAGATAGGAGGAAAGAAAGAAAGAAAGAAAGAAAACATTGATGAAAGATAGGATGAAAGAAAGAAAGAAAGAAAGAAAGAAAGAAAGAAAGAAAGAAAGAAAGAAAGCAGGCAAGCATTGACGGAAGATAGGAAGAAAGAAAGAAAGAAAGTAAGAAAACATTGACGGAAGATAGGAAGACAGAAAGAAAGAAAAAAAAGAAAAAAGCATTGACGGAAGATAGAAAGAAAGAAAGAAAGAAAGAAAGAAAGAAAGAAAGAAAGAAAGAAAGAAAGAAAGAAAGAAAGAAAGAAAGAAAGCATTGACGAAAGATAGGAAGAAAGAAAGAAAGAAAATAGAAAGGAAGCATTGACGGAAGATAGAATGAAAGAAAGAAAGAAAAAAAGAAAGAAAGAAGGAAAGAAAGAAACAAAGAAAGAAAGAAAGAAAGAAAGAAAGAAAGAAAGCACTGATGGAAGATAGGAAAGGAGAAAGAAAGAAAGAAAGAAAGAAAGAAAGAAAGAAAGATAGAAAGAAAGAAAGAAAGAATGAAAGAAAGTAAGCAAGCATTGACGGAAGATAGGAAAAAAGAAAGAAAAAAAAAAGAAAGCGTTGACGGAAGATAGAAAGAAAGAAAGAAAGTAAGCATTGACGTTAGATAGGAAAGTAGAAAGAAAGAAAGAAAGAAAGAAAGAAAGGAAGAAAAGCATTGACTGAAGATAGGAGAAAAAAGAAAGAAAGAAAGAAAGAAAGAAAGAAAGAAAGAAAGAAAGAAAGAAAGAAAGAAAGCAGGCAAGCATTGACGGAAGATAGGAAGACAGAAAGAAAGAAAAAAAGAAAAACGCATTGACGGAATATAGGAAGAAAGAAAGAAAGAAAGAAAGAAAGAAAGAAAGAAAGCAAGAAAAAAAAGCATTGACAAGAGATACAATGAAAGAAAGAAAGAAAGAAAGAAAGAAAGAAAGAAAGAAAGAAAGAAAGCATTGACGGAAGATAGGAAGAAAGAAAGAAAGAAAGAAAAAAGAAAGAAAGAAAGAAAGAAAGAAAGAAAGCATTGACGGAAGATAGGAAAGAAGAAAGAAAGAACGAAAGAAAGAAAGAAAAAACAAAGCATTGACGGAAGATAGGAAGAAAAAGAAAGAAAGAAAGAAAGAAAGAAAGAAAGAAAGAAAGAAAAAAAAAGCATTGACGGAAGATAGGAAGAAAGAAAGAAAGAAAGAAAGTAAGAAAGAAAGAAAGAACGAAAATAAGAAAGAAAGAAAGAAAGAAAGAAAAAAAGAAAGAAAGCATTGACGGAAGATAGGAAGAAAGAAAGAAAGAAAGAAAAAAAGAAAGAAAAGAAAAAGCATTGACGGAAGAAAGAAAGAAAGAAAGAAAGAAAGAAAGAAAGAAAAAAGAAAGCATTGACGGAAGATAGGAAGAAAGAAAGAAAGAAAGAAGGAAGGAAAGAAAGGAAGAAAGAAAGAAAGAAAGAAAGAACGAAAGAAAGTAAGCAAGCATTTACGGAACATAGGAAGAAAGAAAAAAAGAAAGAAAGATAGAAAGA
>JBAJHW010000018.1:8537744-8540244 GCA_037013535.1 Intellagama lesueurii | reverse complement strand
AAGAAAGAAAGAAAGAAAGAAAGAAACCATTGACGGAAGATAGGAAGAAAGAAAGAAAGAAAGAAAACAGAAAGAAAGCATTGACGGAAGATAGAAAGAAAGAAAGAAAAAAAGAAAGAAAGAAAGAAAGAAAACATTGATGAAAGATAGGATGAAATAAAGAAAGAAAGAAAGAAAGAAAGAAAGAAAGCAGGCAAGCATTGACGGAAGATAGGAAGACAGAAAGAAAGAAAAAAAGAAAAACGCATTGACGGAATATAGGAAGAAAGAAAGAAAGAAAGAAAGAAAGAAAGAAAGAAAGAAAGAAAGCAAGAAAGAAAAAGCATTGACGAGAGATACAATGAAAGAAAGAAAGAAAGAAAGAAAGAAAGAAAGAAAGAAAGAAAGAAAGAAAGAAAGAAAGAAAGCATTGACGGGAGATAGGAAGAAAGAAAGAAAGAAAGAAAAAAGAAAGAAAGCATTGACGGAAGATAGGAAAGAAGAAAGAAAGAACGAAAGAAAGAAAGAAAAAACAAAGCATTGACGGAAGATAGGAAGAAAAAGAAAGAAAGAAAGAAAGAAAGAAAGAAAGAAAGAAAGAAAGAAAGAAAGAAAAAAAAGCATTGACGGAAGATAGGAAGAAAGAAAGAAAGAAAGAAAGTAAGAAAGAAAGAAAGAACGAAAATAAGAAAGAAAGAAAGAAAGAAAGAAAAAAAGAAAGAAAGCATTGACGGAAGATAGGAAGAAAGAAAGAAAGAAAGAAAAAAAGAAAGAAAAGAAAAAGCATTGACGGAAGAAAGAAAGAGAGAAAGAAAGAAAGAAAGAAAGAAAGAAAAAAGAAAGCATTGACGGAAGATAGGAAGAAAGAAAGAAAGAAAGAAGGAAGGAAAGAAAGGAAGAAAGAAAGAAAGAAAGAAAGAACGAAAGAAAGTAAGCAAGCATTTACGGAACATAGGAAGAAAGAAAAAAAGAAAGAAAGATAGAAAGAAAGAAAGAAAGAAAGAAACCATTGACGGAAGATATAAAGAAAGAAAGAAAGAAAGAAAAAAGAAAGAAAGAAAGCATTAATGGAAGATAGAAAGAAAAAAAGAAAAAAAGAAAAAAGAAAGAAAGCATTGACGGAAGATAGGAAGAAAGAAAGAAAGAAAGAAAGAAAGAAAGAAAGAAAAAAGAAAGCATTGACCGAAGAGAGGAAGTATATAAGAAAGAAAGGAAGAAAAAAAGCATTGACGGAAGATAGGAAGAAAGAAAGAAAGATAGAAAAAAGAAAGAAAGCATTGACGGAAGATAGAAAGAAAGAAAGAAAAAAAGAAAGAAAGAAAGAAAGAAAGCATTGACGGAAGATAGGAGGAAAGAAAGAAAGAAAGAAAACATTGATGAAAGATAGGATGAAAGAAAGAAAGAAAGAAAGAAAGAAAGAAAGAAATAAAGAAAGAAAGCAGGCAAGCATTGACGGAAGATAGGAAGAAAGAAAGAAAGAAAGTAAGAAAACATTGACGGAAGATAGGAAGACAGAAAGAAAGAAAAAAAAGAAAAAAGCATTGACGGAAGATAGAAAGAAAGAAAGAAAGAAAGAAAGAAAGAAAGAAAGAAAGAAAGAAAGAAAGAAAGAAAGAAAGAAAGAAAGAAAGCATTGACGAAAGATAGGAAGAAAGAAAGAAAGAAAATAGAAAGGAAGCATTGACGGAAGATAGAATGAAAGAAAGAAAGAAAAAAAGAAAGAAAGAAGGAAAGAAAGAAACAAAGAAAGAAAGAAAGAAAGAAAGAAAGAAAGAAAGAAAGAAAGAAAGAAAGCACTGATGGAAGATAGGAAAGGAGAAAGAAAGAAAGAAAGAAAGAAAGAAAGAAAGAAAGAAAGAAAGAAAGAAAGAAAGAATGAAAGAAAGTAAGCAAGCATTGACGGAAGATAGGAAAAAAGAAAGAAAGAAAAAAAAAGAAAGCGTTGACGGAAGATAGAAAGAAAGAAAGAAAGTAAGCATTGACGTTAGATAGGAAAGTAGAAAGAAAGAAAGAAAGAAAGAAAGAAAGGAAGAAAAGCATTGACTGAAGATAGGAGAAAAAAGAAAGAAAGAAAGAAAGAAAGAAAGAAAGAAAGAAAGAAAGAAAGAAAGAAAGAAAGAAAGCAGGCAAGCATTGACGGAAGATAGGAAGACAGAAAGAAAGAAAAAAAGAAAAACGCATTGACGGAATATAGGAAGAAAGAAAGAAAGAAAGAAAGAAAGAAAGCAAGCAAGCATGAAAAAAAAGCATTGACAAGAGATACAATGAAAGAAAGAAAGAAAGAAAGAAAGAAAGAAAGAAAGAAAGCATTGACGGAAGATAGGAAGAAAGAAAGAAAGAAAGAAAAAAGAAAGAAAGAAAGAAAGAAAGAAAGAAAGCATTGACGGAAGATAGGAAAGAAGAAAGAAAGAACGAAAGAAAGAAAGAAAAAACAAAGCATTGACGGAAGATAGGAAGAAAAAGAAAGAAAGAAAGAAAGAAAGAAAGAAAGAAAGAAAGAAAGAAAAAAAAAGCATTGACG
>JBAJHW010000018.1:8522744-8525244 GCA_037013535.1 Intellagama lesueurii | reverse complement strand
AAAGTAAGAAAGAAAGAAAGAACGAAAATAAGAAAGAAAGAAAGAAAGAAAGAAAAAAAGAAAGAAAGCATTGACGGAAGATAGGAAGAAAGAAAGAAAGAAAGAAAAAAAGAAAGAAAAGAAAAAGCATTGACGGAAGAAAGAAAGAAAGAAAGAAAGAAAGAAAGAAAGAAAGAAAAAAGAAAGCATTGACGGAAGATAGGAAGAAAGAAAGAAAGAAGGAAGGAAGGAAAGAAAGGAAGAAAGAAAGAAAGAAAGAAAGAACGAAAGAAAGTAAGCAAGCATTTACGGAACATAGGAAGAAAGAAAAAAAGAAAGAAAGATAGAAAGAAAGAAAGAAAGAAAGAAACCATTGACGGAAGATATAAAGAAAGAAAGAAAGAAAGAAAAAAGAAAGAAAGAAAGCATTAATGGAAGATAGAAAGAAAAAAAGAAAAAAAGAAAAAAGAAAGAAAGCATTGACGGAAGATAGGAAGAAAGAAAGAAAGAAAGAAAGAAAGAAAGAAAAAAGAAAGCATTGACCGAAGAGAGGAAGTATATAAGAAAGAAAGGAAGAAAAAAAGCATTGACGGAAGATAGGAAGAAAGAAAGAAAGATAGAAAAAAGAAAGAAAGCATTGACGGAAGATAGAAAGAAAGAAAGAAAAAAAGAAAGAAAGAAAGAAAGAAAGCATTGACGGAAGATAGGAGGAAAGAAAGAAAGAAAGAAAACATTGATGAAAGATAGGATGAAAGAAAGAAAGAAAGAAAGAAAGAAAGAAAGAAAGAAAGAAATAAAGAAAGAAAGCAGGCAAGCATTGACGGAAGATAGGAAGAAAGAAAGAAAGAAAGTAAGAAAACATTGACGGAAGATAGGAAGACAGAAAGAAAGAAAAAAAAGAAAAAAGCATTGACGGAAGAAAGAAAGAAAGAAAGAAAGAAAGAAAGAAAGAAAGAAAGAAAGAAAGAAAGAAAGAAAGAAAGAAAGAAAGAAAGAAAGAAAGAAAGCATTGACGAAAGATAGGAAGAAAGAAAGAAAGAAAATAGAAAGGAAGCATTGACGGAAGATAGAATGAAAGAAAGAAAGAAAAAAAGAAAGAAAGAAGGAAAGAAAGAAACAAAGAAAGAAGGAAAGAAAGAAAGAAAGAAAGAAAGAAAGAAAGCACTGATGGAAGATAGGAAAGGAGAAAGAAAGAAAGAAAGAAAGAAAGAAAGAAAGAAAGAAAGAAAGAAAGAAAGAAAGAAAGAAAGAAAGAATGAAAGAAAGTAAGCAAGCATTGACGGAAGATAGGAAAAAAGAAAGAAAGAAAAAAAAAAGAAAGCGTTGACGGAAGATAGAAAGAAAGAAAGAAAGTAAGCATTGACGTTAGATAGGAAAGTAGAAAGAAAGAAAGAAAGAAAGAAAGAAAGGAAGAAAAGCATTGACTGAAGATAGGAGAAAAAAGAAAGAAAGAAAGAAAGAAAGAAAGAAAGAAAGAAAGAAAGAAAGAAAGAAAGAAAGAAAGAAAGCAAGCAGGCAAGCATTGACGGAAGATAGGAAGACAGAAAGAAAGAAAAAAAGAAAAACGCATTGACGGAATATAGGAAGAAAGAAAGAAAGAAAGAAAGAAAGAAAGCAAGCAAGCAAGAAAAAAAAGCATTGACAAGAGATACAATGAAAGAAAGAAAGAAAGAAAGAAAGAAAGAAAGAAAGAAAGAAAGAAAGAAAGAAAGAAAGAAAGAAAGAAAGAAAGCATTGACGGAAGATAGGAAGAAAGAAAGAAAGAAAAAAGAAAGAAAGAAAGAAAGAAAGAAAGAAAGCATTGACGGAAGATAGGAAAGAAGAAAGAAAGAACGAAAGAAAGAAAGAAAAAACAAAGCATTGACGGAAGATAGGAAGAAAAAGAAAGAAAGAAAGAAAGAAAGAAAGAAAGAAAGAAAGAAAGAAAGAAAAAAAAAGCATTGACGGAAGATATTAAGAAAGAAAGAAAGAAAGAAAGTAAGAAAGAAAGAAAGAACGAAAATAAGAAAGAAAGAAAGAAAGAAAGAAAAAAAGAAAGAAAGCATTGACGGAAGATAGGAAGAAAGAAAGAAAGAAAGAAAAAAAGAAAGAAAAGAAAAAGCATTGACGGAAGAAAGAAAGAAAGAAAGAAAGAAAGAAAGAAAGAAAGAAAAAAGAAAGCATTGACGGAAGATACGATGAAAGAATGAAAGAAAGAAAGAAAGAAAGAAAGAAAGCATTGACGAAAGATAGGAAGAAAGAAAGAAAACAGAAAGGAAGCATTGACGGAAGATAGAATGAAAGAAAGAAAGAAAGAAGGAAAGAAAGGAAAAAAGAAAGAAAGAAAGAAAGAAAGAAAGCATTGATGGAAGATAGGAAAGGAGAAAGAAAGAAAGAAAAAAGAAAGAAAGCGTTGACGGAAGATAGAAAGAAAGAAAGAAAGAAAGAATTGACGTTAGATAGGAAAGTAGAAAGAAAGAAAGAAAGAAAGAAAGAATGAAAGAAAGCATTGATGAAAGATAGGATGAAAGAAAGAAAGAAA
>JBAJHW010000018.1:8510244-8512744 GCA_037013535.1 Intellagama lesueurii | reverse complement strand
GAAAGAAAGACAAAAGAAAGCATTGACGGAAGATAGGAAGAAAAAGAAAGAAAGAAAGAAAGAAAGAAAGAAAGAAAGAAAGAAAGCATTGACGGAAGATAGGAAAGAAGAAAGAAAGAACGAAAGAATGAACGAAAGAAAGAAATAAAAAAGAAAGCATTGACGGAAGATAGGAAGAAAAAGAAAGAAAGAAAGAAAGAAAGAAAGAAAGAAAGAAAGAAAAAAGAAAGCAATGACGGAAGATAGGATGAAAGAAAGAAAGAAAGAAAGCATTGACGGAAGATAGGAAGAAAGAAAGAAAGAAAGTGGGAGAAAGAGAGAATGAATGAAAGAAACAAAGAAATGTTGGGCAGATGGAAAAAGAAAAAAAGAAAGCAAGAAAGAAAAAAGAAAGCATTGACGGAAGATAGGAAGATAGAAAGAAAGAAAGAATAAAAAAAGAAAGCATTGACGGAAGATAGGAAAGGAGAAAGAAAGAAAGAAAGAAAGAAAGAAACCATTGACGGAAGATAGGAAGAAAGAAAGAAAGAAAGAAAACAGAAAGAAAGCATTGACGGAAGATAGAAAGAAAGAAAGAAAAAAAGAAAGAAAGAAAGAAAGAAAGAAAGAAAGCATTGACGGAAGATAGGAAGAAAGAAAGAAAGAAAGAAAGAAAGAAAACATTGATGAAAGATAGGATGAAAGAAAGAAAGAAAGAAAGAAAGAAAGAAAGAAAGAAAGAAAGAAAGAAAGAAAGAAAGAAAGAAAGAAAGAAAGAAAGCAGGCGAGCATTGACGGAAGATAGGAAGACAGAAAGAAAGAAAAAAAGAAAAACGCGTTGACGGAAGATAGGAAGAAAGAAAGAAAGAAAGAAAGAAAGAAAGAAAGAAAGAAAGAAAGAAAGCATTGACGAAAGATACAATGAAAGAAAGAAAGAAAGAAAGAAAGAAAGAAAGAAAGAAAGAAAGCATTGACGGAAGATAGGAAGAAAGAAAGAAAGAAAGAAAAAAGAAAGAAAGAAAGAAAGAAAGAAAGCATTGACGGAAGATAGGAAAGAAGAAAGAAAGAACGAAAAAAAGAAAGAAAAGAAAAAAGCATTGACGTAAGAAAGAAAGAAAGAAAGAAAGAAAGAAAGAAAGAAAGAAAGAAAGCAGGCAAGCATTGACGGAAGATAGGAAGAAAGAAAGAAAGAAAGAAAGAAAACATTGACGGATGATAGGAAGAAAGAAAGAAAGAAAGAAAGAAAAAAGCATTGATGGAAGATAGGAAGAAAGAAAGAAAGAAAAAAGAAAGCATTGATGAAAGATAGGATGAAAGAATGAAAGAAAGAAAGAAAGAAAGAAAGAAAGAAAGAAAACATTGACGGATGATAGGAAGAAAGAAAGAAAGAAAGAAAGAAAAAAGCATTGATGGAAGATAGGAAGAAAGAAAGAAAGAAAAAAGAAAGCATTGATGAAAGATAGGATGAAAGAATGAAAGAAAGAAAGAAAGAAAGAAAGAAAGAAAGAAAACATTGACGGATGATAGGAAGAAAGAAAGAAAGAAAGAAAGAAAAAAGCATTGATGGAAGATAGGAAGAAAGAAAGAAAGAAAAAAGAAAGCATTGATGAAAGATAGGATGAAAGAAAGAAAGAAAGAAAGAAAGAAAGAAAGAAAGAAAGAAAGAAAGAAAGAAAGAAAGAAAAAAAAGCATTGACTGAAGATAGGAAAAAAAAGAAAGAAAGAAAGAAAGAAAGAAAGATAGCATTGACGGAAGATAGGAAGAAAAAGAAAGAAAGAGAGAAAGAAAGAAAGAAAGTAAGAAAGAAAGAAAGAAAGAAAGAAAGAAAGAAAGAAAGAAAGAAAGAAAGCATTGACGGAAGATAGGATGAAAGAAAGAAAGTGGGAGAAAGAGAATGAATGAAAGAAAGAGAGAAATGTTGGGCAGAAGGAAAAAGAAAGAAAGAAAGTAAGAAAGAAAAAAGATAGCATTGACGGAAGATAGGAAGAAAGAAAGAAAGATAGAAAAAAGAAAGAAAGTGTTGACGGAAGATAGAAAGAAAGATAGAAAGCATTGACGGAAGATAGGAAAGAAGAAAGAAAGAACGAAAGAAAGAAAGACAAAAGAAAGCATTGACGGAAGATAGGAAGAAAAAGAAAGAAAGAAAGAAAGAAAGAAAGAAAGAAAGAAAGAAAGAAAGCATTGACGGAAGATAGGAAAGAAGAAAGAAAGAACGAAAGAATGAACGAAAGAAAGAAATAAAAAAGAAAGCATTGACGGAAGATAGGAAGAAAAAGAAAGAAAGAAAGAAAGAAAGAAAGAAAGAAAGAAAGAAAGAAAAAAGAAAGCAATGACGGAAGATAGGATGAAAGAAAGAAAGAAAGAAAGCATTGACGGAAGATAGGAAGAAAGAAAGAAAGAAAGTGGGAGAAAGAGAGAATGAATGAAAGAAACAAAGAAATGTTGGGCAGATGGAAAAAGAAAAAAAGAAAGTAAGAAAGAAAAAAGAAAGCATTGACGGAAGATAGGAAGATAGAAAGA
>JBAJHW010000018.1:8500244-8502744 GCA_037013535.1 Intellagama lesueurii | reverse complement strand
GAAAGAAAGAAAGAAAGAAAGAAAGAAAGAAAGAAAGAAAGAAAGCAGGCAAGCAATGACGGAAGATAGAAAGAAAGAAAGAAAGAAAGAAAGAAAGAAAGAAAGAAAGAAAGAAAGAAAGAAAGAAAGAAAGAAAGAAAGAAAGAAAGCATTGACGAAAGATAGGAAGATAGAAAGAAAGACAGAAAATAGAAAGGAAGCAT
The DNA here is from genome assembly GCA_037013535.1 of Intellagama lesueurii. Taxonomy (NCBI): domain Eukaryota; kingdom Metazoa; phylum Chordata; class Lepidosauria; order Squamata; family Agamidae; genus Intellagama; species Intellagama lesueurii. Next base: position 8,502,541 of record JBAJHW010000018.1, on the reverse strand, counting down.
TGACGGAAGATAGAATGAAAGAAAGAAAGAAAGAAAGAAAGAAGGAAAGAAAGAAAGAAAGATATAAAGAAAGAAAGCACTGATGGAAGATAGGAAAGGAGAAAGAAAGAAAGAAAGAAAGAAAGAATGAAAGAAAGTAAGCAAGCATTGACGGAAGATAGGAAAAATGAAAGAAAGAAAGAAAAAAAAGAAAGCGTTGACGGAAGATAGAAAGAAAGAAAGAAAGAAAGCATTGACGATAGATAGGAAAGTAGAAAGAAAGAAAGAAAGAAGAAAGAAAGAAAGAAAGAAAAAAAGCATTGACGAAAGATAGGAAAAAAAAAGAAAGAAAGAAAGAAAGAAAGAAAGAAAAAAGCATTGACGGAAGATAGGAAGAAAGAAAGAAAGAACAGAAAAAGAATAGAAAGAAAAGTATTGATGAAAGATAGGATGAAAGAAAGAAAGAAAGAAAGAAAGAAAGAAAGAAAGAAAGAAAGAAAGAAAGAAAGAAGAAAGCATTGACGGAAGATAGGAAGAAAGAAAGAAAGAAAGAAAGAAAGAAAGAATGAAAGAAATAAAGAAAGAAAGAAAGAAAGCATTGACGGAAGATAGGAAAGAAGAAGGAAAGAACGAAAGAGAGAAAGAAAAAAGAAAGCATTGACGGAAGATAGGAAGAAAAAGAAAGAAAGAAAGAAAGAAAGTAAGTAAGAAAGAAAGATAGAAAGATAGAAAGAAAGAAAGAAAGCATTGACGGAATATTGGAAGAAAGAAAGAAAGAAAAAAGAAAAAAGTATTGACGGAAGATAGGAAGAAAGAAAGAAAGAAAGTAAGAAACTAAGTTAGTAAGTAAGCAAGCAGTAACGGAAGATAGGAAGAAAAAAGAAAGAAATAAAGAAAGAAAGAAAAAAGAAAGCATTGACGGAAGATAGGAAGAAAGAAAGAAAGAAAGATTGAAAGAAAGTAAGCAATCATTGATGGAAGATAGGAAGAAAGACAGAAAGAAAGAAAGAAAAAAAGAAAGCATTGACGAAAGATAGGATGAAAGAAAGAAAGAAAGAAAGAAAGAAAGAAAGAAAGAAAGAAAGAAAGAAGGAAAGAAAGCATTGACGGAAGATAGGAAGAAAGAAAGAAAGAAAAAAGAAAGAAAGCATTGACAGAAGATAGAAAGAAAGAGAAAAAGAAAGAAAGAAAGAAAGAAAGAAATGACGGAAGATAGGAAGAATTGAAGAAAGAAAGAAAGAAAGAAAGAAAGAAAGCATTGACGAGATATAGGATAAAAGAAAGAAAGAAAGAAAGAAAGAAAGCATTGACAGAAGATAGGAAGAAAGAAAGAAAGAAAGAAAGAAAGAAAGAAAGAAAGAAAGAAAGAAAGAAAGAAAGAAAGAAAGAAAGCATTGACGGAAGATAGGAAGAAAGAAAGAAAGAAAGAAAACATTGATGAAAGATAGGATAAAAGAAAGAAAGAAAGAAAGAAAGAAAGAAAGAAAGAAAGAAAGAAAGAAAGAAAGAAAGCAGGCAAGCATTGACGGAAGATAGGAAGAAAAAAGAAAGAAAGTAAGAAAACATTGACAGAAGATAGGAAGACAGAAAGAAAGAAAAAAAAGAAAAAAGCAATGACGGAAGATAGAAAGAAAGAAAGAAAGAAAGAAAGAAAGAAAGAAAGAAAGAAAGAAAGAAAGAAAGAAAGAAAGAAAGAAAGAAAGAAAGAAAGCATTGACGAAAGATTGTAAGATAGAAAGAAAGAAAGAAAATAGAAAGGAAGCATTGACGGAAGATAGAATGAAAGAAAGAAAGAAAGAAAGAAAGAAGGAAAGAAAGAAAGAAAGAAAGAAAGATATAAAGAAAGAAAGCACTGATGGAAGATAGGAAAGGAGAAAGAAAGAAAGAAAGAAAGAAAGAATGAAAGAAAGTAAGCAAGCATTGACGGAAGATAGGAAACAAGAAAGAAAGAAAGAAAAAAAAGAAAGCGTTGACGGAAGATAGAAAGAAAGAAAGAAAGAAAGCATTGACGATAGATAGGAAAGTAGAAAGAAAGAAAGAAAGAAAGAAAGAAAGAAAGAAAGAAAGAAAGAAAAAAAGCATTGACGAAAGATAGGAAAAAAAAGAAAGAAAGAAAGAAAGAAAGAAAGAAAAAAGCATTGACGGAAGATAGGAAGAAAGAAAGAAAGAAAGAAAGAATGAAAGAAAGTATTGATGAAAGATAGGATGAAAGAAAGAAAGAAAGAAAGAAAGAAAGAAAGAAAGAAAGAAAGAAAGAAAGAAAGAAAGAAGAAAGCATTGACGGAAGATAGGAAGAAAAGAAAGAAAGAAAGAAAGAA
>JBAJHW010000018.1:8491432-8499744 GCA_037013535.1 Intellagama lesueurii | reverse complement strand
TTCTTCTTTCCTATCTTCCGTCAATGCTTTCTTTTTCTTTCTTTCTTTCTTTCTTTCTTTTCTTCTTTCCTATCTAACGTCAATGCTTTCTTTCTTTCTTTCTTTCTATCTTCCGTCAACGCTTTCTTTTTTTTTTCTTTCTTTCTTTCTTTTTTCCTATCTTCCGTCAATGCTTGCTTACTTTCTTTCATTCTTTCTTTCTTTCTTTCTTTCCTTCTTTCTTTCTTTCTTTCTCCTTTCCTATCTTCCATCAGAGCTTTCTTTCTTTCTTTCTTTCTTTCTTTCTTTCTTTCCTTCTTTCTTTCTTCCTTTCTTTCTTTCATTCTATCTTCCGTCAATGCTTCCTTTCTATTTTCTTTCTTTCTTTCTTTCTTCCTATCTTTCGTCAATGCTTTCCTTCTTTCTTTCTTTCTTTCTTTCTTTCTTTCTTTCTTTCTTTCTTTCTTTCTTTCTTTCTATCTTCCGTCAATGCTTTTTTTTTTTTTTCTTTCTTTCTGTCTTCCTATCTTCCGTCAATGTTTTTCTTACTTTCTTTCTTTCTTTCTCCTATCTTCCGTCAATGCTTGCCTGCTTTCTTTCTTTCTTTCTTTCTTTCTTTCTTTCTTTCTTTCTTTCTTTCTTTCTTTCTTTCTTTCTTTCTTTCTTTTTTTCCTATCTTCCGTCAATGCTTTTTTTTCTTTCTTTCTTTCTTTCTTTCTTTCTTTCTTTCTATATTCCGTCAACGCTTTCTTTTTTTCTTTCTTTCTTTCTTTTTTCCTATCTTCCGTCAATGCTTGCTTGCTTACTTTCTTTCTTTCTTTCTTTCTTTCTTTCTTTCTTTCTCCTTTCCTATCTTCCATCAGTGCTTTCTTTCTTTCTTTCTTTCTTTCTTTCTTTCCTTCTTTCTTTCTTTCTTTCTTTCTTTCTTTCTTTCCTTCTATCTTTCTTTAGTTCTTTCTTTCTTTCTTTCTTTCTTTCTTACTTTCTTTCTTTCTTTTTTTCCTATCTTCCGTCAATGCTTTCTTTTTTCTTTCTTTCTTTCATTCATCCTATCTTTCATCAATACTTTCTTTCTTTCTTTCTTTCTTCCTATCTTCCGTCAATGCTTTCTTTCTTTCTTTCTTTTTTTCTTTCTTTCTTTCTATAGTCCATTAATGCTTTCTTTCTTTCTTTTTTCTTTCTTTCTTTCTTTCTTATATCTTCCATCAATGGTTTCTTTCTTTCTTTCTTTCTTTCTTTTTTTCTTCCTATCTTCCGTAAATGCTTGCTTACTTTCTTTCTTTCTTTCTTTCTATCTTTCTTTCTTTCCTTCTTTCTTTCTTTCTTTCTTTCTTTCTTCCTATCTTCCGTCAATGCTTTCTTTTTTCTTTCTTTCTTTCTTTCTTCCTATCTTCCGTCAATGCTTGCTTGCTTGCTTGCTTGCTTGCTTTCTTTCTTTCTTTCTTTCTTTCTTTCTTCCGTCAATGCTTTTTTCTTTTCTTTCTTTCTTTCTTTCTTTCTTCCTATCTTCCGTCAACGCTTTCTTCTTTTTTTCTTTCTTTCTGTCTTTCTTTCTTATTTTCGTTCTTTCTTTCTTTCTTACTTTCTTTCTTTCTTTCTTTCTTCCTATCTTCCCTCAATGCTTTTTTCTTTCTTTCTTTCTTTTTTTTCTTTCTTTCCTTCTTTCTTTCTTTCTTACTTTCTTACTTTCTTTCTTTCTTTCTTTTTCTTCCTATCTTCCATCAATGCTTTCTTTTTTCTTTCTTTCTTTCGTTCTTTCTTTCTTCTTTATTATCTTCCGTCAATGCTTTCTTTCTTTCTTTCTTTCTTTCTTTCTTTCTTTCTTTCTTTCTTTCTTTCTTTCTTAATTACTTACTTTCTTTCTTTCTTTCTTTCTTTTTCTTCCTATCTTCCGTCAATTCTTTCTTTTTTCTTTCTTTCTTTCGTTCTTTCTTCTTCTTCCTATCTTTCGTCAATGCTTTCTTTCTTTCTTTCTTTCTTTCTTTATTTATTTATTTCTTTCCTTCTTTCTTTCTTTCTTTCTTTCTTTTTCTTCCTATCTTCCGTCAATGCTTTCTTTCTTTCTTTCTTTCTTTCTTTCTTTCTTTCTTCTTTCCTATCTAACGTCAATGCTTTCTTTCTTTCTTTCTTTCTATCTTCCATCAACGCTTTCTTTTTTTTCTTTCTTTCTTCTTTTTTCCTATCTTCCGTCAATGCTTGCTTACTTTTCTTTCATTCTTTCTTTCTTTCTTTCTTTCTTTCCTTCTTTCTTTCTTTCTTTCTCCTTTCCTATCTTCCATCAGTGCTTTCTTTCTTTCTTTCTTTCTTTCTTTCTTTCTTTCTTTCTTTCTTCTTTCTTTCTTTCTTTCTTTCCTTCTTTCTTTCTTACTTTCTTTCTTTCATTCTATCTTCCGTCAATGCTTCCTTTCTATTTTCTTTCTTTCTTTCTTTCTTCCTATCCTTCGTCAATGCTTTCTTTCTTTCTTTCTTTCTTTCTTTCTTTCCTTCTTTCTTCCTATCTTCCATCAATGCTTGCCTGCTTTCTTTCTTTCTTTCTTTCTTTCTTTCTTTCATCCTATCTTTCATCAATGTTTTCTTTCTTTCTTTCTTTCTTTCTTCCTATCTTCCGTCAATGCTTTCTTTCTTTCTTTCTTTCTATTTTTCTTTCTTTCTTTCTATCTTCCGTCAATGCTTTCTTTCTTTTTTCTATCTTTCTTTCTTTTTTCCTATCTTCCGTCAATGCTATTTTTCTTCCTTTCTTTCTTTCTTACTTCTCTCTTCGGTCAATGCTTTCTTTTTTCTTTCTTTCTTTCTTTCTTTCTTTCTTTCTTTCTTTCTTTCTTTCTTTCTTTCTTTCTTTCTTTCTTTCTTTCTTCCTATCTTCCGTCAATGCTTTCTTTCTTTCTTTCTTTTTTTCTTTTTTTCTTTCTATCTTCCATTAATGCTTTCTTTCTTTCTTTTTTCTGTCTTTCTTTCTTTCTTTATATCTTCCGTCAATGGCTTCTTTCTTTCTTTCTTCTTTCTTTCTTTCTTTCTTTCTTTCTTTTTTTCTTCCTATGTTCCGTAAATGCTTGCTTACTTTCTTTCGTTCTTTCTTTCTTTCTTTCTTCATTTCTTTCCTTCTTTCTTTCTTTCTTTTCTTTCTTTCTTCCTATCTTCCGTCAATGCTTTCTTTTTTCTTTCTTTCTTTCTTTCTTTCTTTCTTTCTTTCTTTCTTTCTTCCTATCTTCCGTCAATGCTTGCTTGCTTTCTTTCTTTCTTTCTTTCTTTCTTTCTTTCTTTCTTTCTTATTTTCGTTCTTTCTTTCTTTCTTACTTTCTTTCTTTCTTTCTTTCTTCCTATCTTCCGTCAATGCTTTTTTCTTTCTTTCTTTCTTTCTTTCTTTCTTACTTTCTTTCTTTCTTTCTTTCTTTCTTTTTCTTCCTATCTTCCGTCAATGCTTTCTTTTTTCTTTGTTTCTTTCGTTCTTTCTTTCTTCTTTCCTATCTTCCGTCAATGCTTTCTTTCTTTCTTTCTTTCTTTTTTCTTTCTTTCTTTCTTTCTTTTTCTTCCTATCATCCATCAATGCTTTCTTTTTTCTTTCTTTCTTTCGTTCTCTCCTTCTTCTTTCCAATTTCCGTCAATGCTTTCTTTCTTTCTTTGTTTCTTTCATTCATTCTCTCTTTCTCCCACTTTCTTTCTTTCTTTCATCCTATCTTTCATCAATACTTTCTTTCATTCTTTCTTTCTTTCTTTCTTTCTTCCAATCTTCCGTCAAAGCTTTTTTCTTTATTTCTTTCATTCTTTCTTTTTTTCCTATCTTCCGTCAATGCTTTTTTTCTTTCTTTCTTTCTTTCTTTCTTTCTTTCTTTCTTTCTTTCTACTTTCCTATCTCACGTCAATGCTTTCTTTCTTTCTTTCTATCTTCCGTCAAAGCTTTCTTTCTTTCTTTCTTTCTTTCTTTTTTTCCTATCTTCCGTCAATGCTTGCTTACTTTCTTTCATTCTTTCTTTCATTCTTTCATTCTTTCTTTCTTTCTTTCTTTCTTTCTCCTTTCCTATCTTCCATCAGTGCTTTCTTTCTTTCTTTCTTTCTTTCTTTCTTTCTTTCTTTCTTTCTTTCTTTCTTTCTTTCTATCTTCCGTCAATTCTTCCTTTCTATTTTCTTTCTTTCTTTCTTTCTTCCTATCTTTCGTCAATGCTTTCTTTCTTTCTTTCTTTCATTCTTTCATCGTATCTTTCGTCATTGCGTTCTTTCTTTCTTTCTTTCTTTCTTTCTTTATATCTTTCTTTCTTTCTTTCTTTCTTTCTATCTTTCGTCAATGCTTTTTTCTTTTTTTTCTTTCTTTCTGTCTTCCTATCTTCCGTCAATGTTTTCTTACTTTCTTTCTTTCTTTCATCCTATCTTCCGTCAATGCTTGCCTGCTTTCTTTCTTTCTTTCTTTCTTTCTTTCATCCTATCTTCATCAATGTTTTCTTTCTTTCTTTCTTTCTTTCCTCCTATCTTCCGTCAATGCTTTCTTTCTTTCTTTCTTTCTTTCTTTCTTTCTTTCTATCTTCCGTCAATACTTTCTTTCTTTTTTCTATCTTTCTTTCTTTCTTCCTATCTTCTGTCAATGCTTTTTTTTCTTCCTTTCTTTCTTTCTTACTTCCTCTCTTCGGTCAATGCTTTCTTTTTTCTTTCTTTCTTTCTTTCTTTCTTCCTATCCTCCGTCAATGCTTTCTTTCTTTCTTTCTTTCTTTTTTTCTTTCTTTCTTCTATCTTCCATTAATGCTTTCTTTCTTTCTTTTTTCTTTCTTTCTTTCTTTCTTTCTTTATATCTTCCGTCAATGGTTTCTTTCATTCTTTCTTTCTTTCTTTCTTTTTTCTTTCTTCCTATCTTCCGTAAATGCTTGCTTACTTTCTTTCTTTCTTTCGTTCGTTCTTTCTTTCTTTCTTTCTTTCTTTCTTTCATTCTTTCTTTCTTTCTTTCTTTCTTTCTTCCTATCGTCCGTCAATGCTTTTTTTTCTTTCTTTCTGTATTCCTATCTTCCGCCAATGCTTTCTTTCTTTCTTTCTTCCTTTCTTTCTTTCTTTCTTTCTTTCTTTCTTTCCTTCTTTCTTCTTTCTTTCTTTCTTTTTTTCCTATCTTCCCGTCAATGCTTTTTTTTCTTTCTTTCTTTCTTTCTTTCTTTCTTTCTTTCTTTCTTTCTTTCTTTCTATTTTACCTATCTCACGTCAATGCTTTCTTTCTTTCTTTCTATCTTAAGTCAAAGCTTTCTTTTTTTCTTTCTTTCTTTCTTTTTTCCTATCTTCCCGTCAATGCTTGCTTACTTTCTTTCATTCTTTCTTTCTTTCTTTCTTTCTTTCTTTCTTTCTTTCTTTCTTTCTTTCTTTCTTTCTCCTTTCCTATCTTCCATCAGTGCTTTCTTTCTTTCTTTCTTTCTTTCTTTCCTTCTTTCTTTCTTTCTTTCTTTCTTTCATTCTATCTTCCGTCAATTCTTCCTTTCTATTTTCTTTCTTTCTTTCTTTCTTCCTATCTTTCGTCAATGCTTTCTTTCTTTCTTTCATTCATTCTTTCATCGTATCTTTCGTCATTGCTTTCTTTCTTTCTTTCTTTCTTTCTTTCTTTCTTTCTTTCTTTCTTTCTTTCTTTCTTTCTTTCTTTCTTTCTATCTTCCGCCAATGCTTTTTTCTTTTTTTTCTTTCTTTCTGTCTTCCTATCTTCCGTCAATGTTTTCTTACTTTCTTTCTTTCTTTCTTCCTATCTTCCGTCAATTCTTGCCTGCTTTCTTTCTTTCTTTCTTTCTTTCTTTCTTTCTTTCTTTCTTTCTTTCTTTCTTTCTTTCTTTCTTTCTTTCTTTCTTTCTTTCTTTCTTTCTTTCATCCTACCTTTCATCAATGTTTTCTTTCTTTCTTTCTTTCTTTCCTCCTATCTTCCGTCAATGCTTTCTTTCTTTCTTTCTTTCTTTTTTTCTTTCTTTCTTTCTATCTTCCGTCAATACTTTCTTTCTTTTTTCTATCTTTCTTTCTTTCTTCCTATCTTCTGTCAATGCTTTTTTTCTTCCTTTCTTTCTTTCTTACTTCCTCTCTTCGGTCAATGCTTTCTTTTTTCTTTCTTTCTTTCTTCCTTCCTATCTTCCGTCAATGCTTTCTTTCCTTCTTTCTTTCTTTCTTTTTTTCTTTCTTTCTTTCTATCTTCCATTAATGCTTTCTTTCTTTCTTTTTTCTTTCTTTCTTTTTTTCTTTATATCTTCCGTCAATGGTTTCTTTCTTTCTTTCTTTCTTTCTTTCTTTCTTTCTTTCTTTTTTTCTTTCTTCCTATCTTCCGTAAATGCTTGCTTACTTCTTTCGTTCTTTCGTTCTTTCGTTCTTTCTTTCTTTCTTTCTTTCTTTCTTCCTATCGTCCGTCAATGCTTCTTTTTTCTTTCTTTCTGTATTCCTATCTTCCGCCAATGCTTTCTTTCTTTCTTTCTTTCTTTCTTTCCTTCTTTCTTTTTTTCTTTCTTTCTTTCTTCCTATCTTCCGTCAATGCTTTCTTTTTTCTTTCTTTCTTTCTTTCTTCCTATCTTCCGTCAATGCTTGCTTACTTTCTTTCTTTCTTTCTTTCTTTCTTTTTTTCTTTCTTTCTTTCTTATTTTCGTTCTTTCTTTCTTTCTTTCTTTCTTTCTTACTTTCTTTCTTTCTTTCGTTCTTTCTTTCTTCTTTCCTATCTTCCGTCAATGCTTTCTTTCTTTCTTTTTTTCTTTCTTTCTTTCTTTCTTTCTTTCTTACTTACTTTCTTTCTTTCTTTCTTTCTTTTTCTTCCTATCTTCCGTCAATGCTTTCTTTTTTCTTTCTTTCTTTCGTTCTTTCCTTCTTCTTTCCTATCTTCCGTCAATGCTTTCTTTCTTTATTTCTTTCTTTCTCTCATTCTTTCTTTCTTTCTTTCTTTCTTTCTTTCTTTCTTTCTTTCTTCCTATCTTCCGTCAATGCTTTCTTTTTTCTTTCTTTCTTTCTTTCTTTCTTTCTTTCTTTCTTTCTTTCATCCTATCTTTCATCAATACTTTCTTTCATTCTTTCTTTCTTTCTTTCTTTCTTCCGATCTTCCGTCAATGCTTTTTTCTTTCTTTCTTTCTTTCTTTCTTTCTTTTTTTTCCTATCTTTCGTCAATGCTTTCTTTCTTTCTTTCTTTCTTTCTTTCTTTCTTTCTTTCTTTCTTTCTTTCTTTCTACTTTCCTATCTATCGTCAATGCTTTCTTTCTTTCTTTCTTTCTATCTTCCGTCAACGCTTTCTTTTCTTTCTTTCTTTCTTTCTTTTTTCCTATCTTCCGTCAATGCTTGCTTAATTTCTTTCATTCTTTCTTTCTTTCTTTCTTTCTTTCTCCTTTCCTATCTTCCATCAGTGCTTTCTTTCTTTATATCTTTCTTTCTTTCTTTCCTTCTTTCTTTCTCTCTTTCTTTCTTTCATTCTATCTTCCGTCAATGCTTCCTTTCTATTTTCTTTCTTTCTTTCTATCTTCCTATCTTTCGTCAATGCTTTCTTTCTTTCTTTCTTTCTTTCTTTCTTTCTTTCTTTCTTTCTTTCTTTCTATCTTCCGTCATTGCTTTTTTCTTTTCTTTCTTTCTTTCTGTCTTCCTATCTTCCGTCAATGTTTTCTTACTTTCTTTCTTTTTTCTTCCTATCTTCCGTCAATGCTTGCCTGCTTTCTTTCTTTCTTTCTTTCTTTCTTTCTTTCTTTCTTTCTTTTATCCTATCTTTCATCAATGTTTTCTTTCTTTCTTTCTTCCTATCTTCCGTCAATGCTTTCTTTCTTTCTTTCTTTCTTTCTTTCTATCTTCCGTCAATGCTTTCTTTCTTTTTTCTATCTTTCTTTCTTTCTTCCTAACTTCCGTCAATGGTTTCTTCCTTCCTTCATTTCTTTCTTTCTTTCTTTCTTTCTTTTTTTTTTCTTCCTATCTTCCGTAAATGCTTGCTTACTTTCTTTTCTTTCTTTCTTTCTTTCTTTCTTTTCTTTCTTTCTTTCTTTCTTTCTTTCTTTCTTTCTTTCTTTCTTTCTCCTTTCCTATCTTCCGTCAATGCTTTCTTTCTTTTATTCTTTCTTTTTTTCTTTCTATCTTCCTATCTTCCGTCAATGCTTCCTTTTTTCTTTCTTACTTTCTTTCTTTCTTTCTTTTTCCTTCTGCCAAACATTTCTTTGTTTCTTTCATTCATTCTCTCTTTCTCCCACTTTCTTTCTTTCTTTCTTCCTATCTTCGGTCAATGCTTTCTTTCTTTCTTTCTTTCTTTCTTTCTTTCTTTCTTTCAACCTATCTTCTTTCAGTGCTTTCTTTCTTTCTTTCTTTCTTTCTTTCTTTCTATCTTCCGTCAATGCTTTCTTTCTTTTTTCTTTCTTTCTTTCTTCCTATCTTCCGTC
>JBAJHW010000018.1:8481432-8486432 GCA_037013535.1 Intellagama lesueurii | reverse complement strand
CTTTCTCCTTTCCTATCTTCCGTCAATGCTTTCTTTCTTTTATTCTTTCTTTCTTTCTATCTTCCTATCTTCCGTCAATGCTTTCTTTTTTCTTTCTTTCTTTCTTTTTTTTTCTTTTTCCTTCTGCCCAACATTTCTTTGTTTCTTTCATTCATTCTCTCTTTCTCCCACTTTCTTTCTTTCTTTCTTCCTATCTTCCGTCAATGCTTTCTTTCTTATTTCTATCTTTCTTTCTTTCTTCCTAACTTCCGTCAATGGTTTCTTCCTTCCTTTTTTCTTTCTTTCATTCTTTCTTTCTTTTTTCTTTCTTCCTATCTTCCGTAAATGCTTGCTTACTTTCTTTCTTTCTTTCTTTCTTTCTCCATTCCTATCTTCCGTCAATGCTTTCTTTCTTTTATTATTTCTTTCTTTCTTTCTATCTTCCTATCTTCCGTCAATGCTTCCTTTTTTCTTTCTTTCTTTCTTTCTTTCTTTCTTTTTCCTTCTGCCCTACATTTCTTTGTTTCTTTCATTCATTCTCTCTTTCTCCCACTTTTTTTCTTTCTTTCTTCCTATTTTCCGTCAATGCTTGCCTGCGTTCTTTCTTCTTTCTTTCTTTCTTTCTTTCTTTCATCGTATCTTCCATCAATGTTTTCTTTCTTTCTTTCTTTCTTCATATCTTCCGTCAATGCTTTCTTTCTCTCTTTCTTTCTTTCTTTTTTTCTTTCTTTCTTTCTATCTTCCGTCAATGCTTTCTTTCTTTCTTTCTTTCTTTCTTTCTTTTTTTCTTTCTTTCTTTCTATCTTCCGTCAATGCTTTCTTTCTGTTTTCTTTCTTTCTTTCTTTCTTCCTATCATCCGTCAATCGTTTCTTTCTTTCTTTCTTTCTTTCATTCTTTCTTTCTTTCTTTGTTTTTTTCTTTCTTCCTTCCGTAAATGCTTGCTTACTTTCTTTCTTTCTTTCTTTCGGTCTTTCTTTCTTTCTCCTTTCCTATCTTCCGTCAATGCTTTCTTTCTTTTATTCTTTCTTTCTTTCTATCTTCCTATCTTCCGTCAATGCTTTCTTTTTTCTTTCTTACTTTCTTTCTTTTTTTCTTTTTCCTTCTGCCCAACATTTCTTTGTTTCTTTCATTCATTCTCTCTTTCTCCCACTTTCTTTCTTTCTTTCTTCCTATCTTCCGTCAATGCTTTATTTCTTTTTTCTATCTTTCTTTCTTTCTTCCTAACTTCCGTCAATGGTTTCTTCCTTCCTTCCTTCCTTTCTTTCTTTCTTTCTTTTTTCTTTCTTCCTATCTTCCGTAAATGCTTGCTTACTTTCTTTCTTTCTTTCTTCCTTTCTTTCTTTCTTTCCTTCTTTCTTTCTTTCTTTCTTTCTTTCTTTCTTTCTCCTTTCCTATCTTCCGTCAATGCTTTCTTTCTTTTATTCTTTCTTTCTTTCTTTCTATCTTCCTATCTTCCGTCAATGCTTCCTTTTTTCTTTCTTACTTTCTTTCTTTCTTTCTTTTTCCTTCTGCCCAACATTTCTTTGTTTCTTTCATTCATTCTCTCTTTCTCCCACTTTCTTTCTTTCTTTCTTCCTATCTTCGGTCAATGCTTTCTTTCTTTCTTTCTTTCTTTCAACCTATCTTCTGTCAATGCTTTCTTTCTTTCTTTCTTTTTTTCTTTCTTTCTATCTTCCGTCAATGCTTTCTTTCTTTTTTCTTTCTTTCTTTCTTTCTTTCTTCCTATCTTCCGTCAATGCTTTCTTTCTTTCTTTCTTTCTTTCTTTCTTTCTTTCTTCCTATCTTCTTTCTTTCTTTCTTTCTTTCTTTCTTTCTTTCTTTCTTTCTTTTTTTCTTTCTTTCTTTCTTTCTTCCTATCTTCCGTCAATGCTTGCTTACTTACTAACTTAGTTTCTTTCTTTCTCTCTTTCTTCCTATCTTCCGTCAATGCTTTTTTCTTTCTTTCTTTCTTCCTATATTCCGTCAATGCTTTCTTTCTTTCTTTCTATCTTTCTTTCTTTCTTACTTACTTACTTACTTACTTTCTTTCTTTCTTTCTTTTTTTTCCTATCTTCCGTCAATGCTCTTTTTTCTTTCTTTCTTTCTTTCTTTCTTTCTTTTTCTTCCTTCCTATCTTCCGTCAATGCTTGCTTACTTACTTACTTACTTACTTACTTACTTTCTTTCTTTCTTTCTTTCTTTTTCTTCCTATCTTCCGTCAATGCTTTCCTTTTTCTTTCTTTCTTTCGTTCTTTCTTTCTTCTTTCCTATCTTCCGTCAATGCTTTCTTTCTTTCTTTCTTTCTTTCTTTCTTTCTTTCTTACTTACTTTCTTTCTTTCTTTCTTTCTTTTTCTTCCTATCTTCCGTCAATGCTTTCTTTTGTCTTTCTTTCTTTCGTTCTTTCTTTCTTCTTTCCTAACTTCCGTCAATGTTTCCTTTTTTCTTTCTTTCTATCTTCCGTCAACGCTTCCTTTCTTTCTTTCTTTCTTTTTTTCTTTCTTCCTATCTTCCGTAAATGCTTGCTTACTTTCTTTCTTTCTTTCTTTCTTTCTTTCTTTCTTTCTTTCTTTCTTTCTTTCTTTCTTTCTTTCTTTCTTTCTTTCTTTCTTCCTATCTTCTGTCAATGCTTGCTTACTTTCTTTCATTCTTTCTTTCTTTCTTTCTTTCTTTCTTTCTTTCTTTCTTTCTTTCTTTCTTTCTCCTTTCCAATTTTCCATCAGTGCTTTCTTTCTTTCTTTCTTTCTTTCCTTCTTTCTTTCCTTCTTTCTTTCTTTCTTTCTTTCTTTCATTCTATCTTCCGTCAATGCTTCCTTTCTTTTTTCTTTCTTTCTTTCTTTCTTCCTATCTTCCGTCAATGCTTTTTTCTTTTTTTCTTTCTTTCTGTCTTCCTATCTTCCGTCAATGTTTTCTTACTTTCTTTTTTTCTTTCTTCCTATCTTCCGTCAATGCTTCCCTGCTTTCTTTCTTTCTTTCTTTCTTTCTTTCTTTCTTTCTTTCTTTCTTTCTTTCTTTCTTTCTTTCTTTCATCCTATCTTTCATCAATGTTTTCTTTCTTTCTTTCTTTCTTTCTTTCTTCCTATCTTCCGTCAATGCTTTCTTTCTTTCTTTCTTTTTTCTTTCTTTCTTTCTATCTTCCGTCAATGCTTTCTTTCTTTTTTCTATCTTTCTTTCTTTCTTCCTATCTTCCGTCAATGCTTTTTTTTCTTCCTTTCATTCTTTCTTACTTCCTCTCTTCGGTCAATGCTTTCTTTTTTCTTTCTTCCTTTCTTTCTTTCTTTCTTTCTTCCTATCTTCCGTCAATGCTTTCTTTCTTTCTTTCTTTCTTTCTTTTTTTCTTTCTTTCTTTCTATCTTCCATTAATGCTTTCTTTCTTTCTTTTTTCTTTCTTTCTTTCTTTCTTTCTTTATATCTTCCGTCAATGGTTTCTTTCTTTCTTTCTTTCTTCCTTTCTTTCTTTCTTTCTTTCTTTCTTTCTTTTTTCTTTCTTCCTAAGTTCCGTAAATGCTTGCTTACTTACTTTCTTTCTTTCTTTCTTTCTTTCTTTCTATCTTTCTTCCTATCTTCCGTCAATGCTTTTTTTTCTTTCTTTCTGTCTTCCTATCTTCCGCCAATGCTTTCTTTCTTTCTTTCTTTCTTTCTTTCTTTCTTTCTTTCTTTCTTTCCTTCTTTCCTTCTTTCCTTCTTTCTTTCTTTCTTTCTTTCTTCCTATCTTCCGTCAATGCTTTTTTTCTTTTTTCTTTCTTCCTATCTTCCGTCAATGCTTTTTTTTCTTTCTTTCTTTCTTCCTATCTTCCGTCAATGCTTTTTTTCTTTCTTTCTTTCTTCCTATCTTCCGTCAATGCTTTTTTTCTTTCTTTCTGTCTTCCTATCTTCCGCCAATGCTTTCTTTCTTTCTTTCTTTCTTTCTTTCTTTTTTTCTTTCTTTCTATCGTCCATTAATGCTTTCTTTCTTTCTTTTTTCTTTCTTTCTTTCTTTCTTTATATCTTCCGTCAATGGTTTCTTTCTTTCTTTCTTTTTTTCTTTCTTCCTATCTTCCGTAAATGCTTGCTTACTTTCTTTCTTTCTTTCTTTCTTTCTTTCTTTCCTTCTTTCTTTCTTTCTTTCTTTCTTTCTTTCTTTCTTTCTTCCTATCTTCTGTCAATGCTTGCTTACTTTCTTTCATTCTTTCTTTCTTTCTTTCTTTCTTTCTTTCTTTCTTTCTTTCTTTCTTTCTCCTTTCCAATCTTCCATCAGTGCTTTCTTTCTTTCTTTCTTTCTTTCCTTCTTTCTTTCCTTCTTTCTTTCTTTCTTTCTTTCTTTCATTCTATCTTCCGTCGATGCTTTTTTCTTTCTTTCTTTCTTTCTTTCTTACTTTCTTTCTTTCTTTCTTTCTTTCTTTCTTTCTTTCTTTCTTTCTTTCTTTCTTTCCTTTTCTTCCTATCTTCCGTCAATGCTTGCTTTCTTTCTTTCTTTCTTTCTTTCTTTCATCCTATCTTTCATCAATACTTTCTTTCTTTCTTTCTTTCTTCCTATCTTCCGTCAATGCTTTCTTTCTTTCTTTCTTTCTTTTTTTCTTTCTTTCTTTCTAACGTCCATTAATTCTTTCTTTCTTTCATTTTTCTTTCTTTCTTTCTTTCTTTATATCTTCCGTCAATGGTTTCTTTCTTTCTTTCTTTTTTTCTTTCTTCCTATCTTCCGTAAATGCTTGCTTACTATCTTTCTTTCTTTCTTTCTTTCTTTCTTTCTTTCTTTATTTCTTTCTTTCCTTCTTTCTTTCTTTCTTTCTTTCTTTCTTTCTTCCTATCTTCCGTCAATGCTTTCTTTTTTCTTTCTTTCTTTCTTTCTTTCTTTCTTTCTTTCTTTCTTTCTTTCTTTCTTCCTATCTTCCGTCAATGCTTGCTTACTTTCTTTTTTTCTTTCTTTCTTTCTTTTTTTCTTTCTTTCTTTCTTTCTTTTCTTTCTTTCTTTCTTTCTTTCTTTCTTCCTATCTTCCGTCAATGCTTTCTTTCTTTCTTTCTTTCTTATTTTCGTTCTTTCTTTATTTCTTACTTTCTTTCTTT
>JBAJHW010000018.1:8471432-8476432 GCA_037013535.1 Intellagama lesueurii | reverse complement strand
TTAATTCTTTAAAAATTTGTTTCCAAAATCTTTGCACTTTTTCACATTCCCACCACATATGAAAGTATGTACCAATTTCCTTCTCACATTTCCAACAGACATTCGGATGATTGGCATTAATTTTATTTAATTTTGACGGTGTTAAATACCATCTTAAACTAAGTTTAAAAAAATTTTCCTTTATTCTTACTGACATAAATCTTAACACCCTCATTTTCCATATCATCCTCCATTCTTCTTCATTTATTCTTTTCCCAATATCTTGCTCCCACACTATTTTTAATCCTTCTTTCTCACTTTCCTCTTCCTCTAAATTAAGAAGAAGTAAGTAAATTTTGCTCACAGTACCTTTCACTGAGTCAGTCATCCGAATGTCCTCATATGACAATAACAATTGTTCGTATTTTGTATATTCTCTACCTTTATTATATTTATTTACCCATTCATTAGTCCATCTTTCTAATTGTATATAATTCAACCATGAAATGCTCCTATTCTGAAGAGTTTGTTTCATTTGATCTATCGATCTCATTTTATACAACCAATCTTTCAATCTAATCACTTTCTTTTCTTTAAATAGATCCACATATACTTTCATATTGGTAGGAAAATTTTCTATTTCTGTCACTAATCCAAGTGGGGAATATGATGAACATAAATTCTTTTTGCACTTATACCATATATTTAACAATGTCTTTAAAAATGGGTTATTAATTTCCCTTATTTTATCTTTCTTAATTATACCAAATAAATATGTTTCTATATCTGCCTGTAATTCTGATGATTCCATCTCCCACCAAATTAGCCTTTCTGGATTATATATAATTTCCCCAATAAACCTCAATTGGTTAGCCAGATAATAATTTTTTATATTTGGTAAACCTATACCACCTTTTTGCTTTGTTCTATACCAATACTTTTTATTTATTCTAGATCTCTTCCCTTCATTACAGTATTTATTAATTATTCCTTGCCAAAATTTCAAATCATCCTCTGTTAACTGTATTGGTAGCATTCTAAATAAAAAATTAATTTTTGGTAAGATTTTCATTTTTATCAATGCAATCCTTCCAAACCAAGATAGCTTAAAGTTACTATATTCCTGTAATTTGTTTTTAATCACTTCCTTTAGTTTATTATAATTATATTCCTTTATTTTTTGAATATTTTTTGCTAGATCTATTCCTAAATATTTAATTGATTTGCATAATCTGAAATCATATTTTTCAACACACCTTTCTTGTTCTACTCTATTATGATTAAATAACATTAATTCAGATTTTTGCCAATTCACACATAATCCAGTTATTCTTCCAAATTTTTCTAAATGAGTTCTAATTTTATCTACACATTCTAACGGATTTTTCACTGTCAACAAGGAATCATCAGCAAATAAATTAATCTTTATTTTATTCTTTTTCCCCATACCTTCGATTAAATCATCATTCCTTATTACATTTGCCAACATTTCAATAATCAAACAAAACAGAACTGGAGAAAGAGGGCAACCTTGTCTAGTGCCTCGGCCTAAAGCTATTTGTTCTGTAATCCCATCATTAACTATTACTACAGAGGTATTCCCCAGATATAGTTGATCTATTATCCCCCTAAATTTCTTTCCAAAACCCCAACCTTTTAACAAAATCTTTAATGTTGGCCATTCCACGCAATCAAATGCCTTAAATATATCTAATGATAAAATACCTGCCTTCAATTTGTCTTTTTCTATATTGTATAAAATATTCAATACCCTCCTAGTCAAATTCTCCATTTGTCTACCCTTTAAAAAACCATTCTGATCCTCTTTAATATATTTTATAATAAATTTATTAATTCTATTCGCAAGTATTGCAGTAAAAATCTTTGCATCTTGATTTAATAGTGAAATGGGTCTATATGAACTTGGGTCTGTTAAGTCTTTATTAGGCTTTGGGATAAGAGTTATTAATGAATGTTTCCAAGAATCTGGTATTCTCTCTCCTTCCAATATTTCATTATAGAGCACTTTTAACTTAGGGATCAATATTGGTTTAAAAGTTTTATAATATTCTGATCCTAAACCGTCAAAACCTGGAGTTTTACCATTTTTTAATTTATTAATAATCTCTATAATCTCTTCCTCTTTTATCTCTTTATCTCTTTATCTTCCGTCAATGCTTTCTTTCTTTCTTTCTTTCTTTCTTTTTTTCTTTTTTTCTTTCTATCTTCCATTAATGCTTTCTTTCTTTCTTTTTTCTTTCTTTCTTTCTTTCTTTCTTTATATCTTCCGTCAATGGCTTCTTTCTTTCTTTCTTTCTTTCTTTCTTTTTTTCTTCCTATGTTCCGTAAATGCTTGCTTACTTTCTTTCGTTCGTTCTTTCTTTCTTTCTTCCTTTCTTTCCTTCTTTCTTTCTTTCTTTCTTTCTTTCTTCCTATCTTCCGTCAATGCTTTCTTTTTTCTTTCTTTCTTTCTTTCTTTCTTTCTTTCTTTCTTTCTTTCTTTCTTTCTTTCTTTCTTTCTTTCTTTCTTCCTATCTTCCGTCAATGCTTGCTTACTTTCTTTCTTTCTCTCTTTCTTTCTTTCTTTCTTTCTTTCTTACGTCAATGCTTTTTTCTTTTCTTTCTTTCTTTCTTTCTTTCTTTCTTTCTTCCTATCTTCCGTCAATGCTTTTTTTCTTTATTTCTTTCTTTCTTTCTTATTTTAGTTCTTTCTTTCTTTCTTACTTTCTTTCTTTCTTTCTTTCTTCCTATCTTCCGTCAATGCTTTTTTCTTTCTTTCTTTCTTTCTTTCTTACTTTCTTTCTTTCTTTCTTTCTTTCTTTTTCTTCCTATCTTCCGTCAATGCTTTCTTTTTTCTTTGTTTCTTTCGTTCTTTCTTTCTTCTTTCCTATCTTCCGTCAATGCTTTCTTTCTTTCTTTCTTTCTTTTTTCTTTCTTTCTTTCTTTCTTTTTCTTACTATCATCCATCAATGCTTTCTTTTTTCTTTCTTTCTTTCGTTCTCTCCTTCTTCTTTCCAATTTCCGTCAATGCTTTCTTTCTTTGTTTGTTTCTTTCATTCATTCTCTCTTTCTCCCACTTTCTTACTTTCTTTCATCCTATCTTTCATCAATACTTTCTTTCATTCTTTCTTTCTTTCTTTCTTTCTTCCAATCTTCCGTCAAAGCTTTTTTCTTTCTTTCTTTCATTCTTTCTTTTTTTCCTATCTTCCGTCAATGCTTTTTTTCTTTCTTTCTTTCTTTCTTTCTTTCTTTCTTTCTTTCTTTCTTTCTTTCTTTCTACTTTCCTATCTAACGTCAATGCTTTCTTTCTTTCTTTCTATATTCCGTCAACGCTTTCTTTTTTTTCTTTCTTTCTTTCTTTTTTCCTATCTTCCGTCAATGCTTGCTTACTTTCTTTCTTTCTTTCTTTCTTTCTTTCTTTCTTTCTTTCTTTCTCCTTTCCTATCTTCCATCAGTGCTTTCTTTCTTGCTTGCTTTCTTTCTTTCTTTCTTTCTTTCCTTCTTTCTTTCTTTCTTTCTTTCTTTCATTCTATCTTCCGTCAATGCTTCCTTTCTATTTTCTTTCTTTCTTTCTTTCTTCCTATCTTTCGTCAATGCTTTCTTTCCTTCTATCTTTCTTTAGTTCTTTCTTTCTTTCTTTCTTTCTTACTTTCTTTCTTTCTTTTTTTCCTATCTTCCGTCAATGCTTTCTTTTTTCTTTCTTTCTTTCTTTCATCCTATCTTTCATCAATACTTTCTTTCTTTCTTTCTTTCTTCCTATCTTCCGTCAATGCTTTCTTTCTTTCTTTCTTTTTTTCTTTCTTTCTTTCTATAGTCCATTAATGCTTTCTTTCTTTCTTTTTTCTTTCTTTCTTTCTTTCTTTCTTTATATCTTCCGTCAATGGTTTCTTTCTTTCTTTCTTTCTTTCTTTCTTTCTTTTTTCTTCCTATCTTCCGTAAATGCTTGCTTACTTACTTTCTTTCTTTCTTTCTATCTTTCTTTCTTTCATTCTTTCTTTCCTTCTTTCTTTCTTTCTTTCTTTCTTTCTTCCTATCTTCCGTCAATGCTTTCTTTTATCTTTCTTTCTTTCTTTCTTTCTTTCTTCCTATCTTCCGTCAATGCTTGCTTGCTTTCTTTCTTTCTTTCTTTCTTTCTTTCTTTCTTTCTTTCTTTCTTTCTTCCGTCAATGCTTTTTTCTTTTCTTTCTTTCTTTCTTTCTTTCTTCCTATCTTCCGTCAATGCTTTCTTTCTTTTTTCTTTCTTTCTTTCTTATTTTCGTTCTTTCTTTCTTTCTTTCTTTCTTTCTTTCTTTCTTTCTTTCTTTCTTTCTACTTTCCTATCTAACGTCAATGCTTTCTTTCTTTCTTTCTATATTCCGTCAACGCTTTCTTTTTTTTCTTTCTTTCTTTCTTTTTTCCTATCTTCCGTCAATGCTTGCTTACTTTCTTTCTTTCTTTCTTTCTTTCTTTCTTTCTTTCTTTCTTTCTTTCTTTCTTTCTCCTTTCCTATCTTCCATCAGTGCTTTCTTTCTTGCTTTCTTTCTTTCTTTCTTTCTTTCTTTCCTTCTTTCTTTCTTTCTTTCTTTCTTTCATTCTATCTTCCGTCAATGCTTCCTTTCTATTTTCTTTCTTTCTTTCTTTCTTCCTATCTTTCGTCAATGCTTTCTTTCCTTCTATCTTTCTTTAGTTCCTTCTTTCTTTCTTTCTTTCTTACTTTCTTTCTTTCTTTTTTTCCTATCTTCCGTCAATGCTTTCTTTTTTCTTTCTTTCTTTCTTTCATCCTATCTTTCATCAATACTTTCTTTCTTTCTTTCTTTCTTCCTATCTTCCGTCAATGCTTTCTTTCTTTCTTTCTTTTTTTCTTTCTTTCTTTCTATAGTCCATTAATGCTTTCTTTCTTTCTTTTTTCTTTCTTTCTTTCTTTCTTTCTTTATATCTTCCGTCAATGGTTTCTTTCTTTCTTTCTTTCTTTCTTTCTTTCTTTCTTTCTTTTTTCTTCCTATCTTCCGTAAATGCTTGCTTACTTACTTTCTTTCTTTCTA
>JBAJHW010000018.1:8456432-8458932 GCA_037013535.1 Intellagama lesueurii | reverse complement strand
CGTCAATTCTTGCTTACTTTCTTTCTTTCTTTCTTTCTTTCTTTCTTTCTTTCTTTCTTTCTTTCTCCTTTCCTATCTTCCATCAGTGCTTTCTTTCTTGCTTTCTTTCTTTCTTTCTTTCTTTCTTTCCTTCTTTCTTTCTTTCTTTCTTTCATTCTATCTTCCGTCAATGCTTCCTTTCTATTTTCTTTCTTTCTTTCTTTCTTCCTATCTTTCGTCAATGCTTTCTTTCCTTCTATCTTTCTTTAGTTCTTTCTTTCTTTCTTTCTTTCTTACTTTCTTTCTTTCTTTTTTTTTTTTCTTCCGTCAATGCTTTCTTTTTTCTTTCTTTCTTTCTTTCATCCTATCTTTCATCAATACTTTCTTTCTTTCTTTCTTTCTTCCTATCTTCCGTCAATGCTTTCTTTCTTTCTTTCTTTTTTTCTTTCTTTCTTTCTATAGTCCATTAATGCTTTCTTTCTTTCTTTTTTCTTTCTTTCTTTCTTTCTTTCTTTATATCTTCCGTCAATGGTTTCTTTCTTTCTTTCTTTCTTTCTTTCTTTCTTTTTTCTTCCTATCTTCCGTAAATGCTTGCTTACTTACTTTCTTTCTTTCTTTCTATCTTTCTTTCTTTCATTCTTTCTTTCCTTCTTTCTTTCTTTCTTTCTTTCTTTCTTCCTATCTTCCGTCAATGCTTTCTTTTATCTTTCTTTCTTTCTTTCTTTCTTTCTTCCTATCTTCCGTCAATGCTTGCTTGCTTTCTTTCTTTCTTTCTTCTTCTTTCTTTCTTTCTTTCTTTCTTCCGTCAATGCTTTTTTCTTTTCTTTCTTTCTTTCTTTCTTTCTTCCTATCTTCCGTCAATGCTTTCTTTCTTTTTTCTTTCTTTCTTTCTTATTTTCGTTCTTTCTTTCTTTCTTTCTTTCTTTCTTTCTTTCTTTCTTTCTTTCTTTCTTTCTACTTTCCTATCTAACGTCAATGCTTTCTTTCTTTCTTTCTATATTCCGTCAACGCTTTCTTTTTTTTTCTTTCTTTCTTTCTTTTTTCCTATCTTCCGTCAATGCTTGCTTACTTTCTTTCTTTCTTTCTTTCTTTCTTTCTTTCTTTCTTTCTTTCTTTCTTTCTTTCTTTCTCCTTTCCTATCTTCCATCAGTGCTTTCTTTCTTGCTTTCTTTCTTTCTTTCTTTCTTTCTTTCTTTCCTTCTTTCTTTCTTTCTTTCTTTCTTTCATTCTATCTTCCGTCAATGCTTCCTTTCTATTTTCTTTCTTTCTTTCTTTCTTCCTATCTTTCGTCAATGCTTTCTTTCCTTCTATCTTTCTTTAGTTCTTTCTTTCTTTCTTTCTTTCTTACTTTCTTTCTTTCTTTTTTTCCTATCTTCCGTCAATGCTTTCCTTTTTTCTTTCTTTCTTTCTTTCATCCTATCTTTCATCAATACTTTCTTTCTTTCTTTCTTTCTTCCTATCTTCCGTCAATGCTTTCTTTCTTTCTTTCTTTTTTTCTTTCTTTCTTTCTATAGTCCATTAATGCTTTCTTTCTTTCTTTTTTCTTTCTTTCTTTCTTTCTTTCTTTATATCTTCCGTCAATGGTTTCTTTCTTTCTTTCTTTCTTTCTTTCTTTTTTCTTCCTATCTTCCGTAAATGCTTGCTTACTTACTTTCTTTCTTTCTATCTATCTTTCTTTCTTTCATTCTTTCTTTCCTTCTTTCTTTCTTTCTTTCTTTCTTTCTTCCTATCTTCCGTCAATGCTTTCTTTTATCTTTCTTTCTTTCTTTCTTTCTTTCTTCCTATCTTCCGTCAATGCTTGCTTGCTTGCTTTCTTTCTTTCTTTCTTTCTTTCTTTCTTTCTTTCTTCCGTCAATGCTTTTTTCTTTTCTTTCTTTCTTTCTTTCTTTCTTCCTATCTTCCGTCAATGCTTTCTTTCTTTTTTCTTTCTTTCTTTCTTATTTTCGTTCTTTCTTTCTTACTTACTTTCTTTCTTTCTTTCTTTCTTCCTATCTTCCCTCAATGCTTTTTTCTTTCTTTCTTTCTTTTTTTCTTTCTTTCCTTCTTTCTTTCTTTCTTACTTTCTTACTTTCTTTCTTTCTTTCTTTTCCTTCCTATCTTCCATCAATGCTTTCTTTTTTCTTTCTTTCTTTCGTTCTTCCTTTCTTCTTTCCTATCTTCCGTCAATGCTTTCTTTCTTTCTTTCTTTCTTTCTTTCTTTTCTTTCTTTCTTACTTACTTTCTTTTCTTTCTTTCTTTTTCTTCCTATCTTCCGTCAATTCATTCTTTTTTCTTTCTTTCTTTCGTTCTTTCTTTCTTCTTTCCTATCTTCCGTCAATGCTTTCTTTCTTTCTTTCTTTCTTTCTTTATTTATTTATTTATTTCTTACTTTCTTTCTTTCTTTCTTTCTTTTTCTTCCTATCTTCCGTCAATGTAATCTTTCTTTCTTTCTTTCTTTCTTTCTTTCTTTCTTTCTTTTCCTATCTTCCGTCAATGCTTTTTTTCTTTCTTGCTTTCTTTCTTTCTTTCTTTCTTCTTTCCT
>JBAJHW010000018.1:8445953-8453453 GCA_037013535.1 Intellagama lesueurii | reverse complement strand
AAGAAAGAAAGAAAGAAAGAAAGAAAGAAAGAAAGAAAGAAAGAAAGAAAGAAAGTAAGCAAGCATTGACGGAAGATAGGAAAAAAGAAAGAAAGAAAGAAAAAAAAGAAAGCGTTGACGGAATATAGAAAGAAAGAAAGAAAGAAAGCATTGACGTTAGATAGGAAAGTAGAAAGAAAGAAAGAAAGAAAGAAAGAAAAAAAAGCATTGACGGAAGATAGGAAAAAAAGAAAGAAAGAAAGAAAGAAAGAAAGAAAGAAAGAAAGAAAGAAAGAAAGAAAGAAAGAAAGAAAGCATTGACGGAAGATAGGAAGAAAAAGAAAGAAAGAAAGAAAGAAAGTAAGTAAGAAAGAAAGAAAGAAAGAAAGAAAGAAAGAAAGAAAGAAAGCATTGACGGAAGATAGGAAAGAAGAAGAAAGAACGAAAGAAAGAAAGAAAAAAGAAAGCATTGATGGAAGATAGGCAGAAAAAGAAAGAAAGAAAGAAAGAAAGAAAGAAAGAAAGAAAAAAAGAAAGAAAGAAAGAAAAAAAGCATTGAGGGAAGATAGGAAAAAGAAAGAAAGAAAGAAAGTAAGAAAGAAAGAAAGAACGAAAATAAGAAAGAAGAAAGAAAGAAAGAAAAAAAGAAAGAAAGCATTGACAGAAGATAGGAAGAAAGAAAGAAAGAGAGAAAGAAAAGAAAAAAGCATTGACGGAAGAAAGAAAGAAAGAAAGAAAGAAAGAAAGAAAGAAAGAAAGAAAGAAAGAAAGCATTGACGAAAGATAGGAAGAAAGAAAGAAAGAAAGAAAATAGAAAGGAAGCATTGACGGAAGATAGAATGAAAGAAAGAAAGGAAGAAAGGAAGAAGGAAAGAAAGAAAGAAAGAAAGAAAGAAAGAAAGAAAGAAAGAAAGAAAGAAAGCACTGATGGAAGATAGGAAAGGAGAAAGAAAGAAAGAAAGAAGGAAAGAAAGAAAGAAAGAAAGAAAGAATGAAAGAAAGTAAGCAAGCATTGACGGAAGATAGGAAAAAAGAAAGAAAGAAAGAAAAAAAAAGAAAGCGTTGACGGAAGATAGAAAGATAGAAAGAAAGAAAGCATTGACGTTAGATAGGAAAGAAGAAAGAAAGAAAGAAAGAAAGCAAGAAAGAAAAAAAAGCATTGACGGAAGATAGGAAAAGAAAGAAAGAAAGAAAGAAAGAAAGAAAGAAAGAAAGATTACATTGACGGAAGATAGGAAGAAAAAGAAAGAAAGAAAGAAAGAAAGTAAGAAATAAATAAAGAAAGAAAGAAAGAAAGAAAGAAAGAAAGCATTGACGGAAGATAGGAAAGAAGAAAGAAAGAACGAAAGAAAGAAAGAAAAAAGAAAGAATTGACGGAAGATAGGAAGAAAAAGAAAGAAAGAAAGAAAGTAAGTAAGAAGAAAGAAAGAAAGAAAGAAAGAAAGAAAGAAAGAAAGAAAGAAAGCATTGACGGAAGATAGGAAAGAAGAAAGAAAGAACGAAAGAAAGAAAGAAAAAAGAAAGCATTGATGGAAGATAGGAAGAAAAAGAAAGAAAGAAAGAAAGTAAGAAAGTAAGAAAGAAAGAAAGAAGGAAAGAAAGAAAAAAAGAAAGAAAGAAAGAAAAAAGCATTGAGGAAGATAGGAAGAAAGAAAGAAAGAAAGAAAGTAAGAAAGAAAGAAAGAACGAAAATAAGAAAGAAAGAAAGAAAAAAGAAAGAAAGCATTGACGGAAGATAGGAAGAAAGAAAGAAAGAAAGAAAGAAAAGAAAAAAGGCATTGACGGAAGAAAGAAAGAAAGAAAGAAAGAAAGAAAGAAAGAAAGCAAGCAAGCATTGACGGAAGATAGGAAGAAAGAAAGAAAGAAAGAAAGAAAGATAAAAGAAAGCATTGACGGAAGATAGGAAGAAAGAAAGAAAGAAAGAAAGAAAGAAAGAAGGAAAGAAAGAATGAAAGAAAGAAAGATAGAAAGAAAGAAAGAAAGAAAGTAAGTAAGCAAGCATTTACGGAAGATAGGAAGAAAAAAGAAAGAAAGAAAGAAAGAAAGAAAGAAACCATTGACGGAAGATATAAAGAAAGAAAGAAAGAAATAAAGAAAAAAGAAAGAAAGAAAGCATTAATGGACTATAGAAAGAAAGAAAGAAAAAAAGAAAGAAAGAAAGAAAGCATTGACGGAAGATAGGAAGAAAGAAAGAAAGAAAGAAAGTATTGATGAAAGATAGGATGAAAGAAAGAAAAAAGAAAGCATTGACGGAAGATAGGAAAAAAAGAAAGAAAGAAAGAAAGAAAGAAAGAAAGAAAGAAAGAACTAAAGAAAGATAGAAGGAAAGAAAGCATTGACGAAAGATAGGAAGAAAGAAAGAAAGAAAGAAAATAGAAAGGAAGCATTGACGGAAGATAGAATGAAAGAAAGAAAGAAAGAAAGAAAGAAAGAAAGAAGGAAAGAAAGAAAGAAAGAAAGAAAGAAAGAAAGCAAGAAAGAAAGCACTGATGGAAGATAGGAAAGGAGAAAGAAAGAAAGAAAGAAAGAAAGAAAGAAAGAAAGAAAGAAAGAAAGAAAGTAAGCAAGCATTGACGGAAGATAGGAAAAAAGAAAGAAAGAAAGAAAAAAAAGAAAGCGTTGACGGAATATAGAAAGAAAGAAAGAAAGCATTGACGTTAGATAGGAAAGTAGAAAGAAAGAAAGAAAGAAAGAAAGAAAGAAAGAAAGAAAGAAAGAAAGAAAGAAAAAAAGCATTGACGGAAGATAGGAAAAAAAGAAAGAATGAAAGAAAGAAAGAAAAAAGCTTTGACGGAAGATTGGAAGAAAGAAAGAAAGAAAGAAAGAATATAAGAAAGTATTGATGAAAGATAGGATGAAAGAAAGTAAGAAAGTGGGAGAAAGAGAGAATGAATGAAAGAAACAAACAAAGAAAGAAAGCATTGACGGAAATTGGAAAGAAGAAGGAGAGAACGAAAGAAAGAAAGAAAAAAGAAAGAAAGAAAGAAAGAAAGCATTGACGGAAGATAGGAAAGAAGAAAGAAAGAACGAAAGAAACAAAGAAAAAAGAAAGCATTGACGGAAGATAGGAAGAAAAAGAAAGAAAGAAAGAAAGAAAGAAAGTAAGAAAGAAAGAAAGAAAGAAAGAAAAAAGCATTGACGGAAGATAGGAAGAAAGAAAGAAAGAAAGAAAGTAAGAAAGAAAGAAAGAACGAAAATAAGAAAGAAAGAAAGAAAGAAAGAAAAAAAGCATTGACGGAAGATAGGAAGAAAGAAAGAAAGAAAGAAAGAAAGAAAGAAAAGAAAAAAGCATTGACGTAAGAAAGAAAGAAAGAAAGAAAGAAAGAGAGAAAGAAAGAAAGTAAGCAAGCATTGACGGAAGATAGGAAGAAAGAAAGAAAGAAAGAAAGAAAGAAAGAAAGAAAGAAAGAAAGAAAGAAAGAAAGAAAGAAAGAAAAAAGAAAGCATTGACGGAAGATAGGAAGAAAGAAAGAAAGAAAGAAAGAAAGAAGGAAAGAAAGGAAGAAAGAAAGAAAGAACGAACGAAAGAAAGTAAGCAAGCATTTACGGAACATAGGAAGAAAAAAAGAAAGAAAGAAAGAAAGAAAGAAAGAAAGAAGCCATTGACGGAAGATATAAAGAAAGAAAGAAAGAAAGAAAGAAAAAAGAAAGAAAGAAAGCATTAATGGAAGATAGAAAGAAAAAAAGAAAAAAAGAAAGAAAGAAAGAAAGAAAGAAAGAAAGCATTGACGGAAGATAAAGAGATAAAGAGATAAAAGAGGAAGAGATTATAGAGATTATTAATAAATTAAAAAATGGTAAAACTCCAGGTTTTGACGGTTTAGGATCAGAATATTATAAAACTTTTAAACCAATATTGATCCCTAAGTTAAAAGTGCTCTATAATGAAATATTGGAAGGAGAGAGAATACCAGATTCTTGGAAACATTCATTAATAACTCTTATCCCAAAGCCTAATAAAGACTTAACAGACCCAAGTTCATATAGACCCATTTCACTATTAAATCAAGATGCAAAGATTTTTACTGCAATACTTGCGAATAGAATTAATAAATTTATTATAAAATATATTAAAGAGGATCAGAATGGTTTTTTAAAGGGTAGACAAATGGAGAATTTGACTAGGAGGGTATTGAATATTTTATACAATATAGAAAAAGACAAATTGAAGGCAGGTATTTTATCATTAGATATATTTAAGGCATTTGATTGCGTGGAATGGCCAACATTAAAGATTTTGTTAAAAGGTTGGGGTTTTGGAAAGAAATTTAGGGGGATAATAGATCAACTATATCTGGGGAATACCTCTGTAGTAATAGTTAATGATGGGATTACAGAACAAATAGCTTTAGGCCGAGGCACTAGACAAGGTTGCCCTCTTTCTCCAGTTCTGTTTTGTTTGATTATTGAAATGTTGGCAAATGTAATAAGGAATGATGATTTAATCGAAGGTATGGGGAAAAAGAATAAAATAAAGATTAATTTATTTGCTGATGATTCCTTGTTGACAGTGAAAAATCCGTTAGAATGTGTAGATAAAATTAGAACTCATTTAGAAAAATTTGGAAGAATAACTGGATTATGTGTGAATTGGCAAAAATCTGAATTAATGTTATTTAATCATAATAGAGTAGAACAAGAAAGGTGTGTTGAAAAATATGATTTCAGATTATGCAAATCAATTAAATATTTAGGAATAGATCTAGCAAAAAATATTCAAAAAATAAAGGAATATAATTATAATAAACTAAAGGAAGTGATTAAAAACAAATTACAGGAATATAGTAACTTTAAGCTATCTTGGTTTGGAAGGATTGCATTGATAAAAATGAAAATCTTACCAAAAATTAATTTTTTATTTAGAATGCTACCAATACAGTTAACAGAGGATGATTTGAAATTTTGGCAAGGAATAATTAATAAATACTGTAATGAAGGGAAGAGATCTAGAATAAATAAAAAGTATTGGTATAGAACAAAGCAAAAAGGTGGTATAGGTTTACCAAATATAAAAAATTATTATCTGGCTAACCAATTGAGGTTTATTGGGGAAATTATATATAATCCAGAAAGGCTAATTTGGTGGGAGATGGAATCATCAGAATTACAGGCAGATATAGAAACATATTTATTTGGTATAATTAAGAAAGATAAAATAAGGGAAATTAATAACCCATTTTTAAAGACATTGTTAAATATATGGTATAAGTGCAAAAAGAATTTATGTTCATCATATTCCCCACTTGGATTAGTGACAGAAATAGAAAATTTTCCTACCAATATGAAAGTATATGTGGATCTATTTAAAGAAAAGAAAGTGATTAGATTGAAAGATTGGTTGTATAAAATGAGATCGATAGATCAAATGAAACAAACTCTTCAGAATAGGAGCATTTCATGGTTGAATTATATACAATTAGAAAGATGGACTAATGAATGGGTAAATAAATATAATAAAGGTAGAGAATATACAAAATACGAACAATTGTTATTGTCATATGAGGACATTCGGATGACTGACTCAGTGAAAGGTACTGTGAGCAAAATTTACTTACTTCTTCTTAATTTAGAGGAAGAGGAAAGTGAGAAAGAAGGATTAAAAATAGTGTGGGAGCAAGATATTGGGAAAAGAATAAATGAAGAAGAATGGAGGATGATATGGAAAATGAGGGTGTTAAGATTTATGTCAGTAAGAATAAAGGAAAATTTTTTTAAACTTAGTTTAAGATGGTATTTAACACCGTCAAAATTAAATAAAATTAATGCCAATCATCCGAATGTCTGTTGGAAATGTGAGAAGGAAATTGGTACATACTTTCATATGTGGTGGGAATGTGAAAAAGTGCAAAGATTTTGGAAACAAATTTTTAAAGAATTAAGCTATATATGTGAAAAAGATATAGAATTTAATGCTGAGATTGCTTTGTTATCAATATTTGAGAATGTGGAATATGACAAAATGACTAAAGAATTGATAACCAACTTATTAACAGCAGCTAGATTGATTATAGCTAGGCAATGGAAATCAAAAGTCGAATTGCAAATTGAAGAATGGTATAAAGAAATATGGAATATAGCAATAAATGATAAATTAACTTGTAACTTAAAGGTTAAGAAAGGAGAGTTGAAAAAAAATAACTTTTATGATATATGGGGGAGATTTTTGGAATATGTATTAATAAGAGGAAAAGGGAAAGCTCCAAATCAAGAATCAATGCAGTTTTGGAGAAGAGGACAATAGAAGAAGAGGAAGAAGAAGAAGAAGAATAAGGAAGAGGAAGATTATGGCAAGAGGTCCCGCATATGGTGGTGGGGAACACAGTTAAATTGTATTTTAGTTTGTATGTTATATGTTTTTGTTTAAATTTAAAATAAAGGGAAAAAAAATTTCAAAAAAAGAAAAAAAAAAGAAAGAAAGAACGAAAATAAGAAAGAAAGAAAGAAAGAAAGAAAGAAAAAAGAAAGAAAGCATTGACGGAAGATAGGAAGAAAGAAAGAAAGAAAAAAAGAAAGAAAAGAAAAAAGCATTGACGGAAGAAAGAAAGAAAGAAAGAAAGAAAGAAAGAAAGAAAGAAAGAAAGAAAGAAAGAAAGAAAGAAAGAAAGAAAGTAAGCAAGCATTGACGGAAGATAGGAAGAAAGAAAGAAAGAAAGAAAGAAAGAAAGAAAGAAAGAAAAAAGAAAGCATTGACGGAAGATAGGAAGAAAGAAAAAAAGAAAAAAGGAAGGAAAGAAAGGAAGAAAGAAAGAAAGAAAGAAAGAAAGAAAGAAAGAACGAAAGAAAGTAAGCAAGCATTTACGGAACATAGGAAGAAAGAAAAAAAGAAAGAAAGAAAGAAAGAAAGAAAGAAAGAAAGAAAGAAAGAAAAAACCATTGACGGAAGATATAAAGAAAGAAAGAAAGAAAGAAAGAAAAAAGAAAGAAAGAAAGCATTAATGGAAGATAGAAAGAAAAAAGAAAAAAAGAAAAAAAGAAAGAAAGAAAGCATTGACGGAAGATAGGAAGAAAGAAAGAAAGAAAGAAAGAAAGAAAGAAAGAAAGAAAGAAAAAAGAAAGCATTGACCGAAGAGAGGAAGTATATAAGAAAGAAAGGAAGAAAAAAAGCATTGACGAAAGATAGGAAGAAAGAAAGAAAGATAGAAAAAAGAAAGAAAGCATTGACGGAAGATAGAAAGAAAGAAAGAAAAAAAGAAAGAAAGAAAGAAAGAAAGCATTGACGGAAGATAGGAGGAAAGAAAGAAAGAAAGAAAGAAAACATTGATGAAAGATAGGATGAAAGAAAGAAAGAAAGAAAGAAAGAAAGAAAGAAAGAAAGAAAGAAAGAAAGAAAGAAAGAAAGAAAGAAAGCAGGCAAGCATTGACGGAAGATAGGAAGAAAGAAAGAAAGAAAGTAAGAAAACATTGACGGAAGATAGGAAGACAGAAAGAAAGAAAAAAAGAAAAAAGCATTGACGGAAGATAGAAAGAAAGAAAGAAAGAAAGAAAGAAAGAAAGAAAGAAAGAAAGAAAGAAAGAAAGAAA
>JBAJHW010000018.1:8438453-8440953 GCA_037013535.1 Intellagama lesueurii | reverse complement strand
ATAAAGAAAGAAAGAAAGAAAGAAAGAAAGAAAGCAAGCACTGATGGAAGATAGGAAAGGAGAAAGAAAGAAAGAAAAAAAAGAAAGCGTTGACGGAAGATAGAAAGAAAGAAAGAAGGTAAGCATTGACGTTAGATAGGAAAGTAGAAAGAAAGAAAGAAAGAAAGAAAGAAAGAAAGAAAGAAAGAAAGAAAAAAAAGCATTGACTGAAGATAGGAAAAAAAAGAAAGAAAGAAAGAAAGAAAGAAAGAAAGAAAGAAAGATAGCATTGACGGAAGATAGGAAGAAAAAGAAAGAAAGAAAGAAAGAAAGAAAGTAAGAAAGAAAGAAAGAAAGAAAGAAAGAAAGAAAGAAAGCATTGACGGAAGATAGGGAAGAAGAAAGAAAGAACGAAAGAAAGAAAGAAAAAAAAGAATTGACGGAAGATAGGAAGAAAAAGAAAGAAAGAAAGAAAGTAAGTAAGAAAGAAAGAAAAAAAGAAAGAAAGAAAGAAAGAAAGAAAGCATTGACGGAAGATAGGAAAGAAGAAAGAAAGAACGAAAGAAAGAAAGAAAGAAAAAAGAAAGCATTGATGGAAGATAGGAAGAAAAAGAAAGAAATAAAGAAAGAAAGAAAGAAAGTAAGAAAGAAAGAAAGAAAGAAAGAAAGAAAAAAAGAAAGAAAGAAAGAAAGAAAAAAGCATTGAGGGAAGATAGGAAGAAAGAAAGAAAGAAAGAAAGAAAGAAAGTAAGAAATAAAGAAAGAACGAAAATAAGAAAGAAAGAAAGAAAGAAAGCATTGACGGAAGATAGGAAGAAAGAAAGAAAGAAAGAAAGAAAAGAAAGAAAGAAAGAAAGAAAGAAAAAAAGAAAGAAAGAAAGAAAGAAAGAAAGTAAGCAAGCATTGACGGAAGATAGGAAGAAAGAAAGAAAGAAAGAAAGAAAGAAAGAAAGAAAAAAGAAAGCATTGACGGAAGATAGGAAGAAAGAAAGAAAGAAAGAAAGAAAGAAAGAAAGAAGGAAAGAAAGAAAGAAAGAAAGAAAGAAAGAAAGAAAGAAAGAAAGAAAGAAAGAAAGAAAGATAGTAAGCAAGCATTTACGGAAGATAGGAAGAAAGAAAAAAAGAAAGAAAGAAAGAAACCATTGACGGAAGATATAAAGAAAGAAAGAAAGAAAAATGAAAGAAAGAAAGAATTAATGGACGTTAGAAAGAAAGAAAGAAAAAAAGAAAGAAAGAAAGAAAGAAAGCATTGACGGAAGATAGGAAGAAAGAAAGAAAGAAAGAAAGTATTGATGAAAGATAGGATGAAAGAAAGAAAGAAAGAAAGAAAGAAAGCAAGCAAGCATTGACGGAAGATAGGAAGAAAAGGAAAGAAAGAAAGAAAGAAAGAAAGAAAGAAAGAAAGAAAGTAAGAAAGAAAGAAAGAAAGAAAGAAAGAAAAAAGCATCGACGGAAGATAGAATGAAAGAAAGAAAGAAAGAAAGAAAGAAGGAAAGAAAGAAGGAAAGAAAGAAAGAAAGAAAGAAAGCACTGATGGAAGATTGGAAAGGAGAAAGAAAGAAAGAAAGAAAGAAAGAAAGAAAGAAAGAAAGAATGAAAGAAAGTAAGCAAGCATTGACAGAAGATAGGAAGAAAGAAAGAAAGAAAGAAAGAAAGAAAGAAAGAAGGAAAGAAAGAAAGAAAGAAAGAAAGAAAGAAAGAAAGAAAGTAAGCAAGCATTTACGGAAGATAGGAAGAAAGAAAAAAAGAAAGAAAGAAAGAAACCATTGACGGAAGATATAAAGAAAGAAAGAAAGAAAGAAAAAAGAAAGAAAGAAAGCATTAATGGACGATAGAAAGAAAGAAAAAAAGAAAGAAAGAAAGAAAGAAAGAAAGAAAGCATTGGCGGAAGATAGGAAGACAGAAAGAAAGAAAAAAAGCATTGACGGAAGATAGGAAGAAAGAAAGAAAGAAAAAAAGCATTGACGGAAGATAGGAAGAAAGAAAGAAAGAAAAAAAAAGCATTGACGGAAGATAGGAAGAAAGAAAAAAGAAAAAAAGCATTGACGGAAGATAGGAAGAAAGAAAGAAAGAAAGAAAGAAGGAAAGAAGGAAAGAAAGAAAGAAAGAAAGAAAGAAAGAAAGAAAGAAAGAAAGAAAGAAAGCATTGGCGGAAGATAGGAAGACAGAAAGAAAGAAAAAAAAGCATTGACGGAAGATAGGAAGAAAGATAGAAAGAAAGAAAGAAAGAAAGAAAGAAAGTAAGTAAGCAAGCATTTACGGAACTTAGGAAGAAAGAAAAAAGAAAGAAAGAAAGAAAGAAAGAAAGAAAGAAAGGAAGAAAGAAAGAAAGAAAGAAAAAAGAAAGAAAGAAAGCATTAATGGAAGATAGAAAGAAAGAAAGAAAAAAAGAAAGAAAGAAAGAAAGAAAGAAAGCATTGACGGAAGATAGGAAGAAAGAAAGAAAGAAAGAAAGAAAGAAAGAAAAAAGAAAGCATTGACCGAAGAGAGGAAGTAAGAAAGAAAGAAAGGAAGAAAAAAA
>JBAJHW010000018.1:8423453-8433453 GCA_037013535.1 Intellagama lesueurii | reverse complement strand
GAAAAAAGCATTGACGGAAGAAAGAAAGAAAGAAAGTAAGCAAGCATTGACGGAAGATAGGAAGAAAGAAAGAAAGAAAGAAAGAAAGAAAGAAAGAAAGAAAGAAAGAAAGAAAGAAAAAAGAAAGCATTGACGGAAGATAGGAAGAAAGAAAGAAAGAAAGAAGGAAAGAAGGAAAGAAAGGAAGGAAGAAAGAAAGAAAGAACGAAAGAAAGTAAGCAAGCATTTACGGAACATAGGAAGAAAGAAAGAAAGAAAGAAAGAAAGAAAGAAAGAAAGAAAGAAAGAAAGAAAGAAAGAAAGAAAGAAGCCATTGACGGAAGATATAAAGAAAGAAAGAAATAAAGAAAAAAGAAAGAAAGAAAGCATTAATGGAAGATAGAAAGAAAAAAGAAAAAAAGAAAGAAAGAAAGAAAGAAAGCATTGACGGAAGATAGGAAGAAAGAAAGAAAGAAAGAAAGAAAGAAAGAAAAAAGAAAGCATTGACCGAAGAGAGGAAGTAAGAAAGAAAGAAAGGAAGAAAAAATGCATTGACGGTAGATAGGAAGAAAGAAAGAAAGATAGAAAAAAGAAAGAAAGCATTGACGGAAGATAGAAAGAAAGAAAGAAAAAAGAAAGAAAGAAAGAAAGAAAGCATTGACGGAAGATAGGAAGAAAGAAAGAAAGAAAGAAAGAAAACATTGATGAAAGATAGGATGAAAGAAAGAAAGAAAGAAAGAAAGAAAGAAAGAAAGCAGGCAAGCATTGACGGAAGATAGGAAGAAAGAAAGAAAGAAAGTAAGAAAACATTGACGGAAGATAGGAGGACAGAAAGAAAGAAAAAAAGAAAAAAGCATTGACGGAAGATAGAAAGAAAGAAAGAAAGAAAGAAAGAAAGAAAGAAAGAAAGAAAGAAAGCATTGACGAAAGATAGGAAGAAAGAAAGAAAGAAAGAAAATAGAAAGGAAGCATTGACGGAAGATAGAATGAAAGAAAGAAAGAAAGAAAGAAAGAAGGAAAGAAAGAAAGAAAGAAAGAAAGAAAGAAAGAAAGAAAGAAAGAAAGAAAGAAAGAAAGCACTGATGGAAGATAGGAAAGGAGAAAGAAAGAAAGAAAGAAGGAAAGAAAAAAAGAAAGAAAGAATGAATGAAAGAAAGTAAGCAAGCATTGACGGAAGATAGGAAAAAAGAAAGAAAGAAAGAAAGAAAAGAAAGCGTTGACGGAAGATAGAAAGAAAGAAAGAAAGAAAGCATTGACGTTAGATAGGAAAGAAGAAAGAAAGAAAGAAAGAATGAAAAAAAGCATTGACGGAAGATAGGAAAAGAAAGAAAGAAAGAAAGAAAGAAAGAAAGAAAGAAAGCATTGACGGAAGATAGGAAAGAGAAAAGAAAGAACGAAAGAAAGAAAGAAAAAAGAAAGAATTGACGGAAGATAGGAAGAAAAAGAAAGAAAGAAAGAAAGTAAGAAAGTAAGAAAGAAAGAAAGAAAGAAGGAAAGAAAGAAAAAAAGAAAGAAAGAAAGAAAAAAGCATTGAGGGAAGATAGGAAGAAAGAAAGAAAGAAAGAAAGTAAGAAAGAAAGAAAGAACGAAAATAAGAAAGAAAGAAAGAAAGAAAGAAAGCATTGACGGAAGATAGGAAGAAAGAAAGAAAGAAAGAAAGAAAAGAAAAAAGCATTGACGGAAGAAAGAAAGAAAGAAAGAAAGAAAGAAAGAAAGAAAGAAAGAAAGAAAGAAAGAAAGAAAGAAAGAAAGAAAGAAAGTAAGCAAGCATTTACGGAAGATAGGAAGAAAAAAAGAAAGAAAGAAAGAAAGAAAGAAAGAAACCATTGACGGAAGATATAAAGAAAGAAAGAAAGAAAGAAAGAAAGAAAGAAAGCATTGACGGAAGATAGGAAGAAAGAAAGAAAGAAAGAAAGAAAGAAAAAAGAAAGCATTGACGGAAGATAGGAAGAAAGAAAGAAAGAAAGAAAGAAAGAAGGAAAGAAAGAAAGAAAGAAAGAAAGAAAGAAAGAAAGAAAGAAAGAAAGAAAGAAAGTAAGCAAGCATTTATGGAAGATAGGAAGAAAAAAAGAAAGAAAGAAAGAAAGAAAGAAAGAAACCATTGACGGAAGATATAAAGAAAGAAAGAAAGAAAGAAAGAAAGAAAGAAAGAAAGAAAAAAGAAAGAAAGAAAGCATTAATGGACTATAGAAAAAGAGAAAGAAAAAAAGAAAGAAAGAAAGAAAGCATTGACGGAAGATAGGAAGAAAGAAAGAAAGAAAGAAAGTATTGATGAAAGATAGGATGAAAGAAAGAAAGAAAGAAAAAAGAAAGCATTGACGGAAGATAGGAAAAAAAGAAAGAAAGAAAGTAAGAAAGAAAGAAAGAAAGAAAGAACTAAAGAAAGATAGAAAGAAAGAAAGCATTGACGAAAGATAGGAAGAAAGAAAGAAAGAAAGAAAATAGAAAGGAAGCATTGACGGAAGATAGAATGAAAGAAAGAAAGAAAGAAAGAAGGAAAGAAAGAAAGAAAGAAAGAAAGAAAGCACTGATGGAAGATAGGAAAGGAGAAAGAAAGAAAGAAAGAAAGAAAGAAAGAGAGAAAGAAAGAATGAAAGAAAGTAAGCAAGCATTGACGGAAGATAGGAAAAAAGAAAGAAAGAAAGAAAAAAAAGAAAGCGTTGACGGAATATAGAAAGAAAGAAAGAAAGAAAGCATTGACGTTAGATAGGAAAGTAGAAAGAAAGAAAGAAAGAAAGAAAGAAAAAAAAGCATTGACGGAAGATAGGAAAGAAAGAAAGAAAGAAAGAAATAAAGAAAGAAAGAAAGAAAGAAAGAAAGAAAGAAAGAAAGAAAGCATTGACGGAAGATAGGAAGAAAAAGAAAGAAAGAAAGAAAGAAAGAAAGAAAGAAGGAAAGAAAGAAAAAAAGAAAGAAAGAAAGAAAAAAGCATTGAGGGAAGATAGGAAGAAAGAAAGAAAGAAAGAAAGAAAGAACGAAAATAAGAAAGAAAGAAAGAAAGAAAGCATTGACGGAAGATAGGAAGAAATAAAGAAAGAAAGAAAGAAAAGAAAAAAGCATTGACGGAAGAAAGAAAGAAAGAAAGAAAGAAAGAAAGAAAGAAAGAAAGAAAGAAAGAAAGAAAGAAAGAAAGTAAGCAAGCATTTACGGAAGATAGGAAGAAAAAAAGAAAGAAAGAAAGAAAGAAAGAAAGAAAGAAAGAAACCATTGACGGAAGATATAAAGAAAGAAAGAAAGAAAGAAAGAAAGAAAGAAAGCATTGACGGAAAATAGGAAGAAAGAAAGAAAGAAAGAAAGAAAGAAAAAAGAAAGCATTGACGGAAGATAGGAAGAAAGAAAGAAAGAAAGAAAGAAGGAAAGAAAGAAAGAAAGAAAGAAAGAAAGAAAGAAAGATAGAAAGAAAGAAAGAAAGAAAGTAAGCAAGCATTTACGGAAGATAGGAAGAAAAAAAGAAAGAAAGAAAGAAAGAATGAAAGAAACCATTGACGGAAGATATAAAGAAAGAAAGAAAGAAAGAAAGAAAGAAAGAAAGAAAAAAGAAAGAAAGAAAGCATTAATGGACTATAGAAAGAAAGAAAGAAAAAAAGAAAGAAAGAAAGAAAGCATTGACGGAAGATAGGAAGAAAGAAAGAAAGAAAGAAAGTATTGATGAAAGATAGGATGAAAGAAAGAAAGAAAGAAAAAAGAAAGCAATGACGAAAGATAGGAAGAAAAAAAGAAAGAAAGAAAATAGAAAGGAAGCATTGACGGAAGATAGAATGAAAGAAAGAAAGAAAGAAAGAAGGAAAGAAAGAAAGAAAGAAAGAAAGAAAGAAAGCACTGATGGAAGATAGGAAAGGAGAAAGAAAGAAAGAAAGAAAGAAAGAAAGAATGAAAGAAAGTAAGCAAGCATTGACGGAAGATAGGAAAAAAGAAAGAAAGAAAGAAAAAAAGAAAGCGTTGACGGAGTATAGAAAGAAAGAAAGAAAGAAAGCATTGACGTTAGATAGGAAAGTAGAAAGAAAGAAAGAAAGAAAGAAAGAAAGAAAAAAAAAGCATTGACGGAAGATAGGAAAAAAAGAAAGAAAGAAAGAAAGATAGAAAGAAAGAAAGAAAGAAAGAAAGAAAGAAAGAAAGAAAGCATTAACGGAAGATAGGAAGAAAAAGAAAGAAAGAAAGAAAGAAAGAAAGAAAGTAAGAAAGAAAGAAAGAAAGAAAGAAAGAAAGAAAGCATTGACGGAAGATAGGAAAGAAGAAAGAAAGAACGAAAGAAAGAAAGAAAAAAGAAAGCATTGATGGAAGATAGGAAGAAAAAGAAAGAAAGAAAGAAAGAAAGAAAGAAAGAAAGAAAAAAAGAATGAAAGAAAGAAAAAAGCATTGAGGGAAGATAGGAAGAAAGAAAGAAAGAAAGAAAGTAAGTAAGAAAGAAAGAAAGAACGAAAATAAGAAAGAAGAAAGAAAGAAAGAAAAAAAGAAAGAAAGCATTGACGGAAGATAGGAAGAAAGAAAGAAAGAAAGAAAGAAAAGAAAAAAGCATTGACGAAAGATAGGAAGAAAGAAAGAAAGAAAGAAAGAAAGAAAGAAAGAAACCATTGACGGAAGATATAAAGAAAGAAAGAAAGAAAGGAAAAAGAAAGAAAGAAAGCATTAATGGAAGATAGAAAGAAAGAAAGAAAAAAAGAAAGAAAGAAAGAAAGAAAGAAAAAAAGAATGAAAGAAAGAAAAAAGCATTGAGGGAAGATAGGAAGAAAGAAAGAAAGAAAGAAAGTAAGTAAGAAAGAAAGAAAGAACGAAAATAAGAAAGAAGAAAGAAAGAAAGAAAAAAAGAAAGAAAGCATTGACGGAAGATAGGAAGAAAGAAAGAAAGAAAGAAAGAAAAGAAAAAAGCATTGACGAAAGATAGGAAGAAAGAAAGAAAGAAAGAAAGAAAGAAAGAAAGAAACCATTGACGGAAGATATAAAGAAAGAAAGAAAGAAAGGAAAAAGAAAGAAAGAAAGCATTAATGGAAGATAGAAAGAAAGAAAGAAAAAAAGAAAGAAAGAAAGAACTAAAGCATTGACGGAGGA
The DNA here is from genome assembly GCA_037013535.1 of Intellagama lesueurii. Lineage (NCBI taxonomy): Eukaryota > Metazoa > Chordata > Lepidosauria > Squamata > Agamidae > Intellagama > Intellagama lesueurii. The sequence goes on along the minus strand of JBAJHW010000018.1, from coordinate 8,428,428 downwards.
TAGGAAGAAAGAAAGAAAGAAAGAAAGAAAAAAGAAAGCATTGACCGAAGAGAGGAAGTAAGAAAGAAAGAAAGGAAGAAAAAAAGCATTGACAGAAGATAGGAAGAAAGAAAGAAAGATAGAAAAAAGAAAGAATAAAAGAAAGAAAGAAAGAAAGAAAGCATTGACGGAAGAGAGGAGGAAAGAAAGAAAGAAAGAAAGAAAACATTAATGAAAGATATGATGAAAGAAAGAAAGAAAGAAAGAAACAAAAGAAAGAAAGCAGGCAAACATTGACGGAAGATAGGAAGAAAGAAAGAAAGAAAGTAAGAAATCATTGATGGAAGATAGGAAGACAGAAAGAAAGAAAAAAAAAGAAAAAAGCATTGACGGAAGATAGAAAGAAAGAAAGAAAGAAAGAAAGAAAGAAAGAAAGAAAGAAAGAACGCAATGACGAAAGATACGATGAAAGAATGAAAGAAAGAAAGAAAGAAAGAAAGCATTGACTAAAGATAGGAAGAAAGAAAGAAAGAAAGAAAATAGAAAGGAAGAATTGACGGAAGATAGAAAGAAAGAAAGAAAGAAAGAAAGAAAGAAGGAAATTAAGAAAGAAAGAAAGAAAGAAAGCACTGATGGAAGATAGGAAAGGAGAAAGAAAGAAAGAAAGAAAGAAAGAAAGAAAGAATGAAAGAAAGAATGAAAGTAAGCAAGCATTGACGGAAGATAGGAAAAAAGAAAGAAAGAAAGAAAAAAGAAAGCTTTGACGGAAGATAGAAAGAAAGAAAGAAAGCATTGACGTGAGATATCAAAGTAGAAAGAAAGAAAGAAAGAAAGAAAGAAAGAAAGAAAGAAAGAAAGAAAGAAAGAAAGAAAAAAAGCATTGACGGAAGATAGGAAAAAAAGAAAGAAAGAAAGAAAGAAAGAAAAAAGCTTTGACGGAAGATTGGAAGAAAGAAAGAAAGAAAGAAAGAATGAAAGAAAGTACTGATGAAAGATAGGATGAAAGAAAGAAAGAAAGTGGGAGAAAGAGAGAATGAATGAAAGAAACAAAGAAAGAAAGAAAGCATTGACGGAAATTGGAAAGAAGAAGGAGAGAACGAAAGAAAGAAAGAAAAAAGAAAGCATTGATGGAAGATAGGAAGAAAAAGAAAGAAAGAAAGAAAGAAAAAAGAAAGAAAGAAAGAAAGAAAGAAAGCATTGACGGAAGATAGGAAAGAAGAAAGAAAGAACGAAAGAAACAAAGAAAAAAGAAAGCATTGACGGAAGATAGGAAGAAAAAGAAAGAAAGAAAGAAAGAAAGAAAGTAAGAAAGAAAGAAAGAAAGAAAGAAAAAAGCATTGACGGAAGATAGGAAGAAAGAAAGAAAGAAAGAAAGTAAGAAAGAAAGAAAGAACGAAAATAAGAAAGAAAGAAAGAAAGAAAGAAAAAAATAAAGAAAGCATTGACGGAAGATAATAAGAAAGAAGGAAAGAAAGAAAGAAAGAAAGAAAAAAGAAAGCATTGACGGAAGATAGGAAGAAAGAAAGAAAGAAAGAAGGAAAGAAGGAAAGAAAGGAAGAAAGAAAGAAAGAAAGAACGAAAGAAAGTAAGCAAGCATTTACGGAACAGAGGAAGAAAAAAAGAAAGAAAGAAAGAACGAAAGAAAGAAAGAAAGAAGCCATTGACGGAAGATATAAAGAAAGAAAGAAAGAAAGAAAAGAGAAAGAAAGAAAGCATTAATGGAAGATAGAAAGAAAAAAAGAAAAAAAGAAAGAAAGAAAGAAAGAAAGAAAGCATTGACGGAAGATAGGAAGAAAGAAAGAAAGAAAGAAAGAAAGAAAGAAAGAAAGAAAGAAAGAAAGAAAGAAAGAAAGAAAAAAGAAAGCATTGACCGAAGAGAGGAAGTAAGAAAGAAAGAAAGGAAGAAAAAAAGCATTGACGGAAGATAGGAAGAAAGAAAGAAAGATAGAAAAAAGAAAGAAAGCATTGACGGAAGATAGAAAGAAAGAAAGAAAAAAAGAAAGATAGAAAGAAAGAAAGCATTGACGGAAGATAGGAAGAAAGAAAGAAAGAAAGAAAACATTGATGAAAGATAGGATGAAAGAAAGAAAGAAAGAAAGAAAGAAAGAAAGAAAGAAAGAAAGAAAGAAAGAAAGAAAGAAAGCAGGCAAGCATTGACGGAAGATAGGAAGAAAGAAAGAAAGAAAGTAAGAAAACATTGACGGAAGATAGGAAGACAGAAAGAAAGAAAAAAAGAAAAAAGCATTGACGGAAGATAGAAAGAAAGAAAGAAAGAAAGAAAGAAAGAAAGAAAGAAAGAAAATAGAAAGGAAGCATTGACGGAAGATAGAATGAAAGAAAGAAAGAAAGAAAGAAAGAAGGAAAGAAAGAAAGAAAGAAAGAAAGAAAGAAAGCAAGCACTGATGGAAGATAGGAAAGGAGAAAGAAAGAAAGAAAGAAGGAAAGAAAGAAAGAAAGAAAGAAAGAATGAAAGAAAGTAAGCAAGCTTTGACGGAAGATAGGAAAAAAGAATGAAAGAAAAAAAAAAGCGTTGACGGAAGATAGAAAGAAAGAAAGAAAGAAAGCATTGACGTTAGATAGGAAAGAAGAAAGAAAGAAAGAAAGAAAGAAAAAAAGCATTGACGGAAGATAGGAAAAGAAAGAAAGAAAGAAAGAAAGAAAGAAAGAAAGAAAGCAAGCATTGACGGAAAATAGGAAGAAAAAGAAAGAAAGAAAGAAAGAAAGAAAGAAAGAAAGAAAGAAAGAGAGAAAGAAAGAAAGAAAGCATTGACGGAAGATAGGAAAGAAAAAAGAAAGAACGAAAGAAAGAAAGAAAAAAGAAAGAATTGACGGAAGATAGGAAGAAAAAGAAAGAAAGAAAGAAAGAAAGAAAGTAAGTAAGTAAGAAAGAAAGAAAGAAAGAAAGAAAGAAAGAAAGAAAGCATTGACGGAAGATAGGAAAGAAGAAAGAAAGAACGAAAGAAAGAAAGAAAAAAGAAAGCATTGATGGAAGATAGGAAGAAAAATAAAGAAAGAAAGTAAGAAAGTAAGAAAGAAAGAAAGAAGGAAAGAAAGAAAAAAAGAAAGAAAGAAAAAAGCATTGAGGGAAGATAGGAAGAAAGAAAGAAAGAAAGAAAGTAAGAAAGAAAGAAAGAACGAAAATAAGAAAGAAAGAAAGAAAGAAAGAAAAAAAGAAAGAAAGCATTGACGGAAGATAGGAAGAAAGAAAGAAAGAAAGAAAGAAAAGAAAAAAGCATTGACGGAAGAAAGAAAGAAAGAAAGAAAGAAAGAAAGAAAGAAAGAAAGAAAGAAAGAAAGAAAGAAAGCATTGACGGAAGATAGGAAGAAAGAAAGAAAGAAAGAAAGAAAGAAAAAAGAAAGCATTGACGGAAAATAGGAAGAAAGAAAGAAAGAAAGTATTGATGAAAGATAGGATGAAAGAAAGAAAGAAAGAAAAAAGAAAGCATTGACGGAAGATAGGAAAAAAAGAAAGAAAGAAAGTAAGAAAGAAAGAAAGAAAGAACTAAAGAAAGATAGAAAGAAAGAAAGCATTGACGAAAGATAGGAAGAAAAAAAGAAAGAAAGAAAATAGAAAGGAAGCATTGACGGAAGATAGAATGAAAGAAAGAAAGAAAGAAAGAAAGAAAGAAGGAAAGAAAGAAAGAAAGAAAGAAAGAAAGAAAGATAGAAAGCACTGATGGAAGATAGGAAAGGAGAAAGAAAGAAAGAAAGAAAGAAAGAAAGAAAGAAAAAAAGAAAGAAAGAAAGAATGAAAGAAAGTAAGCAAGCATTGACGGAAGATAGGAAAAAAGAAAGAAAGAAAGAAAAAAAGAAAGCGTTGACGGAATATAGAAAGAAAGAAAGAAAGAAAGCATTGACGTTAGATAGGAAAGTAGAAAGAAAGAAAGAAAGAAAGAAAGAAAGAAAGAAAGAAAGAAAGAAAGAAAGAAAGAAAGAAAGAAAGAAAGAAAGAAAGAAAAAAAAGCATTGACGGAAGATAGGAAAAAAAGAAAGAAAGAAAGAAAGAAAGAAAGAAAGAAAGAAAGAAAGCATTGACGGAAGATAGGAAGAAAAAGAAAGAAAGAAAGAAAGAAAGAAAGAAAGTAAGTAAGAAAGAAAGAAAGAAAGAAAGAAAGAAAGAAAGCATTGACGGAAGATAGGAAAGAAGAAAGAAAGAACGAAAGAAAGAAAGAAAAAAGAAAGCATTGATGGAAGATAGGAAGAAAAAGAAAGAAAGAAAGAAAGAAAGAAAGAAAGAAAGAAAGAAAGAAAGAAAGAAAGAAAGAAAGAAAAAAGCATTGAGGGAAGATAGGAAGAAAGAAAGAAAGAAAGTAAGAAAGAAAGAAAGAACGAAAATAAGAAAGAATAAAGAAAGAAAGAAAAAAAGAAAGAAAGCATTGACGGAAGATAGGAAGAAAGAAAGAAAGAAAGAAAGAAAAGAAAAAAGCATTGACGGAAGAAAGAAAGAAAGAAAGAAAGAAAGAAAGAAAGAAAGTAAGCAAGCATTGACGGAAGATAGGAAGAAAGAAAGAAAGAAAGAAAGAAAGAAAGAAAGAAAGAAAGAAAGAAAGAAAGAAAGAAAAAAAGAAAGCATTGACAGAAGATAGGAAGAAAGAAAGAAAGAAAGAAAGAAAGAAAGAAAGAAAGAAAGAAAGAAAGTAAGCAAGCATTTACGGAAGATAGGAAGAAAGAAAAAAAGAAAGAAAGAAAGAAAGAAAGAAACCATTGACGGAAGATATAAAGAAAGAAAGAAAGAAAGAAAAAAGAAAGAAAGAAAGCATTAATGGACGATAGAAAGAAAGATAGAAAAAGAGAAAGAAAGAAAGAAAGAAAGCATTGACGGAAGATAGGAAGAAAGAAAGAAAGAAAGAAAGAAAGTATTGATGAAAGAAAGAAAGAAAGAAAGAAAGAAAGAAAGCATTGACGGAAGATAGGAAGAAAAAGAAAGAAAGAAAGAAAGAAAGAAAGAAAGAAAGAAAGAAAGTAAGTAAGAAAGAAAGAAAGAAAGAAAGAAAGA
>JBAJHW010000018.1:8408870-8411370 GCA_037013535.1 Intellagama lesueurii | reverse complement strand
TTCTTTCTTTCTTTCTTTCTTTCTTTCTTTCTTTCTTTCTTTCTACTTTCCTCTCTAACGTCAATGCTTTCTTTCTTTCTTTCTTTCTATCTTCCATCAACGCTTTCTTTTTTTTTCTTTCTTTCTTTCTTTCTTTCTTTCTTTCTTCCTATCTTCCGTCAATGCTTGCTTACTTACTTTCTTTCTTTCTTTCTTTCTTTTCTTTCTTTCTTTCTTTCTTCCGTCAATGCTTTTTTCTTTTCTTTCTTTCTTTCTTTCTTTCTTCCTATCTTCCGTCAATGCCTTTCTTTCTTTTTTTTCTTTCTTTCTTTCTTATTTTCGTTCTTTCTTTCTTTCTTTCTTTCTTACTTTCTTTCTTTCTTTCTTTCTTTCTTTCTTCTTATCTTCCCTCAATGCTTTTTTCTTTCTTTTCTTTTCTTCTTTCTTTCTTTCTTACTTTCTTTCTTTCTTTCTTTCTTTTTCTTCCTATCTTCCATCAATGCTTTCTTTTTTCTTTCTTTCTTTCGTTTCTTTCTTTCTTCTTTCCCTATGTTCCGTCAATGCTTTCTTTCTTTCTTCTTTCTTCCTTTCTTCCTTTCTTTCTTTCTTTCTTTCTTTCTTTCTTTTTCTTCCTATCTTCCGTCAATGCTTTCTTTCTTTCTTTCTTTCTTTCTTTCTTTCTTTCTTTTTTTTTTCCTAACTTCCGTCAATGTTTTTTTGCTTTCTTTCTTTCTTTTTCTTTCTTCTTTCTTTCTTTCTTTCGTTCTTTCTTTCTTTTCTTACTTTCTTTCTTTCTTTCTTTCTTTCTTTCTTTTTCTTCCTATCTTCCGTCAATACTTTCTTTCTTTCTTTCTTTCTTTCTTTCTTTCTTTCTTTCTTTCTTTCTTTCTTTTCCTAACTTCCGTCAATGCTTTTTTTTCTTTCTTTCTTTCTTTCTTTCTTTCTTTCTTTCTTTCTTTCTTTCCTTTCTTTCTTTCTTTCTTTCTTTCTTTCTTTCTTCCTATCTTCCGTCAATGCTTTCTTTTTTCTTTTCTTTCTTTCTTTCTTTCTTTCTTTCTTTCTTTCTTTCTTCCTATCTTCCGTCAATGCTTGCTTACTTTCTTTCTTTCTTTCTTTCTTTCTTTCTTTCGTTTCTTTCTTTCTTTCCTTTTCTTTCTTCTTTCTTTCTTTCTTTCTTTCTTTTCTTTCGTTTCTTTCTTTCTTTTCTTTCTTTCTTTCTTCTTCCGTCAATGCTTTTTTCTTTTCTTTCTTTCTTTCTTTCTTTCTTCCTATCTTCCGTCAATGCTTTCTTTCTTTTTTTCTTTCTTTCTTTTCTTATTTTCGTTCTTTCTTTCTTTCTTTCTTACTTTCTTTCTTCTATCTTCCCTCAATGCTTTTTTCTTTCTTTCTTTCTTTCTTTCTTTCTTTCTGACTTACTTTCTTTCTTTCCTTTCTTTCTTTTTCTTCCTATCTTCCATCAATGCTTTCTTTTTTCTTTTCTTTCTTTCGTTCTTTCTTTCTTCTTTCCTATCTTCCGTCAATGCTTTCTTTCTTTCTTTCTTTCTTTCTTTCTTACTTTCTTTCTTTCTTTCTTTCTTTCTTTCTTTTTCTTCCTATCTTTCCGTCAATGCTTTCTTTCTTTCTTTCTTTCTTTCTTTCTTTCTTTCTTTCGTTCTTTCTTTCTTTCCTTTCTTTCTTTCTTTTTTTTCCTAACTTCCGTCAATGCTTTTTTTCTTTCATTCTTTCTTTCTTTCTTTCTTTCTTTCTTTCTTTCTTTCTTTCTTTCTTTCTTTCTTTCTTTCTACTTTCCTATCTAACGTCAATGCTTTCTTTCTTTCTTTCTTTCTATCTTCCATCAACGCTTTCTTTTTTTTTCTTGTTTCTTTCTTTCTTTCCTTTCTTTCTTCCTATCTTCCGTCAATGCTTGCTTACTTTCTTTCTTTCTTTCTTTCTTTCTTTCTTTCTTTCTTTCTTTCTTCCGTCTAATGCTTTTTTCTTTTCTTTCTTTCTTTCTTTCTTTCTTCCTATCTTCCGTCACATGCTTTCTTTCTTTTTTTCTTTCTTTCTTTCTTATTTTCGTTCTTTCTTTCTTTCTTTTTCTTTCTTTCTTTCTTTCTTTCTTTCTTTATCTTCCCTCAATGCTTTTTTCTTTCTTTCTTTCTTTCTTTCTTTCTTACTTTTCTTTCTTTCTTTCTTTCTTTCTTTTTCTTCCTATCTTCCATCAATGCTTTCTTTTTTCTTTCTTTCTTTCGTTCTTTCTTTCTTCTTTCCTATCTTCCGTCAATGCCTTCTTTCTTTCTTTCTTTCTTTCTTAGTTTCTTTCTTTCTTTCTTTCTTTCTTTCTTATTTCTTCCTTTCTTCCGTCAATGCTTTCTTTCTTTCTTTCTTTCTTTCTTTCTTTCTTTCTTTCTTTTTTTTCCTAACTTCCGTTCAATGCTTTTTTTTCTTTCTTTCTTTCTTTCTTTCTTTCTTTCTTTCTTTCTTTCTTTCTTTCTTTCTTTCTTTCTTTCTTTCTTTCTTTCTTTCTTTCTTTCTTTCTACT
>JBAJHW010000018.1:8391370-8396370 GCA_037013535.1 Intellagama lesueurii | reverse complement strand
TTTCTTTCTTTCTTTCTTACTTTCTTTCTTTCTTTCTTTCTTTCTTTCTTTCTTTCTTTTTCTTCCTATCTTCCGTCAATTCTTTCTTTTTTTTTTTCTTTCTTTCGTTCTTTCTTTCTTCTTTCCTATCTTCCGTCAATTCTTTCTTTCTTTCTTTCTTTCTTTCTTTCTTACTTTCTTTCTTTCTTTCTTTTTCTTCCTATCTTCCGTCAATGCTTTCTTTCTTTCTTCCTTTCTTTCTTTCTTTCTTTTTTTTCCTAACTTCCGTCAATGCTTTTTTTCTTTCTTTCTTTCTTTCTTTCTTTCTTTCTTTCTTTCTTTCTTTCTTTCTTTCCTTCTTTCTTTCTTTCTTTCTTTCTTTCTTCCTATCTTCCGTCAATGCTTTCTTTTTTCTTTCTTTCTTTCTTTCTTTCTTTCTTTCTTTCTTTCTTTCTTCCTATCTTCCGTCAATGCTTGCTTACTTTCTTTCTTTCTTTCTTTCTTTCTTTCTTCCTATCTTCCGTCAATGCTTTTTTCTTTTTTTCTTTCTTTCTTTCTTACTTTCTTTCTTTCTTTCTTTCTTTCTTTCTTTCTATCTTCCGTCAATGCTTTTTTCTTTTTTTTCTTTCTTTCTGTCTTCCTATCTTCCGTCAATGTTTTCTTACTTTCTTTCTTTCTTTCTTCCTATCTTCCGTCAATGCTTGCCTGCTTTCTTTCTTTCTTTCTTTCTTTCTTTCTTTCATCCTATATTTCATCAATGTTTTCTTTCTTTCTTTCTTTCTTTCTTCCTATCTTCCGTCAATGCTTTCTTTCTTTCTTTCTTTCTTTCTTTCTTATTTTCGTTCTTTCTTTCTTTCTTTCTTTCTTATTTTCGTTCTTTCTTTCTTTCTTTCTTACTTTCTTTCTTTCTTTCTTTCTTTCTTTCTTACTTTCTTTCTTTCTTTCTTTCTCTCTTTCTTTTTCTTCCTATCTTCCATCAATGCTTTCTTTTTTCTTTCATTCTTTCTTACTTTCTTTCTTTCTTTCTTTCTTCCGTCAATGCTTTCTTTCTTTCTTTCTTTCTTTCTTTCTTTCTTTCTTTCTTTCTTTCTTTTCCTAACTTCCGTCAATGCTTTTTTTTTCTTTCTTTCTTTCTTTCTTTCTTTCTTTCTTTCTTTCTTTCTTTCTTTCTACTTTCCTATCTAACGTCAATGCTTTCTTTCTTTCTTTCTTTCTATCTTCCTTCAACGCTTTCTTTTTTTCTTTCTTTCTTTCTTTCTTTCTTTCTTTCTTTCTTTCTTTCTTTCTTTCTTTCTTTCTCCTTTCCAATCTTCCATCAGTGCTTTCTTTCTTTCTTTCTTTCTTTCTTTCTTTCATTCTTTCTTTCCTTCTTTCTTTCTTTCTTTTTTCTTTCATTCTATCTTCCGTCAATGCTTCCTTTCTTTTTTCTTTCTTTCTTTCTTTCTTCCTATCTTTCGTCAAAGCTTTCTTTCTTTCTTTCTTTCTTTCTTTCTTTCTTTCTTTCTTTCTTTCTTTCTTTCTTTCTTTCTTTCTATCTTCCGTCAATGCTTTTTTCTTTTTTTTCTTTCTTTCTGTCTTCCTATCTTCCGTCAATGTTTTCTTACTTTCTTTCTTTCTTTCTTCCTATCTTCCGTCAATGCTTGCCTGCTTTCTTTCTTTCTTTCTTTCTTTCTTTCTTTCTTTCTTTCTTTCTTTCTTTCTTTCTTTCATCCTATCTTACATCAATGTTTTCTTTCTTTCTTTCATTCTTTTTTTCTTCTTTCTTTCTATCTTCGGTCAATGCTTTCTTTCTTTTTTCTATCTTTCTTTCTTTCTTCCTATCTTCCGTCAATGCTTTTTTTCTTCCTTTCTTTCTTTCTTACTTCCTCTCTTCGGTCAATGCTGTCTTCTTTCTTTCTTTCTTTCTTTCTTTCTTTCTTTCTTTCTTTCTTTCTTTCTTTCTTTCTTCCTATCTTCCGTAAATGCTTTCTTTCTATCTTTCTTTCTTTCTTTTTTTCTTTCTTTCTTTCTATCTTCCATTAATGCTTTCTTTCTTTCTTTTTTCTTTCTTTCTTTCTTTCTTTATATCTTCCGTCAATGGTTTCTTTCTTTCTTTCTTTCTTTCTTTTTTTTTTCTTTCTTCCTATGTTCCGTAAATGCTTGCTTACTTTCTTTCGTTCTTTCTTTCTTTCTTTCTTTCTTTCTTTCTTTCTTTCTTTCTTTCTTTCTTTCTTCCTATCTTCCGTCAATGCTTTTTTTCTTTTTTTCTGTCTTCCTATCTTCCGCCAATGCTTTCTTTCTTTTTTCTTTCTTTCTTTCATTCTTTCTTTCCTTCTTTCTTTCTTTCTTTCTTTCTTTCTTCCTATCTTCCGTCAATGCTTTCTTTTTTTCTTTCTTTCTTTCTTTCTTTCTTTCTTTCTTTCTTTCTTTCTTCCTATCTTCCGTCAATGCTAGCTTACTTTCTTTCTTTCTTTCTTTCTTTCTTTCTTTCTTTCTTTCTTTCTTCTTATCTTCCGTCAATGCTTTCATTCTTTTTTTTTCTTTCTTTCTTTCTTTCTTATTTTCGTTCTTTCTTTCTTTCTTACTTTCTTTCTTCCTATCTTCCGTCAATGCTTTTTTCTTTCTTTCTTTCTTTCTTTCTTTCTTTCTTTCTTTCTTTCTTTCTTTCTTTCTTTCTTACTTTCTTTCTTTCTTTCTTTCTTTCTTTCTTTCTTTTTCTTCCTATTTTCCGTCAATGCTTTCTTTCTTTCTTTCTTTCTTTCTTTCTTTCTTTCTTTCATCAATACTTTCTTTCTTTCTTTCATTCTTTCTTCCTATCTTCCGTCAATGCTTTCTTTCTTTCTTTCTTTCTCTTTTTCTTTCTTTCTTTCTATCGTCCATTAATGCTTTCTTTCTTTCTTTTTTCTTTCTTTCTTTCTTTCTTTATATCTTCCGTCAATGGTTTCTTTCTTTCTTTCTTTCTTTCTTTTTTTCTTCCTATCTTCCGTAAATGCTTGCTTACTTTCTTTCTTTCTTTCTTTCTTTCTTTCTTTCTTTCTTCCTATCTTCCGTCAATGCTTGCTTACTTTCTTTCTTTCTTTCTTTCTTTCTTTCTTCCATCAATGCTTTTTTCTTTTCTTTCTTTCTTTCTTTCTTCCTATCTTCCGTCAATGCTTTCTTTCTTTTTTTCTTTCTTTCTTTATTCTTTCTTATTTTCGTTCTTTCTTTCTTACTTACTTTCTTTCTTTCTTTCTTCCTATCTTCCCTCAATGCTTTTTTCTTTCTTTCTTTCTTTTTTTCTTTCTTTCTTTATTTCTTTCTTTCTTTTTCTTCCTATCTTCCATCAATGCTTTCTTTTTTCTTTCTTTCTTTCGTTCTTTCTTTCTTCTTTAGTATCTTCCGTCAATGCTTTCTTTCTTTCTTTCTTTCTTTCTTTCTTTCTTTCTTTCTTACTTTCTTTCTTTCTTTCTTTCTTTCTTTCTTTTTCTTCCTATCTTCCGTCAATGCTTTCTTTCTTTCTTTCTTTCTTTAATTCTTTCTTTCTTTCTTTTTTTCCTATCTTCCGTCAATGCTTTCTTTCTTTCTTTCTTTCTTTCTTTCTTTCTTTCTTACTTACTTTCTTTCTTTCTTTCTTTCTTTCTTTTTTTTCCTAACTTCCGTCAATGCTTTTTTTCTTTCTTTCTTTCTTTCTTTCTTTCTTTCTTTCTTTCTTTCTTTCTTTCTTTCTACTTTCCTATCTAACGTCAATGCTTTCTTTCTTTCTTTCTTTCTATCTTCCATCAACGCTTTCTTTTTTTTCTTTCTTTCTTTCTTTCTTTCTTTCTTTCTTTCTATCTTCCGTCAATGCTTTTTTCTTTTTTTTCTTTCTTTCTGTCTTCCTATCTTCCGTCAATGTTTTCTTACTTTCTTTCTTTCTTTCTTCCTATCTTCCGTCAATGCTTGCCTGCTTTCTTTCTTTCTTTCTTTCTTTCTTTCATCCTATCTTTCATCAATGTTTTCTTTCTTTCTTTCTTTCTTTCTTCCTATCTTCCGTCAATGCTTTCTTTCTTTCTTTCTTTCTTTCTTTCTTTCTTTCTTATTTTCGTTCTTTCTTTCTTTCTTTCTTACTTTCTTTCTTTCTTTCTTTCTTCCTATCTTCCCTCAATGCTTTTCTCTTTCTTTCTTTCTTTCTTTCTTACTTTCTTTCTTTCTTTCTCTCTTTCTTTTTCTTCCTACCTTCCATCAATGCTTTCTTTTTTCTTTCTTTCTTTCGTTCTTTCTTTCTTCTTTCCTATCTTCCGTCAATGCTTGCTTTCTTTCTTTCTTTCTTTCTTTCTTTCATACTTTCTTTCTTTCTTTCTTTCTTTCTTTCTTTTTCTTCCTATCTTAAGTCAATGCTTACTTTCTTTCTTTCTTTCTTTCTTTCTTTCTTTCTTTCTTTTCCTAACTTCCGTCAATGCTTTTTTTCTTTCTTTCTTTCTTTCTTTCTTTCTTTCTACTTTCCTATCTAACGTCAATGCTTTCTTTCTTTCTTTCTTTCTATCTTCCTTCAACGCTTTCTTTCTTTCTTTCTTTCTTTCTTTCTTTCTTTCTTTCTTTCTTTCTTTCTTTCTTTCTTTCTTTCTTTCTTTCTTTCTTTCTTTCTTTCTTTCTTTCTTTCTCCTTTCCAATCTTCCATCAGTGCTTTCTTTCTTTCTTTCTTTCTTTCTTTCATTCTTTCTTTCCTTCTTTCTTTCTTTCTTTTTTCTTTCATTCTATCTTCCGTCAATGCTTCCTTTCTTTTTTCTTTCTTTCTTTCTTTATTCCTATCTTTCGTCAATGCTTTCTTTCTTTCTTTCTTTCTTTCTATCTTTCTTTCTTTCTTTCTTTCTTTCTATCTTCCGTCAATGCTTTTTTCTTTTTTTCTTTCTTTCTGTCTTCCTATCTTCCGTCAATGTTTTCTTACTATCTTTCTTTCTTTCTTCCTATCTTCCGTCAATGCTTGCCTGCTTTCTTTCTTTCTTTCTTTCTTTCTTTCTTTCTTTCTTTCTTTCTTTCTTTCTTTCATCGTATCTTTCATCAATGTTTTCTTTCTTTCTTTCTTT
>JBAJHW010000018.1:8383870-8386370 GCA_037013535.1 Intellagama lesueurii | reverse complement strand
GCTTTCTTTCTTTCTTTCTTTCTTTCTTTCTTTCTTTCTTTCTTTTTTTTCCTAACTTCCGTCAATGCTTTTTTCTTTCTTTCTTTCTTTCTTTCTTTCTTTCTTTCTTTCTTTCTTTCTTTCTTTCTTTCTTTCTTTCTTTCTTTCTTTCTTTCTTTCTTTCTTTCCTTCTTTCTTTCTTTCTTTCTTTCTTTCTTCCTATCTTCCGTCAATGCTTTCTTTTTTCTTTCTTTCTTTCTTTCTTTCTTTCTTTCTTTCTTCCTATCTTCCGTCAATGCTTGCTTACTTTCTTTCTTTCTTTCTTTCTTTCTTTCTTTCTTTCTTTCTTTCTTCCGTCAATGCTTTTTTCTTTTCTTTCTTTCTTTCTTTCTTTCTTCCTATCTTCCGTCAATGCTTTCTTTCTTTTTTTCTTTCTTTCTTTCTTATTTTCGTTCTTTCTTTCTTTCTTTCTTACTTTCTTTCTTTCTTTCTTTCTTCCTATCTTCCCTCAATGCTTTTTTCTTTCTTTCTTTCTTTCTTTCTTTCTTACTTTCTTTCTTTCTTTCTTTCTTTCTTTCTTTCTTTTTCTTCCTATCTTCCATCAATGCTTTCTTTTTTCTTTCTTTCTTTCGTTCTTTCTTTCTTCTTTCCTATCTTCCGTCAATGCTTTCTTTCTTTCTTTCTTTCCTTCTTTCTTTCTTTCTTTCTTACTTTCTTTCTTTCTTTCTTTCTTTCTCTCTTTTTCTTCCTATCTTCCGTCAATGCTTTCTTTCTTTCTTTCTTTCTTTCTTTCTTTCTTTCTTTCTTTTTTTTCCTAACTTCCGTCAATGCTTTTTTTCTTTCTTTCTTTCTTTCTTTCTTTCTTTCTTTCTTTCTTTCTTTCTTTCTTTCTTTCTTTCTTTCTTTCTACTTTCCTATCTAACGTCAATGCTTTCTTTCTTTCTTTCTTTCTATCTTCCATCAACGCTTTCTTTTTTTTCTTTCTTTCTTTCTTTCTTTCTTTCTTTCTTTCTTTCTTTCTATCTTCCGTCAATGCTTTTTTCTTTTTTTTCTTTCTTTCTGTCTTCCTATCTTCCGTCAATGTTTTCTTACTTTCTTTCTTTCTTTCTTCCTATCTTCCGTTAATGCTTGCCTGCTTTCTTTCTTTCTTTCTTTCATCCTATCTTTCATCAATGTTTTCTTTCTTTCTTTCTTTCTTTCTTCCTATCTTCCATCAATGCTTTCTTTCTTTCTTTCTTTCTTATTTTCTTTCTTTCTTTCTTTCTTTCTTTCTTTCTTATTTTCGTTCTTTCTTTCTTTCTTTCTTACTTTCTTTCTTTCTTTCTTTCTTTCTTACTTTCTTTCTTTCTTTCTTTCTCTCTTTCTTTTTCTTCCTATCTTCCATCAATGCTTTCTTTTTTCTTTCTTTCTTTCGTTCTTTCTTTCTTCTTTCCTATCTTCCGTCAATGCTTTCTTTCTTTCTTTCTTTCTTTCTTCTTTCTTTCTTTCTTTCTTTCTTTCTTACTTTCTTTCTTTCTTTCTTTCTTTCTTTCTTTCTTTTTCTTCCTATCTTCCGTCAATGCTTTCTTTCTTTCTTTCTTTCTTTCTTTCTTTCTTTCTTTCTTTCTTTCTTTCTTTCTTTCTTTCTTTCTTTCTTTCTTTCTTTTCCTAACTTCCGTCAATGCTTTCTTTCTTTCTTTCTTTCTATCTTCCTTCAACGCTTTCTTTTTTTCTTTCTTTCTTTCTTTCTTTCTTTCTTTCTTTCTTTCTTTCTTTCTTTCTTTCTTTCTTTCTTTCTTTCTTTCTTTCTCCTTTCCAATCTTCCATCAGTGCTTTCTTTCTTTCTTTCTTTCTTTCATTCTTTCTTTCCTTCTTTCTTTCTTTCTTTTTTCTTTCATTCTATCTTCCGTCAATGCTTCCTTTCTTTTTTCTTTCTTTCTTTCTTTCTTCCTATCTTTCGTCAATGCTTTCTTTCTTTCTTTCTTTCTTTCTTTCTTTCTTTCTTTCTTTCTTTCTTTCTTTCTTTCTTTCTTTCTTTCTTTCTTTCTTTCTTTCTATCTTCCGTCAATGCTTTTTTCTTTTTTTTCTTTCTTTCTGTCTTCCTATCTTCCGTCAATGTTTTCTTACTTTCTTTCTTTCTTTCTTCCTATCTTCCGTCAATGCTTGCCTGCTTTCTTTCTTTCTTTCTTTCTTTCTTTCTTTCTTTCTTTCTTTCTTTCTTTCTTTCTTTCATCCTATCTTACATCAATGTTTTCTTTCTTTCTTTCTTTCTTTCTTTTTTTCTTCTTTCTTTCTATCTTCGGTCAATGCTTTCTTTCTTTTTTCTATCTTTCTTTCTTTCTTCCTATCTTCCGTCAATGCTTTTTTTCTTCCTTTCTTTCTTTCTTACTTCCTCTCTTCGGTCAATGCTGTCTTTTCTTTCTTTCTTTCTTTCTTTCTTTCTTTCTTTCTTTCTTTCTTTCTTTCTTCCTATCTTCCGTAAATGCTTTCTTTCTATCTTTCTTTCTTTCTTTTTTTCTTTCTTTCTTTCTATCTTCCATTA
>JBAJHW010000018.1:8373870-8376370 GCA_037013535.1 Intellagama lesueurii | reverse complement strand
CAATTTTTGCCTGCTTTCTTTCTTTCTTTCTTTCTTTCTTTCTTTTTTTCATCCTATCTTTCATCAATGTTTTCTTTCTTTCTTTCTTTCTTTCCTCCTATCTTCCGTCAATGCTTTCTTTCTTTCTTTCTTTCTTTTTTTCTTTCTTTCTTTCTATCTTCCGTCAATACTTTCTTTCTTTTTTCTATCTTTCTTTCTTTCTTCCTATCTTCTGTCAATGCTTTTTTTCTTCCTTTCTTTCTTTCTTACTTCCTCTCTTCGGTCAATGCTTTCTTTTTTCTTTCTTTCTTTCTTTCTTTCTTCCTATCCTCCGTCAATGCTTTCTTTCTTTCTTTCTTTCTTTTTTTCTTTCTTTCTTTCTATCTTCCATTAATGCTTTCTTTCTTTCTTTTTTCTTTCTTTCTTTCTTTCTTTATATCTTCCGTCAATGGTTTCTTTCTTTCTTTCTTTCTTTCTTTCTTTCTTTTTTTCTTTCTTCCTATCTTCCGTAAATGCTTGCTTACTTTCTTTCTTTCGTTCGTTCTTTCTTTCTTTCTTTCTTTCTTTCTTTCATTCTTTCTTTCTTTCTTTCTTTCTTCCTATCGTCCGTCAATGCTTTTTTTCTTTCTTTCTGTATTCCTATCTTCCGCCAATGCTTTCTTTCTTTCTTTCTTTCTTTCTTTCATCCTATCTTTCATCAATGTTTTCTTTCTTTCTTTCTTCCTATCTTCCGTCAATGCTTTCTTTCTTTCTTTCTTTCTTTCTTTTTTTCTTTCTTTCTTTCTATCTTCCGTCAATACTTTCTTTCTTTTTTCTATCTTTCTTTCTTTCTTCCTATCTTCCGTCAATGCTTTTTTTTCTTTCTTTCTTTCTTTCTTTCTTTCTTTCTTTCTTTCTTTCTTTCTTTCTACTTTACCTATCTCACGTCAATGCTTTCTTTCTTTCTTTCTATCTTCCGTCAAAGCTTTCTTGTTTTCTTTCTTTCTTTCTTTTTTCATATCTTCCGTCAATGCTTGCTTACTTTCTTTCATTCTTTCTTTCATTCTTTCTTTCTTTCTTTCTTTCTTTCTTTCTTTCTTTCTTTCTTTCTTTCTTTCTTTCTTTCTTTCTTTCTCCTTTCCTATCTTCCATCAGTGCTTTCTTTCTTTCTTTCTTTCTTTCTTTCCTTCTTTCTTTCTTTCTTTCTTTCTTTCTTTCATTCTATCTTCCGTCAATTCTTCCTTTCTATTTTCTTTCTTTCTTTCTTTCTTCCTATCTTTCGTCAATGCTTTCTTTCTTTCTTTCTTTCTTTTTTTCTTTCTTTCTTTCTATCTTCCATTAATGCTTTCTTTCTTTCTTTTTTCTTTCTTTCTTTCTTTCTTTCTTTCTTTCTTTCTTTCATTCTATCTTCCGTCAATTCTTCCTTTCTATTTTCTTTCTTTCTTTCTTTCATCGTATCTTTCGTCATTGCTTTCTTTCTTTCTTTCTTTCTTTCTTTCTTTCTTTCTTTCTTTCTTTCTTTCTTTCTTTCTATCTTCCGCCAATGCTTTTTTCTTTTTTTCTTTCTTTCTGTCTTCCTATCTTCCGTCAATGTTTTCTTACTTTCTTTCTTTCTTCCTTCCTATCTTCCATCAATGCTTGCCTGCTTTCTTTCTTTCTTTCTTTCTTTCTTTCTTTCATCCTATCTTTCATCAATGTTTTCTTTCTTTCTTTCTTTCTTTCTTCCTATCTTCCGTCAATGCTTTCTTTCTTTCTTTCTTTTTTTCTTTCTTTCTTTCTATCTTCCGTCAATACTTTCTTTCTTTTTTCTATCTTTCTTTCTTTCTTCCTATCTTCTGTCAATGCTTTTTTTCTTCCTTTCTTTCTTTCTTACTTCCTCTCTTCGGTCACTGCTTTCTTTTTTCTTTCTTTCTTTCTTTCTTCCTTCCTATCTTCCGTCAATGCTTTCTTTCTTTCTTTCTTTCTTTCTTTTTTTTTCTTTCTTTCTATCTTCCATTAATGCTTTCTTTCTTTCTTTTTTCTTTCTTTCTTTCTTTCTTTATATCTTCCGTCAATGGTTTCTTTCTTTCGTTCTTTCGTTCTTTCTTTCTTTCTTTCTTCCTTTCTTTCTTTCTTACTTCCTCTCTTCGGTCAATGCTGTCTTCTTTCTTTCTTTCTTTCTTTCTTTCTTTCTTTCTTTCTTTCTTTCTTTCTTTCTTTCTTTCTTTCTTTCTTTCTTTCTTTCTTTCTTTCTTCCTATCTTCCGTAAATGCTTTCTTTCTATGTTTCTTTCTTTCTTTTTTTCTTTCTTTCTTTCTATCTTCCATTAATGCTTTCTTTCTTTCTTTTTTCTTTCTTTCTTTCTTTCTTTATATCTTCCGTCAATGGTTTTCTTTCTTTCTTTCTTTCTTTCTTTTTTTCTTTCTTCCTATGTTCCGTAAATGCTTGCTTACTTTCTTTCGTTCTTTCTTTCTTTCTTTCTTTCTTTCTTTCTTCCTATCTTCCGTCAATGCTTTTTTTCTTTCTTTCTGTCTTCCTATCTTCCGCCAATGCTTTCTTTCTT
>JBAJHW010000018.1:8363870-8368870 GCA_037013535.1 Intellagama lesueurii | reverse complement strand
TGCTTTCTTTCTTTCTTTCTTTCTTTCTTTCTTTCTTTCTTTTTTCTTTCTTTCTGTCTTCCTATCTTCCGTCAATATTTTCTTACTTTCTTTCTTTCTTTCTTCCTATCTTCCGTCAATGCTTGCCTGCTTTCTTTCTTTCTTTCTTTCTTTCTTTCTTTCTTTCTTTCTTTCTTTCTTTCTTTCTTTCTTTCATCCTATCTTTCATCAATGTTTTCTTTCTTTCTTTCTTTCTTTCTTCCTATCTTCCGTCAATGCTTTCTTTCTTTCTTTCTTTCTTTTTTTCTTTCTTTCTTTCTATCTTCCGTCAATGCTTTCTTTCTTTTTTCTATCTTTCTTTCTTTCTTCCTATCTTCCGTCAATGCTTTTTTTCTTCCTTTCTTTCTTTCTTGCTTCCTCTCTTCGGTCAATGCTTTCTTTTTTCTTTCTTTCTTTCTTTCTTTCTTTCTTTCTTTCTTTCTTTCTTTCTTTCTTCCTATCTTCCGTCAATGCTTTCTTTCTTTCTTTCTTTCTTTCTTTTTTTCTTTTTTTCTTTCTATCTTCCATTAATGCATTCTTTCTTTCTTTTTTCTTTCTTTCTTTCTTTCTTTATATCTTCCGTCAATGGCTTCTTTCTTTCTTTCTTTTTCTTTCTTTCTTTTTTTCTTCCTATGTTCCGTAAATGCTTGCTTACTTTCTTTCGTTCTTTCTTTCTTTCTTTCTTCCTTTCTTTCCTTCTTTCTTTCTTTCTTTCTTTCTTTCTTCCTATCTTCCGTCAATGCTTTCTTTTCTTTTTTTCTTTCTTTCTTTCTTTCTTTCTTTTTTTCTTTCTTTCTTTCTTTCTTTCTTTCTTTCTTTCTTCCGTCAATGCTTGCTTACTTTCTATCTTTCTTTCTTTCTTTCTTTCTTTCTTCCGTCAATGCTTTTTTCTTTTCTTTCTTTCTTTCTTTCTTTCTTTCTTTCTTTCTTTCTTTCTTTCTTCCTATCTTCCGTCAATGCTTTCTTTCTTTTTTTCTTTCTTTCTTTCTTTCTTTCTTATTTTCGTTCTTTCTTTCTTACTTACTTTCTTTCTTTCTTTCTTTCTTCCTATCTTCCGTCATCAATGCTTTTTTCTTTCTTTCTTTCTTTCTTTCTTACTTTCTTTCTTTCTTTCTTTCTTTCTTTTTCTTCCTATCTTCCGTCAATGCTTTCTTTTTTCTTTGTTTCTTTCGTTCTTTCTTTCTTCTTTCCTATCTTCCGTCAATGCTTTCTTTCTTTCTTTCTTTCTTTCTTTTTTCTTTCTTTCTTTCTTTCTTTTTCTTCCTATCTTCCATCAATGCTTTCTTTTTTCTTTCTTTCTTTCGTTCTCTCCTTCTTCTTTCCAATTTCCGTCAATGCTTTCTTTCTTTGTTTGTTTCTTTCATTCATTCTCTCTTTCTCCCACTTTCTTTCTTTCTTTCATCCTATCTTTCATCAATACTTTCTTTCATTCTTTCTTTCTTTCTTTCTTTCCTCCAATCTTCCGTCAAAGCTTTTTTCTTTCTTTCTTTCTTTCTTTTTTTCCTATCTTCCGTCAATGCTTTCTTTCTTTCTTTATATCTTCTGTCAATGCTTTTTTTCTTCCTTTCTTTCTTTCTTACTTCCTCTCTTCGGTCAATGCTTTCTTTTTTCTTTCTTTCTTTCTTTCTTTCTTCCTATCCTCCGTTAATGCTTTCTTTCTTTCTTTCTTTCTTTCTTTTTTTCTTTCTTTCTTTCTATCTTCCATTAATGCTTTCTTTCTTTCTTTTTTCTTTCTTTCTTTCTTTCTTTATATCTTCCGTCAATGGTTTTTTCTTTCTTTCTTTCTTTCTTTCTTTCTTTCTTTCTTTTTTTCTTTCTTCCTATCTTCCGTAAATGCTTGCTTACTTTCTTTCTTTCTTTCGTTCTTTCTTTCTTTCTTTCTTTCTTTCTTTCTTTCATTCTTTCTTTCTTTCTTTCTTTCTTTCTTTCTTTCTTTCTTTCTTTCTTCCTATCGTCCATCAATGCTTTTTTCCCTTTCTTTCTGTATTCCTATCTTCCGCCAATGCTTGCTTGCTTTCTTTCTTTCTTTCTTTCTTTCTTTCTTTCTTTCTTTCTTTCTTTCTTTCTTTCTTTCTTTCTTTCTTTCTTTCTTCTTTCCTATCTACCGACAATGCTTTCTTTCTTTCTTTCTTTCTTTCTTTCATCCTATCTTTCGTCAATCCTTTCTTTCTTTCTTCATATCTTCCGTCAAAGCTTTCTTTTTTTCTTTCTTTCTTTCTTTTTTCCTATCTTCCGTCAATGCTTGCTTACTTTCTTTCATTCTTTCTTTCATTCTTTCTTTCTTTCTTTCTTTATTTCTTTCTTTCTTTCTTTCTTTCTTTCTTTCTTTCTTTCTTTCTTTCTTTCTTTCTTTCTTTCTTTCTTTTTCTTCCTATCTTCCGTCAATGCTTTCTTTCTTTCTTTCTTTCTTTCTTTCTTTCTTTCTTTCTTTCTTTCTTTCTTTCTTTCTTTCTTTCTTTCTTCTTTCCTATCTAACGACATTGCTTTCTTTCTTTCTTTCTTTCTATCTTCCGTCAACGCTTTCTTTTTTTTCTTTCTTTCTTTCTTTTTTCCTATCTTCCGTCAATGCTTGCTTACTTTCTTTCATTCTTTCTTTCTTTCTTTCTTTCTTTCCTTCTTTCTTTCTTTCTTTCTCCTTTCCTATCTTCCATCAGTGCTTTCTTTCTTTCTTTCTTTCTTTCTTTCTTTCTTTCTTTCTTTCTTTCTTTCTTTCTTTTTCTTCCTATCTTCCGTCAATGCTTTCTTTCTTTCTTTCTTTCTTTCTTTCTTTCTTTCTTTCTTTCTTTCTTTCTTTCTTTCTTTCTTTTCCTATCTTCCGTCAATGCTTTTTTTCTTTCTTTCTTTCTTTCTTTCTTTCTTTCTTTCTTTCTTTCTTTCTTCTTTCCTATCTAACGACATTGCTTTCTTTCTTTCTTTCTTTCTATCTTCCGTCAACGCTTTCTTTTTTTTCTTTCTTTCTTTCTTTTTTCCTATCTTCCGTCAATGCTTGCTTACTTTCTTTCATTCTTTCTTTCTTTCTTTCTTTCCTTCTTTCTTTCTTTCTTTCTCCTTTCCTATCTTCCATCAGTGCTTTCTTTCTTTCTTTCTTTCTTTCTTTCTTTCTTTCTTTCTTTCTTTCTTTCTTTCTTTCTTTCTTTCTTTCCTTCTTTCTTTCTTTCTTTCTTTCTTTCTTTCTTTCTATCTTCCGTCAATGCTTCCTTTCTATTTTCTTTCTTTCTTTCTTTCTTCCTATCTTTCGTCAATGCTTTCTTTCTTTCTTTCTTTCTTTCTTTCTTTCTTTCTTTCTTTCTTTCTTTCTATCTTCCGACAATGCTTTTTTCTTTTTTTCTTTCTTTCTCTCTTCCTATCTTCCGTCAATGTTTTCTTACTTTCTTTCTTTCTTTCTTCCTATCTTCCGTCAATGCTTGCCTGCTTTCTTTCTTTCTTTCTTTCTTTCTTTCTTTCTTTCTTTCTTTCTTTCTTTCTTTCTTTCTTTCTTTCTTTCATCCTATCTTTCATCAATGTTTTCTTTCTTTCTTTCTTTCTTCCTATCTTCCGTCAATGCTTTCTTTCTTTCTTTCTTTCTTTTTTCTTTCTTTCTTTCTATCTTCCGTCAATGCTTTCTTTCTTTTTTCTATCTTTCTTTCTTTCTTCCTATCTTCCGTCAATGCTTTTTTTCTTCCTTTCTTTCTTTCTTACTTCCTCTCTTCGGTCAATGCTTTCTTTTTTCTTTCTTTCTTTCTTTCTTTCTTTCTTTCTTGCTTTCTTTCTTTCTTCCTATCTTCCGTCAATGCTTTCTTTCTTTCTTTCTGTCTTTCTTTTTTTCTTTTTTTCTTTCTATCTTCCATTAATGCTTTCTTTCTTTCTTTTTTCTTTCTTTCTTTCTTTCTTTATATCTTCCGTCAATGGCTTCTTTCTTTCTTTCTTTCTTTCTTTCTTTCTTTTTTTCTTCCTATGTTCCGTAAATGCTTGCTTACTTTCTTTCGTTCTTTCTTTCTTTCTTTCTTCCTTTCTTTCCTTCTTTCTTTCTTTCTTTCTTTCTTTCTTCCTATCTTCCGTCAATGCTTTCTTTTTTTTTTTCTTTCTTTCTTTCTTTCTTTCTTTCTTTCTTTCTTTCTTTCTTTCTTTCTTCCGTCAATGCTTTTTTCTTTCTTTCTTTCTTTCTTTCTTCCTATATTCCTTCAATGCTTTCTTTCTTACTTTCTTACTTTCTTTCGTTCTTTCTTTTTCTTCCTATCTTCCGTCAATTCTTTCTTTTTTCTTTCTTTCTTTCGTTCTTTCTTTCTTCTTTCCTATCTTCCGTCAATGCTTTCTTTCTTTCTTTCTTTCTTTCTTTCTTTCTTTCTTTCTTTCTTTCTTTATTTCTTACTTTCTTTCTTTCTTTCTTTCTTTCTTTTTCTTCATATCTTCCGTCACTGCTTTCTTTCTTTCTTTCTTTCTTTCTTTCTTTCATTCTTTCTTTCTTTCTTTCTTTTCCTATCTTCCGTCAATGCTTTTTTTTCTTTCTTTCTTTCTTTCTTTCTTTCTTTCTTTCTTCTTTCCTATCTAACGACAATGCTTTCTTTCTTTCTTTCTTTCTATCTTCTGTCAACGCTTTCTTTTTTTTCTTTCTTTCTTTCTTTTTTCCTATCTTCCGTCAATGCTTGCTTACTTTCTTTCATTCTTTCTTTCTTTCTTTCTTTCTTTCTTTCTTTCCTTCTTTCTTTCTTTCTTTCTCCTTTGCTATCTTCCATCAGTGCTTTCTTTCTTTCTTTCTTTCTTTCTTTCTTTCTTTCCTTCTTTCTTTCTTTCTTTCTTTCTTTCATTCTATCTTCCGTCAATGCTTCCTTTCTATTTTCTTTCTTTCTTTCTTTCTTCCTATCTGTCGTCAATGCTTTCTTTCTTTCTTTCTTTCTTTCTTTCTTTCTTTCTTTTTTTCTTTCTTTCTGTCTTCCTATCTTCCGTCAATATTTTCTTACTTTCTTTCTTTCTTTCTTCCTATCTTCCGTCAATGCTTGCCTGCT
>JBAJHW010000018.1:8351370-8353870 GCA_037013535.1 Intellagama lesueurii | reverse complement strand
TCTTTCTTTCTTTCTCTCCTTCTTTCTTTCTTTCTTTCTTTCTTCCTATCTTCCGTCAATGCTTTCTTTTTTCTTTCTTTCTTTCTTTCTTTCTTCTTTCTTCCTATCTTCCGTCAATGCTTTCTTTCTTTCTTTCTTTCTTTCTTTCTTTCTTTCTTTCTTTCTTTCTTTCTTTCTTTCTTTCTTTCTTTCTTCCGTCAATGCTTTTTTCTTTTCTTTCTTTCTTTCTTTCTTTCTTGGTATCTTCCGTCAATGCTTTCTTTCTTTTTTTCTTTCTTTCTTTCTTATTTTCGTTCTTTCTTTCTTTCTTACTTTCTTTCTTTCTTTCTTTCTTCCTATCTTCCCTCAATGCTTTTTTTCTTTCTTTCTTTCTTTTTTTCTTTCCTTTTCCTTCTTTCTTTCTTTCTTACTTTCTTACTTTCTTTCTTTCTTTCTTTTTCTTCCTATCTTCCATCAATGCTTTCTTTTTTCTTTCTTTCTTTCGTTCTTTCTTTCTTCTTTCCTATCTTCCGTCAATGCTTTCTTTCTTTCTTTCTTTCTTTCTTTCTTTCTTTCCTTTCTTTCTTTCTTTCTTTCTTTCTTACTTACTTACTTTCTTTCTTTCTTTTTCTTCCTATCTTCCGTCAATTCTTTCTTTTTTCTTTCTTTCTTTCGTTCTTTCTTTCTTCTTTCCTATCTTCCGTCAATGCTTTCTTTCTTTCTTTCTTTCTTTCTTTCTTTCTTTATTTATTTATTTATTTATTTCTTACTTTCTTTCTTTCTTTCTTTCTTTCTTTTTCTTCCTATCTTCGTCAATGCTTTCCTTCTTTCTTCTTTCTTTCTTTCTTTCTTTCTTTCTTTCTTCTCTTTTCCTATCTTCCGTCAATGCTTTTTTTTCTTTCTTTCTTTCTTTCTTTCTTTCTTTCTTTCTTTCCTCTTTCCTATCTAACGTCAATGCTTTCTTTCTTTCTTTCTTTCTATCTTCCATCAACGCTTTCTTTTTCTTTCTTTCTTTTTTTCTTTCTTTTTTCCTATCTTCCGTCAATGCTTGCTTAATTTCTTTCATTCTTTCTTTCTTTCTTTCTTTCTTTCCCTTCTTTTCTTTCTTTCTTTCTCCTTTCCTATCTTCCATCAGTGCTTTCTTTCTTCTTTCTTCTTTCCTTTCTTTCTTTCATTCTTTCTTTCTTTCTTTCTTTCCTTCTTTCTTTCTTCCTTTCTTTCTTTCATTCTATCTTCCGTCAATGCTTCCTTTCTATTTTTCTTTCTTTCTTTCTTTCTTCCTATCTTTCGTCAATGCTTTCTTTCTTTCTTTCTTTCTTTCTTTCTTTCTTTCTTTCTTTCTTTCTTCCGTCAATGCTTTTTTCTTTTTCTTTCTCTCTTTCTTTTCTTTCTTCCTATCTTTCGTCAATGCTTTCTTTCTTTTTTTCTTTCTTTCTTTCTTCTTTCTTATTTTCGTTCTTTCTTTCTTTCTTTCTTTCTTTCTTTCTTTCTTTTCCTATCTTCCCTCAATGCTTTTTTTCTTTCTTTCTTTCTATTTTCTTTCTTTCTTTCTTTCTTTCTTTCTTTCTTTCTTTTTCTTCCTATCTTCCATCAATGCTTTCTTTTTTCTTTCTTTCTTTCGTTCTTTCTTTCTTCTTTCCCTATCTTCCGTCAATGCTTTCTTTCTTTCTTTCTTTCTTTCTTACTTTCTTTCTTTCTTTTTTTCCTATCTTCCGTCAATGGCTTTCTTTTTTTCTTTCTTTCTTTCTTTCATCCTATCTTTCATCAATACTTTCTTTCTTTCTTTCTTTCTTCCTATCTTCCGTCAATGCTTTCTTTCTTTCTTTCTTTTTTTCTTTCTTTCTTTCTATAGTCCATTAATGCTTTCTTTCTTTCTTTTTTCTTTCTCTCTTTCTTTCTTTCTTTATATCTTCCGTCAATGGTTTCTTTCTTTCTTTCTTTCTTTCTTTCTTTTTTCTTCCTATCTTCCGTAAATGCATGCTTTTCTTTCTTTCTTTCTTTCTTTCTATCTTTCTTTCTTTCTTTCTTTCTTTCCTTCTTTCTTTCTTTCTTTCTTTCTTTCTTCCTATCTTCCGTCAATGCTTTCTTTTTTCTTTCTTTCTTTCTTTCTTTCTTCCTATCTTCCGTCAATGCTTTCTTTCTTTCTTTCTTTCTTTTCTTTCTTTCTTTCTTTCTTTCTTTCTTTCTTTCTTTCTTTCTTTCTTTCTTTCTTTCTTTCTTTCTTCCTATCTTCCCTCAATGCTTTTTTCTTTCTTTCTTTCTTTTTTTCTTTCTTTCCTTCTTTCTTTCTTTCTTACTTTCTTACTTTCTTTCTTTCTTTTTTCTTCCTATCTTCCATCAATGCTTTCTTTTTTCTTTCTTTCTTTTGTTCTTTCTTTCTTCTTTCCTATCTTCCGTCAATGCTTTCCTTTCTTTCTTTCTTTCTTTCTTTCTTTCTTTCTTACTTACTTACTTTCTTTCTTTCTTTTTCTTCCTATCTTCCGTCAATTCTTTCTTTTTCTTTCTTTCCTTTCGTTCTTTC
>JBAJHW010000018.1:8331370-8343870 GCA_037013535.1 Intellagama lesueurii | reverse complement strand
TTTCGTTCTTTCTTTCTTTCTTACCTTCTTTCTTTCTTTCTTTCTTCCTATCTTCCCTCAATGCTTTTTTCTTTCTTTCTTTCTTTTTTCTTTCTTTCCTTCTTTCTTTCTTTCTTACTTTCTTACTTTCTTTCTTTCTTTCTTTTTCTTCCTATCTTCCATCAATGCTTTCTTTTCTCTTTCTTTCTTTCGTTCTTTCTTTCTTCTTTCCTATCTTCCGTCAATGCTTTCTTTCTTTCTTTCTTTCTTTATTTATTTATTTATTTCTTACTTTCTTTCTTTCTTTCTTTCTTTCTTTTTCTTCCTATCTTCCGTCAATGCTTTTTTTCTTTCTTTCTTTCTTTCTTTCTTTCTTCTTTCCTATCTAACGTCAATGCTTTCTTTCTTTCTTTCTCTCTATCTTCCGTCAACGCTTTCTTTTTTTTTCTTTCTTTCTTTCTTTTTTCCTATCTTCCGTCAATACTTGCTTACTTTCTTTCATTCTTTCTTTCTTTCTTTCTTTCCTTCTTTCTTTCTTTCTTTCTCCTTTCCTATCTTCCATCAGTGCTTTCTTTCTTTCTTTCTTTCTTTCTTTCTTTCTTTCTTTCTTTCTTTCTTTCCTTCTTTCTTTCTTCCTTTCTTTCTTTCATTCTATCTTCCGTCAATGCTTCCTTTCTATTTTCTTTCTTTCTTTCTTTCTTCCTATCTTTCGTCAATGCTTTCCTTCTTTCTTTCTTTCTTTCTTTCTTTCTTTCTTTCTTTCTTTCTTTCTTTCTTTCTTTCTTTCTATCTTCCGTCAATGCTTTTTTCTTTTTTTCTTTCTTTCTGTCTTCCTATCTTCCGTCAATGTTTTCTTACTTTCTTTCTTTCTTTCTTCCTATCTTCCGTCAATGCTTGCCTGCTTTCTTTCTTTCTTTCTTTTCTTTCTTTCTTTCTTTCTTTCTTTCTTTCTTTCTTTCTTTCTTTCTTTTTTTCCTATCTTCCGTCAATGCTTTTTTTCTTTCTTTCTTTCTTTCTTTCTTTCTTTCTACTTTCCTATCTAACGTCAATGCTTTCTTTCTTTCTTTCTTTCTATATTCCGTCAACGCTTTCTTTTTTTTCTTTCTTTCTTTCTTTTTTCCTATCTTCCGTCAATGCTTGCTTACTTTCTTTCTTTCTTTCTTTCTTTCTTTCTTTCTTTCTTTCTTTCTTTCTTTCTTTCTTTCTTTCTTTCTTTCTTTCTTTCTTTCTCCTTTCCTATCTTCCATCAGTGCTTTCTTTCTTTCTTTCTTTCTTTCTATCTTTCCTTCTTTCTTTCTTTCTTTCTTTCTTTCTTTCCTTCTATCTTTCTTTAGTTTTCTTTCTTTCTTTCTTACTTTCTTTCTTTCTTTTTTTCCTATCTTCCGTCAATGCTTTCTTTTTTCTTTCTTTCTTTCTTTCATCCTATCTTTCATCAATACTTTCTTTCTTTCTTTCTTTCTTTCTTCCTATCTTCCGTCAATGCTTTCTTTCTTTCTTTCTTTTTTTCTTTCTTTCTTTCTATAGTCCATTAATGCTTTCTTTCTTTCTTTTTTCTTTCTTTCTTTCTTTCTTTCTTTATATCTTCCGTCAATGGTTTCTTTCTTTCTTTCTTTCTTTCTTTCTTTCTTTCTTTTTTTCTTCCTATCTTCCGTAAATGCTTGCTTACTTTCATTCTTTCTTTCTTTCTATCTTTCTTTCTTTCTTTCTTTCTTTCCTTCTTTCTTTCTTTCTTTCTTTCTTTCTTCCTATCTTCCGTCAATGCTTTCTTTTTTCTTTCTTTCTTTCTTTCTTTCTTTCTTTCTTCCTATCTTCCGTCAATTCTTGCTTGCTTGCTTTCTTTCTTTCTTTCATTCTTTCTTTCTTTCTTTCTTTCTTTCTTTCTTTCTTTCTTTCTTTCTTCCGTCAATGCTTTTTTCTTTTCTTTCTTTCTTTCTTTCTTTCTTCCTATCTTCCGTCAATGCTTTCTTTCTTTTTTTCTTTCTTTCTTTCTTTCTTTCTTTCTTATTTTCGTTCTTTCTTTCTTTCTTTCTTTCTTTCTTTCTTCCTATCTTCCCTCAATGCTTTTTTCTTTCTTTCTTTATTTTTTTCTTTCTTTCCTTCTTTCTTTCTTTCTTACTTTCTTACTTTCTTTCTTTCTTTCTTTTTCTTCCTATCTTCCATCAATGCTTTCTTTTTTCTTTCTTTCTTTCGTTCTTTCTTTCTTCTTTATTATCTTCCGTCAATGCTTTCTTTCTTTCTTTCTTTCTTTCTTTCTTTCTTTCTTTCTTTCTTACTTACTTACTTTCTTTCTTTCTTTCTTTCTTTTTCTTCCTATCTTCCGTCAATTCTTTCTTTTTTATTTCTTTCTTTCGTTCTTTCTTTCTTCTTTCCTATCTTTCATCAATGCTTTCTTTCTTTCTTTCTTTCTTTCTTTCTTTCTTTCTTTCTTTCTTTCTTTCTTTCTTTCTTTTTCTTCCTATCTTCCGTCAATGCTTTCTTTCTTTCTTTCTTTCTTTCTTTCTTTCTTTCTTTTCCTATCTTCCGTCAATGCTTTTTTTCTTTCTTTCTTTCTTTCTTTCTTTCTTTCTTTCTTTCTTTCTTTCTTTCTTTCTTCTTTCCTATCTAACGTCAATGCTTTCTTTCTTTCTTTCTTTCTATCTTCCGTCAACGCTTTCTTTTTTTTTCTTTCTTTCTTTCTTTTTTCCTATCTTCTGTCAATGCTTGCTTACTTTCTTTCATTCATTCTTTCTTTCTTTCTTTCTTTCCTTCTTTCTTTCTTTCTTTCTCCTTTCCTATCTTCCATCAGTGCTTTCTTTCTTTCTTTCTTTCTTTCTTTCTTTCTTTCTTTCTTTCTTTCTTTCTTTTTCTTCCTATCTTCCGTCAATGCTTTCTTTTTTCTTTGTTTCTTTCGTTCTTTCTTTCTTCTTTCCTATCTTCCGTCAATGCTTTCTTTCTTTCTTTCTTTCTTTCTTTTTTCTTTCTTTCTTTCTTTCTTTTTCTTCCTATCTTCCATCAATGCTTTCTTTTTTCTTTCTTTCTTTCGTTCTCTCCTTCTTCTTTCCAATTTCCGTCAATGCTTTCTTTCTTTCTTTGTTTCTTTCATTCATTCTCTCTTTCTCCCACTTTCTTTCTTTCTTTCATCCTATCTTTCATCAATACTTTCTTTCATTCTTTCTTTCTTTCTTTCTTTCTTCAAATCTTCCGTCAAAGCTTTTTTCTTTCTTTCTTTCATTCTTTCTTTTTTTCCTATCTTCCGTCAATGCTTTTTTTCTTTCTTTCTTTCTTTCTTTCTTTCTTTCTTTCTTTCTTTCTTTCTTTCTTTCTTTCTTTCTTTCTTTCTTTCTTTCTTTCTTATCTCACGTCAATGCTTTCTTTCTTTCTTTCTATCTTCCGTCAAAGCTTTCTTTCTTTCTTTCTTTCTTTCTTTTTTCCTATCTTCCGTCAATGCTTGCTTACTTTCTTTCATTCTTTCTTTCATTCTTTCTTTCTTTTTTTCTTTCTTTCTTTCTCCTTTCCTATCTTCCATCAGTGCTTTCTTTCTTTCTTTCTTTCTTTCTTTCCTTCTTTCTTTCTTTCTTTCTTTCTTTCTTTCTTTCTATCTTCCGTCAATTCTTCCTTTCTATTTTCTTTCTTTCTTTCTTTCTTCCTATCTTTCGTCAATGATTTCTTTCTTTCTTTCTTTCTTTCTTTCATCGTATCTTTCGTCATTGCGTTCTTTCTTTCTTTCTTTCTTTCTTTCTTTCTTTATATCTTTCTTTCTTTCTTTCTTTCTTTCTTTCTTTCTTTCTATCTTCCGTCAATGCTTTTTTCTTTTTTTTCTTTCTTTCTGTCTTCCTATCTTCCGTCAATGTTTTCTTACTTTCTTTCTTTCTTTCTTCCTATCTTCCGTCAATGCTTGCCTGCTTTCTTTCTTTCTTTCTTTCTTTCTTTCATCCTATCTTTCATCAATGTTTTCTTTCTTTCTTTCTTTCTTTAGTCCTATCTTCCGTCAATGCTTTCTTTCTTTCTTTCTTTCTTTCTTTCTTTCTTTCTTTCTTTCTTTCTTTCTTTCTTTCTTTCTTTCTTTCTTTCTTTCTATCTTCCGTCAATACTTTCTTTCTTTTTTCTATCTTTCTTTCTTTCTTCCTATCTTCTGTCAATGCTTTTTTTCTTCCTTTCTTTCTTTCTTACTTCCTCTCTTCGGTCAATGATTTCTTTTTTCTTTCTTTCTTTCTTTCTTTCTTCCTATCCTCCGTCAATGCTTTCTTTCTTTCTTTCTTTCTTTTTCTTCCTATCTTCCGTCAATGCTTTCTTTTGTCGTTCTTTCTTTCGTTCTTTCTATCTTCTTTCCTATCTTCCGTCAATGTTTTCTTTTTTTCTTTCTTTCTATCTTCCGTCAACGCTTCCTTCCTTCCTTTCTTTCTTTTTTTCTTTCTTCCTATCTTCCGTAAATGCTTGCTTACTTTCTTTCTTTCTTTCTTTCTTTCTTTATTTTTTCCTTTCCTATCTTCCGTCAATGCTTTCTTCTTTAATTCTTTCTTTCTTTCTATCTTCATATCTTCCGTCAATGCTTCCTTCGTTCTTTCTTTCTTTCTTTCTTTCTTTCTTTCTTTTTCCTTCTGCCCAACATTTCTTTGTTTCTTTAATTCATTCTCTCATTCTCCCACTTTCTTTCTTTCTTTCTTCCTATCTTGCGTCAATGCTTTCTTTCTTTCTTTCTTTCATCCTATCTTCCATCAATGCTTTCTTTTTTCCTTCTTTCTTTCTTTCTTTTTCCTTCTGCCCACCATTTCTTTCTTTCATTCATTCTCTTTTTCTCCAACTTTCTTTCTTTCTTTCTTTCTTTCTTTCTTTCTTTCTTTCTTTCTTTCTTTCTTTCTTTCTTTCTTTCTTCCTATCTTCCGTCAATGCTTTCTTTCTTTCTTTATTTCTTTCTTTTATCCTATATCTCGTCAATGCTTTCTTTCTTACTTTCTTTCTTTCTTTCTTTCTTCAATTCTTCCTATCTTCCGTCATTTCTTTCTTTCTTTCTTTCTTTCTTTTTCTCTTTCTTTCTATCTTCTGTCAATGCTTTCTTTCTTTTTTCTTTCTTTCTTTCTTCCTATCTTCCGTCAATGCTTTCTTTCCTTCTTTCCTTCTTTCTTTCTTTCTTTCTTTCTTTCTTTCTTTCTTTCTTTCATCCTATCTTTCGTCAATGCTTTCTTTTTTTCTTTCTTTCTTTCTGTCTTTCTTCCTATCTTCCATCAATGATTGCTTACTTTCTTTCAATCTTTCTTTCTTTCTTTCTTTCTTCCTATCTTCCGTCAATGCTTTCTTTTTTCTTTCTTTCTTTATTTCTTTCTTTTTTCTTCCTATCTTCCGTTACTGCTTGCTTACTTACTAACTTAGTTTCTTACTTTCTTTCTTTCTTTCTTCCTATCTTCCGTCAATACTTTTTTCTTTTTTCTTTCTTTCTTTCTTCCAATATTCCGTCAATGCTTTCTTTCTTTCTTTCTATCTTTCTATCTTTCTATCTTTCTTTCTTACTTACTTTCTTTCTTTCTTTCTTTCTTTTTCTTCCTATCTTCCGTTAATTCTTTATTTTTCTTTCTTTCTTTCTTTCTTTCTTTCTTTCTTTCTTTCATTCTTCTTTCCTATCTTCCGTCAATGCTTTCTTTCTTTCTTTCTTTCAATCTTCCGTCAACACTTTCTTTCATTTTTCTTTCTTTCTTTCTTTCTTCCTATCATCCGTCTATGCTTTCTTTTTTCTTTCTTACTTTCTTTCTTTCTTTCTTCTTCCTTCTGCCGAACATTTCTTTCTTCTTTCATTCATTCTCTCTTTCTCCCACTTTCTTTCTTTCTTTCTTTATTACTATCGTCCGTCAATGTTTTCTTTCTTTCTTTCTTTCTATCTTTCTTTCATTCTTTCATCCTATCTTTCATCAATGCTTTCTTTTTTTCTTTCTTTCTTTCTTCCTATCTTCCATTAATGCTTTTTTCTTTCTTTCTTTCTTTCTTTCTTCCTATCATCCGTCAATGTTTTCTTTCTTTCTTTCTTTCTTTCTTCCTATCTTCCGTCAATGCTTGCCTGCTTTCTTTTTTCTTTCTTTCTTTCTTTCTTTCTTTCTTTCTTTCTTTCTTTCTTTCTTTCATCCTATCTTTCATCAATGTTTTCTTTCTTTCTTTCTTTCTTTCTTTCTTTCTTTCTTTCTTTCTTCCTATCTTCCGTCAATGCTTTCTTTCTATCTTTCTTTCTTTCTTTCTTTCTTTCTTTTTTTCTTTCTTTCTTTCTATCTTTCGTCAATGCTTTCCTTCTGTTTTCTTTCCTTCTTTCTTTCTTCCTATCTTCCGTCAATGGTTTCTTTCTTTCTTACTTTCTTTCTTTCTCCTTTCCTATCTTTCATCAATGCTTTCTTTCTTTTATTCTTTCTTTCTTTCTATCTTCCTATCTTCCGTCAATGCTTTCTTTTATTTTCTTACTTTCTTTTTTTCTTTTTCCTTCTGCCCAACATTTCTTTGTTTCTTTCATTCATTCTCTCTTTCTCCCACCTTCTTTCTTTCTTTCTTCCTATCTTCCGTCAATGCTTTCTTTCTTTCTTTCTTTCTTTCTTTCATCCTATCTTCCGTCAATGCTTGCTTGCTTTCTTTCTTTCTTTCTTTCTTTCTTTCTTTCTTTCTTTCATCCTATCTTCCGTCAATGCTTTCTTTCTTTCTTTCTTTCTTTCTTTCTTTCTTTCTTTCTTTCTTTCTTTCTATCTTCCGTCAATGCTTTCTTTCTTTTTTCTTTCTTTCTTTCTTTCTTTCTTCCTATCTTCCATCAATGCTTTCTTTCTTTCTTTCTTTCTTCCTATCTTCCATCAATACTTTCTTTTTTCTTTCTTTCTTTCTTTCTTTCTTTTTCCTTCTGCCCACCATTTCTTTCTTTCATTCATTCTCTTTTTCTCCCACTTACTTTCTTTCTTTTTTTCTTTCTTTCTTTCTTTCTTTCTTTCTTTCTTTCTTTCTTTCTTTCTTTCTTTCTTTCTTTCTTTCTTTCTTCCTATCTTCCGTCAATGCTTTCTTTCTTTCTTTCTTTCTTTCTTTCTTTCTTTCTTTCTTTTATCCTACATCTCGTCAATGCTTTCTTTCTTTCTTTCTTTCTTCCTATCTTCCGTCATTGCTTTCTTTCTTTCTTTCTTTCTTTTTTTCTTTCTTTCTATCTTCTGTCAATGCTTTCTTTCTTTTTTCTTTCTTTCTTTCTTTCTTTCTTCCTATCTTCCGTCAATGCTTTCTTTCCTTCTTTCTTTCCTTCTTTCTTTCTTTCTTCCTTTCTTTCATCCTATCTTTCGTCAATGCTTTCTTTTTTCTTTCTTTCTTTCTGTCTTTCTTCCTATCTTCCATCAATGATTCCTTACTTTCTTTCAATCTTTCTTTCTTTCTTTCTTTCTTTCTTTCTTTCTTTCTTTCTTTCTTTCTTTCTTTCTTTCTTTCTCCTTTCCTATCTTCCATCAATACTTTCTTTCAATCTTTCTTTCTTTCTTTCTTTCTTTCTTTCTTCCTATCTTCCGTCAATGCTTTCTTTTTTCTTTCTTTCTTTATTTCTTTCTTTTTTTCTTCCTATCTTCCGTTACTGCTTGCTTACTTACTAACTTAGTTTCTTACTTTCTTTCTTTCTTTCTTCCTATCTTCCGTCAATACTTTTTTCTTTTTTCTTTCTTTCTTTCTTCCAATATTCCGTCAATGCTTTCTTTCTTTCTATCTTTCTATCTTTCTTTCTTACTTACTTTCTTTCTTTCTTTCTTTCTTTTTCTTCCTATCTTCCGTTAATTCTTTATTTTTCTTTCTTTCTTTCTTTCTTTCTTTCTTTCTTTCTTTCTTTCTTTCTTCTTTCCTATCTTCCGTCAATGCATTCTTTCTTTCTTTCAATCTTCCGTCAACACTTTCTTTCATTTTTCTTTCTTTCTTTCTTTCTTCCTATCATCCGTCTATGCTTTATTTTTCTTTCTTACTTTCTTTCTTTCTTTCTTCTTCCTTCTGCCGAACATTTCTTTCTTCTTTCATTCATTCTCTCTTTCTCCCACTTTCTTTCTTTCTTTCTTTATTACTATCGTCCGTCAATGTTTTCTTTCTTTCTTTCTTTCTTTCTTTCATTCTTTCATCCTATCTTTCATCAATGCTTTCTTTTTTTCTTTCTTTCTTTCTTCCTATCTTCCATCAATGCTTTTTTCTTTCTTTCTTTCTTTCTTCCTATCATCCGTCAATGTTTTCTTTCTTTCTTTCTTTCTTCCTATCTTCCGTCAATGCTTGCCTGCTTTCTTTCTTTCTTTCTTTCTTTCTTTCTTTCTTTCTTTCTTTCTTTCTTTCTTTCTTTCATCCTATCTTTCATCAATGTTTTCTTTCTTTCTTTCTTTCTTTCTTTCTTTCTTTCTTTCTTTCTTTCTTTTTTTCTTCCTATCTTCCGTCAATGCTTTCTTTCTATCTTTCTTTCTTTCTTTCTTTCTTTTTTCTTTCTTTCTTTCTATCTTTCGTCAATGCTTTCCTTCTGTTTTCTTTCTTTCTTTCTTTCTTCCTATCTTCCGTCAATGGTTTCTTTCTTTCTTTCTTTCTTTCTTTCTCCTTTCCTATCTTTCGTCAATGCTTTCTTTCTTTTATTCTTTCTTTCTTTCTATCTTCCTATCTTCCGTCAATGCTTTCTTTTATTTTCTTACTTTCTTTTTTTCTTTTTCCTTCTGCCCAACATTTCTTTGTTTCTTTCATTCATTCTCTCTTTCTCCCACTTTCTTTCTTTCTTTCTTCCTATCTTCCGTCAATGCTTTCTTTCTTTCTTTCTTTCTTTCTTTCATCCTATCTTCCGTCAATGATTTCTTTCTTTCTTTCTTTCTTTCTTTCTTTCTTTCATCCTATCTTCCGTCAATGCTTTCTTTCTTTCTTTCTTTCTTTCTTTCTTTCTATCTTCCGTCAATGCTTTCTTTCTCTTTTCTTTCTTTCTTTCTTTCTTTCTTCCTATCTTCCATCAATGCTTTCTTTCTTTCTTTCTTTCTTTCGTCCTATCTTCCATCAATACTTTCTTTTTTCTTTCTTTCTTTCTTTCTTTCTTTTTCCTTCTGCCCACCATTTCTTTCTTTCATTCATTCTCTTTTTCTCCCACTTGCTTTCTTTCTTTCTTTCTTTCTTTTTCTTTCTTTCTTTCTTTCTTTCTTTCTTTCTTTCTTTCTTTCTTTCTTTCTTTCTTTCTTTCTTTCTTTCTTTCTTCCTATCTTCCGTCAATGCTTTCTTTCTTTCTTTCTTTCTTTCTTTCTTTCTTTTATCCTACATCTCGTCAATGCTTTCTTTCTTTCTTTCTTTCTTCCTATCTTCCGTCATTGCTTTCTTTCTTTCTTTCTTTCTTTCTTTTTTTCTTTCTTTCTATCTTCTGTCAATGCTTTCTTTCTTTTTTCTTTCTTTCTTTCTTTCTTTCTTCCTATCTTCCGTCAATGCTTTCTTTCCTTCTTTCTTTCCTTCTTTCTTTCTTTCTTCCTTTCTTTCATCCTATCTTTCGTCAATGCTTTCTTTTTTCTTTCTTTCTTTCTGTCTTTCTTCCTATCTTCCATCAATGATTCCTTACTTTCTTTCAATCTTTCATTACTTTCTTTCTTTCTTTCTTCCTTTCTTTCTTTCTTTCTTTCTTTCTTTCTATCTTTTTTTTCTCCTTTCCTATCTTCCATCAATACTTTCTTTCTTTCTTTCTTTCATTCTATCTTCAGTCAATGCTTCCTTTCTATTTTTTTTTCTTTTTTTCTTTCTTCCTATCTTTCGTCAATGCCTTCTTTCTTTCTTTTATTCTTTCATCGTATCTTTAGTCAATGCTTTCTTTCTTTCTTTCTTTCTTTCTTTCTTTCTTTCTTTCTTTCTTTCTTCCGTCAATGTTTTTTTTTCTATCTTTCTGTCTTCCTATCTTCCTTCAATGCTTTCTTTCTTTCTTTCTTTCTTTCTTTCTTTCTTTCTTTCTTTCTTTCTTTCTTTCTTTCTTCCAATCTTCCGTCAATGCTTTCTTTTTTCTTTCTTTCTTTCTTTCTTTCTTTCTTCCTATGTTCCGCCAATGCTTGCTTACTTACTAACTTAGTTTCTTACTTTCTTTCTTTCCTCCTATCTTCCGTCAATGCTTTTTTCTTTTTTTCTCTTTCTTTCTTCCTATATTCCGTCAATGCTTTCTTTCTTTCTATCTATCTATCTTTCTTTCTTTCTTTCTTACTTACTTTCTTTCTTTCTTTCTTTCTTTTTCTTCCTATCTTCCGTCAATGCTTTATTTTTCTTTCTTTCTTTCTTTCTTTCTTTCTTTCTTTCTTTCTTTCTTTCTTTCTTTCTTTCTTTCTTTCTTCTTGCCTATCTTCCGTAAATGCTTTCTTTCTTTCTTTCAATCTTCCGTCAACACTTTCTTTCATTTTTCTTTCTTTCTTTCTTTCTTCCTATCTTCCATCAATGCTTTTTTCTTTCTTTCTTTCTTTCTTTCTTCCTATCTTCCGTAAATGTTTTCTTTCTTTCTTTCTTTCTTCCTATCTTCCGTCAATGCTTGCCTGCTTGCTTGCTTTCTTTCTTTCTTTCTTTCTTTTTCTTTCTTTCTTTTCTTTCTTTCTTTCTTTCATCCTATCTTTCATCAATGTTTTCTTTCTTTCTTTCTTTCTTCCTATCTTCCGTCAATGCTTTCTTTCTTTCTTTCTCTCTTTCTTTCTTTCTTTCTTTCTTTTATCCTACATCTCGTCAATGCTTTCTTTCTTTCTTTCTTTCTTCCTATCTTCCGTCATTGCTTTCTTTCTTTCTTTCTTTCTTTTTTTCTTTCTTTCTATCTTCTGTCAATGCTTTCTTTCTTTTTTCTTTCTTTCTTTCTTTCTTTCTTCCTATCTTCCGTCAATGCTTTCTTTCCTTCTTTCTTTCCTTCTTTCTTTCTTTCTTCCTTTCTTTCATCCTATCTTTCGTCAATGCTTTCTTTTTTCTTTCTTTCTTTCTGTCTTTCTTCCTATCTTCCATCAATGATTCCTTACTTTCTTTCAATCTTTCTTTCTTTCTTTCTTTCTTTCTTTCTTTCTTTCTTTCTTTCTTTCTTTCTTTCTTTCTTTCTTTCTTTCTTTCTCCTTTCCTATCTTCCATCAATACTTTCTTTCAATCTTTCTTTCTTTCTTTCTTTCTTTCTTCCTATCTTCCGTCAATGCTTTCTTTCTTTCTTTCTTTCTTTCTTTTATCCTATATCTCGTCAATGCTTTCTATCTTTCTTTCTTTCTTTCTTTCTTTCTTCAATTCTTCCTATCTTCCGTCATTTCTTTCTTTCTTTCTTTCTTTTTTTCTTTCTTTCTATCTTCTGTCAATGCTTTCTTTCTTTTTTCTTTCTTTCTTTCTTCCTATCTTCCGTCAACGCTTTCTTTCCTTCTTTCTTTCTTTCTTTCTTTCTTTCTTTCTTTCTTTCTTTCTTTCATCCTATCTTTCGTCAATGCTTTCTTTTTTTCTTTCTTTCTTTCTGTCTTTCTTCCTATCTTCCATCAATGATTGCTTACTTTCTTTCAATCTTTCTTTCTTTCTTTCTTCCTATCTTCCGTCAATGCTTTCTTTTTTCTTTCTTTCTTTATTTCTTTCTTTTTTCTTCCTATCTTCCGTTACTGCTTGCTTACTTACTAACTTAGTTTCTTACTTTCTTTCTTTCTTTCTTCCTATCATCCGTCTATGCTTTCTTTTTTCTTTCTTACTTTCTTTCTTTCTTTCTTCTTCCTTCTGCCGAACATTTCTTTCTTCTTTCATTCATTCTCTCTTTCTCCCACATTCTTTCTTTCTTTCTTTATTACTATCGTCCGTCAATGTTTTCTTTCTTTCTTTCTTTCTATCTTTCTTTCATTCTTTCATCCTATCTTTCATCAATGCTTTCTTTTTTTCTTTCTTTCTTTCTTCCTATCTTCCATTAATGCTTTTTTTCTTTCTTTCTTTCTTTCTTTCTTCCTATCATCCGTCAATGTTTTCTTTCTTTCTTTCTTTCTTTCTTCCTATCTTCCGTCAATGCTTGCCTGCTTTCTTTTTTTCTTTCTTTCTTTCTTTCTTTCTTTCTTTCATCCTATCTTTCATCAATGTTTTCTTTCTTTCTTTCTTTCTTTCTTTCTTTCTTTCTTTCTTTCTTTCTTTCTTTCTTTCTTCCTATCTGCCGTCAATGCTTTCTTTCTATCTTTCTTTCTTTCTTTCTTTCTTTCTTTTTTTCTTTCTTTCTTTCTATCTTTCGTCAATGCTTTCCTTCTGTTTTCTTTCTTTCTTTCTTTCTTCCTATCTTCCGTCAATGGTTTCTTTCTTTCTTACTTTCTTTCTTTCTCCTTTCCTATCTTTCATCAATGCTTTCTTTCTTTTATTCTTTCTTTCTTTCTATCTTCCTATCTTCCGTCAATGCTTTCTTTTATTTTCTTACTTTCTTTTTTTCTTTTTCCTTCTGCCCAACATTTCTTTGTTTCTTTCATTCATTCTCTCTTTCTCCCACCTTCTTTCTTTCTTTCTTCCTATCTTCCGTCAATGCTTTCTTTCTTTCTTTCTTTCTTTCTTTCATCCTATCTTCCGTCAATGCTTGCTTTCTTTCTTTCTTTCTTTCTTTCTTTCTTTCT
>JBAJHW010000018.1:8311370-8318870 GCA_037013535.1 Intellagama lesueurii | reverse complement strand
CCTATCTTTCGTCAATGCTTTCTTTCTTTCTTTCTTTCTTTCTTTCTTTCTTTCTTTCTTTCTTTCTTTCTTTCTTTCTTTCTTTCTATCTTCCGTCAATGCTTTTTTCTTTTTTTCTTTCTTTCTGTCTTCCTTTCTTCCGTCAATGTTTTCTTTCTTTCTTTCTTTCTTTCTTCCTATCTTCCGTCAATGCTTGCCTGCTTTCTTTCTTTCTTTCTTTCTTTCTTTCTTTCTTTCTTTCTTTCTTTCATCCTATCTTTCATCAATGTTTTCTTTCTTTCTTTCTTTCTTTCTTCCTATCTTCCGTCAATACTTTCTTTCTTTCTTTCTTTCTTTCTATCTTCCGTCAATGCTTTCTTTCTTTTTTCTATCTTTCTTTCTTTTTTCCTATCTTCCGTCAATGCTTTTTTTCTTCCTTTCTTTCTTTCTTACTTCCTCTCTTCGGTCAATGCTTTCTTTTTTCTTTCTTTCTTTCTTTCTTTCTTTCTTTCTTTCTTTCTTCCTATCTTCCGTCAATGCTTTCTTTCTTTCTTTCTTTCATTCTTTCAACGTATCTTTCGTCATTGCGTTCTTTCTTTCTTTCTTTCATTCTTTCTTTCTCTCTTTCTTTCTTTCTTTCTTTCTTTCTTTCTTTCTTTCTTTCTATCTTCCGTCAATGCTTTTTTCTTTTTTTTCTTTCTTTCTGTCTTCCTATCTTCCGTCAATGTTTTCTTACTTTCTTTCTTTCTTTCTTCCTATCTTCCGTCAATGCTTGCCTGCTTTCTTTCTTTCTTTCTTTCTTTCTTTCATCCTATCTTTCATCAATGTTTTCTTTCTTTCTTTCTTTCTTTCCTCCTATCTTCCGTCAATGCTTTCTTTCTTTCTTTCTTTCTTTCTTTCTTTCTTTCTTTCTTTCTTTCTTTCTTTCTTTCTTTCTTTCTATCTTCTGTCAATACTTTCTTTCTTTTTTCTATCTTTCTTTCTTTCTTCCTATATTCTGTCAATGCTTTTTTTCTTCCTTTCTTTCTTTCTTACTTCCTCTCTTCGGTCAATGCTTTCTTTTTTCTTTCTTTCTTTCTTTCTTTCTTTCTTCCTATCCTCCGTCAATGCTTTCTTTCTTTCTTTCTTTCCTTCTTTTTTTCTTTCTTTCTTTCTATCTTCCATTAATGCTTTCTTTCTTTCTTTTTTCTTTCTTTCTTTCTTTCTTTATATCTTCCGTCAATGGTTTCTTTCTTTCTTTCTTTCTTTCTTTCTTTTTTTCTTACTATCTTCCGTAAATGCTTGCTTACTTTCTTTCTTTCGTTCGTTCTTTCTTTCTTTCTTTCTTTCTTTCATTCTTTCTTTCTTTCTTTCTTTCTTTCTTTCTTCCTATCGTCCGTCAATGCTTTTTTTTCTTTCTTTCTGTATTCCTATCTTCGGCCAATGCTTTCTTTCTTTCTTTCTTTCTTTCTTTCTTTCCTTCTTTCTTTCTTTCTTTCTTTCTTTCTTTCTTTCTACCTATCTTCCGTCAATGCTTTCTTTCTTTTCTTTCTTTCTTTCTTTCTTTCTTATTTTCGTTCTTTCTTTCTTTCTTACTTTCTTTCTTTCTTTCTTTCTTCCTATCTTCCGTCAATGCTTTTTTCTTTCTTTCTTTCTTTCTTTCTTTCTTTCTTTCTTACTTTCTTTCTTTCTTTCTTTCTTTCTTTCTTTCTTTCTTTCTTTCTTTCTTTTTCTTCCTATCTTCCGTCAATGCTTTCTTTCTTTCTTTCTTTCTTTCTTTCTTTCTTTCATCAATACTTTCTTTCTTTCTTTCTTTCTTTCTTCCTTTCTTCCGTCAATTCTTTCTTTCTTTCTTTCTTTCTTTTTTTCTTTCTTTCTTTCTATCGTCCATTAATGCTTTCTTTCTTTATTTTTTCTTTCTTTCTTTCTTTCTTTATATCTTCCGTCAATGGTTTCTTTCTTTCTTTCTTTCTTTCTTTCTTTTTTTCTTTCTTCCTATCTTCCGTAAATGCTTGCTTACTTTCTTTCTTTCTTTCTTTCTTTCTTTCTTTCTTTCTTTCTTTCTTTCTTTCTTTCTTTCTTCCTATCTTCCGTCAATGCTTTCTTTTTTCTTTCTTTCTTTCTTTCTTTCTTTCTTTCTTTCTTTCTTTCTTTCTTTCTTCCTATCTTCCGTCAATGCTTGCTTACTTACTTACTTTCTTTCTTTCTTTCTTTCTTTCTTCCTATCTTCCGTCAATGCTTTCTTTCTTTTTTTCTTTCTTTCTTTCTTCTTTCTTATTTTCGTTCTTTCTTTCTTACTTACTTTCTTTCTTTCTTTCTTTTTCCTATCTTCCCTCAATGCTTTTTTCTTTCTTTCTTTCTTTTTTTCTTTCTTTCTTTCTTTCTTTCTTTCTTTCTTTCTTTCTTTCTTTTTCTTCCTATCTTCCATCAATGCTTTCTTTTTTCTTTCTTTCTTTCGTTCTTTCTTTCTTCTTTCCTATCTTCCGTCAATGCTTTCTTTCTTTCTTTCTTTCTTTCTTTCTTTCTTACTTACTTACTTTCTTTCTTTCTTTCTTTCTTTCTTTTTCTTCCTATCTTCCGTCAATGCTTTCTTTCTTTCTTTCTTTCTTTCTTTCTTTCTTTCTTTCTTTCTTTCTTTTTTTCCTATCTTCCGTCAATGCTTTTCTTTCTTTCTTTCTTTCTTTCTTTCTTTCTTTCTTTCTTTCTTTCTTTCTTTCTACTTTCCTATCTAACGTCAATGCTTTCTTTCTTTCTTTCTTTCTATATTCCGTCAACGCTTTCTTTTTTTCTTTTCTTTGTTTTTTCCTATCTTCCGTCAATGCTTGCTTACTTTCTTTCTTTCTTTCTTTCTTTCTTTCTTTCTTTCTCCTTTCCTATCTTCCATCAGTGCTTTCTTTCTTTCTTTCTTTCTTTCTTTCCTTCTTTCTTTCTTTCTTTCTTTCTTTCATTCTATCTTCCGTCAATGCTTCCTTTCTATTTTCGTTCTTTCTTTCTTTCTTTCTTCCAATCTTTCGTCAATGCTTTCTTTCCTTCTATCTTTCTTTAGTTCTTTCTTTCTTTCTTACTTTCTTTCTTTCTTTTTTTCCTATCTTCCGTCAATGCTTTCTTTTTTCTTTCTTTCTTTCTTTCATCCTATCTTTCATCAATACTTTCTTTCTTTCTTTCTTTCTTCCTATCTTCCGTCAATGCTTTCTTTCTTTCTTTCTTTCTTTCTTTCTTTCTTTCTTTCTATAGTCCATTAATGCTTTCTTTCTTTCTTTTTTCTTTCTCTCTTTCTTTCTTTCTTTATATC
Source organism: Intellagama lesueurii (assembly GCA_037013535.1). NCBI lineage: Eukaryota > Metazoa > Chordata > Lepidosauria > Squamata > Agamidae > Intellagama > Intellagama lesueurii. The sequence continues at coordinate 8,315,620 of JBAJHW010000018.1, read as the reverse complement.
TTCCGTCAATGGTTTCTTTCTTTCTTTCTTTCTTTCTTTCTTTTTTCTTCCTATCTTCCGTAAATGCTTTCTTTCTTTCTTTCTTTCTTTCTTTCTATCTTTCTTTCTTTCTTTCTTTATTTCCTTCTTTCTTTCTTTCTTTCTTTCTTTCTTTCTTCCTATCTTCCGTCAATGCTTTCTTTTTTCTTTCTTTCTTTCTTTCTTTCTTTCTTCCTATCTTCCGTCAATGCTTTCTTTCTTTCTTTCTTTCTTTCTTTCTTTCTTTCTTTCTTTCTTTCTTTCTTTCTTTCTTTCTTCCGTCAATGCTTTTTTCTTTTCTTTCTTTCTTTCTTTCTTTCTTCCTATCTTCCGTCAATGCTTTCTTTCTTTTTTTCTTTCTTATTTTCGTTCTTTCTTTCTTTCTTACTTTCTTTCTTTCTTTCTTTCTTCCTATCTTCCCTCAATGCTTTTTTCTTTCTTTCTTTCTTTTTTTCTTTCTTTCCTTCTTTCTTTCTTTCTTACTTTCTTACTTTCTTTCTTTCTTTATTTTTCTTCCTATCTTCCATCAGTGCTTTCTTTATTTCTTTCTTTCTTTCTTTCTTTCCTTCTTTCTTTCTTTCTTTCTTTCTTTCTTTCATTCTATCTTCCGTCAATGCTTCCTTTCTATTTTCGTTCTTTCTTTCTTTCTTTCTTCCTATCTTTCGTCAATGCTTTCTTTCCTTCTATCTTTCTTTAGTTCTTTCTTTCTTTCTTTCTTTCTTACTTTCTTTCTTTCTTTTTTTCCTATCTTCCGTCAATGCTTTCTTTTTTCTTTCTTTCTTTCTTTCATCCTATCTTTCATCAATACTTTCTTTCTTTCTTTCTTTCTTCCTATCTTCCGTCAATGCTTTCTTTCTTTCTTTCTTTTTTTCTTTCTTTCTTTCTATAGTCCATTAATGCTTTCCTTCTTTCTTTTTTCTTTCTCTCTTTCTTTCTTTCTTTATATCTTCCGTCAATGGTTTCTTTCTTTCTTTCTTTCTTTCTTTCTTTTTTCTTCCTATCTTCCGTAAATGCTTTCTTTCTTTCTTTCTTTCTTTCTTTCTATCTTTCTTTCTTTCTTTCTTTCTTTCCTTCTTTCTTTCTTTCTTTCTTTCTTTCTTTCTTCCTATCTTCCGTCAATGCTTTCTTTTTTCTTTCTTTCTTTCTTTCTTTCTTTCTTCCTATCTTCCGTCAATGCTTTCTTTCTTTCTTTCTTTCTTTCTTTCTTTCTTTCTTTCTTTCTTTCTTTCTTTCTTTCTTCCGTCAATGCTTTTTTCTTTTCTTTCTTTCTTTCTTTCTTTCTTCCTATCTTCCGTCAATGCTTTCTTTCTTTTTTTCTTTCTTTCTTTCTTATTTTCGTTCTTTCTTTCTTTCTTACTTTCTTTCTTTCTTTCTTTCTTCCTATCTTCCCTCAATGCTTTCTTTTTTCTTTCTTTCTTTCGTTCTTTCTTTCTTCTTTCCTATCTTCCGTCAATGCTTTCTTTCTTTCTTTCTTTCTTTCTTTCTTTCTTTCTTACTTACTTTCTTTCTTTCTTTCTTTTTCTTCCTATCTTCCGTCAATTCTTTCTTTTTTCTTTCTATCTTTCGTTCTTTCTTTCTTCTTTCCTATCTTCCGTCAATGCTTTCTTTCTTTCTTTCTTTCTTTCTTTATTTATTTCTTACTTTCTTTCTTTCTTTCTTTCTTTTTCTTCCTATCTTCCGTCAATGCTTTCTTTCTTTCTTTCTTTCTTTCTTTCTTTCTTTCTTTCTTTCTTTTCCTATCTTCCGTCAATGCTTTTTTTCTTTCTTTCTTTCTTTCTATCTTTCGTTCTTTCTTTCTTCTTTCCTATCTTCCGTCAATGCTTTCTTTCTTTCTTTCTTTCTTTCTTTCTTTCTTTCTTTCTTTATTTATTTATTTCTTACTTTCTTTCTTTCTTTCTTTCTTTCTTTTTCTTCCTATCTTCCGTCAATGCTTTCTTTCTTTCTTTCTTTCTTTTCTTCTTTCTTTCTTTCTTTCTCCTTTCCTATCTTCCATCAGTGCTTTCTTTCTTTCTTTCTTTCTTTCTTTCTTTCTTTCTTTCTTTCTTTCTTTCCTTCTTTCTTTCTTCCTTTCTTTCTTTCATTCTATCTTCCGTCAATGCTTCCTTTCTATTTTCTTTCTTTCTTTCTTTCTTCCTATCTTTCGTCAATGCTTTCTTTCTTTCTTTCTTTCTTTCTTTCTTTCTTCCGTCAATGCTTTTTTCTTTTCTTTCTCTCTTTCTTTCTTTCTTCCTATCTTCCGTCAATGCTTTCTTTCTTTTTTTCTTTCTTTCTTTCTTCTTTCTTATTTTCGTTCTTTCTATCTTTCTTACTTTCTTTCTTTCTTTCTTTTTCCTATCTTCCCTCAATGCTTTTTTTCTTTCTTTCTTTCTTTTTTTCTTTCTTTCTTTCTTTCTTTCTTTTTCTTCCTATCTTCCATCAATGCTTTCTTTTTTCTTTCTTTCTTTCGTTCTTTCTTTCTTCTTTCCTATCTTCCGTCAATGCTTTCTTTCTTTCTTTCTTTGCTTTCTTACTTTCTTTCTTTCTTTCTTTCTTTCTTTTTCTTCCTATCTTCCGTCAATGCTTTCTTTCTTTCTTTCTTTCTTTCTTTCTTTCTTTCTTTCTTTCTTTTTTTCCTATCTTCCGTCAATGCTTTTTTTTCTTTCTTTCTTTCTTTCTTTCTTTCTACTTTCCTATCTAACGTCAATGCTTTCTTTCTTTCTTTCTTTCTATATTCCGTCAACGCTTTCTTTTTTTTCTTTCTTTCTTTCTTTTTTCCTATCTTCCGTCAATGCTTGCTTACTTTCTTTCTTTCTTTCTTTCTTTCTTTCTTGCTTTCTTTCTTTCTCCTTTCCTATCTTCCATCAGTGCTTTCTTTCTTTCTTTCTTTCTTTCTTTCTTTCCTTCTTTCTTTCTTTCTTTCTTACTCTCATTCTATCTTCCGTCAATGCTTCCTTTCTATTTTCTTTCTTTCTTTCTTTCTTCCTATCTTTCGTCAATGCTTTCTTTCCTTCTATCTTTCTTTCTTTCTTACTTTCTTTCTTTCTTTTTTTCCTATCTTCCGTCAATGTTTTCTTTTTTCTTTCTTTCTTTCTTTCATCCTATCTTTCATCAATACTTTCTTTCTTTCTTTCTTTCTTTCTTCCTATCTCCCGTCAATGCTTTCTTTCTTTCTTTCTTTTTTTCTTTCTTTCTTTCTATAGTCCATTAATGCTTTCTTTTTCTTTTTTCTTTCTTTCTTTCTTTCTTTCTTTATATCTTCCGTCAATGGTTTCTTTCTTTCTTTCTTTCTTTCTTTCTTTTTTTCTTCCTATCTTCCGTAAATGCTTGCTTACTTTCTTTCTTTCTTTCTTTCTATCTTTCTTTCTTTCTTTCTTTCTTTCTTTCCTTCTTTCTTTCTTTCTTTCTTTCTTCCTATCTTCCGTCAATGCTTTCTTTTTTCTTTCTTTCTTTCTTTCTTCCTATCTTCCGTCAATGCTTGCTTTCTTTCTTTCTTTCTTTCTTTCTTTTTTTCTTTCTTTCTTTCTTTCTTTCTTTCTTTCTTCCGTCAATGCTTTTTTCTTTTCTTTCTTTCTTTCTTTCTTTCTTCCTATCTTCCGTCAATGCTTTCTTTCTTTTTTTCTTTCTTTCTTTCTTTCTTTCTTATTTTCGGTCTTTCTTTCTTTCTTACTTTCTTTCTTTCTTTCTTTCTTCCTATCTTCCCTCAATGCTTTTTTCTTTCTTTCTTTCTTTTTTTCTTTCTTTCCTTCTTTCTTTCTTTCTTACTTTCTTACTTTCTTTCTTTCTTTCTTTTTCTTCCTATCTTCCATCAATGCTTTCTTTTCTCTTTCTTTCTTTCGTTCTTTCTTTCTTCTTTCCTATCTTCCATCAATGCTTGCTTTCTTTCTTTCTTTCTTTCTTTCTTTCTTTCTTTCTTTCTTTCTTACTTACTTACTTTCTTTCTTTCTTTCTTTCTTTTTCTTCCTATCTTCCGTCAATTCTTTCTTTTTTCTTTCTTTCTTTCGTTCTCTCTTTCTTCTTTCCTATCTTCCGTCAATGCTTTCTTTCTTTCTTTCTTTCTTTCTTTCTTTCTTTCTTTCTTTCCTTCTTTCTTTCTTTCTTTCTCCTTTCCTATCTTCCATCAGTGCTTTCTTTCTTTCTTTCTTTCTTTCTTTCTTTCCTTCTTTCTTTCTTCCTTTCTTTCTTTCATTCTATCTTCCGTCAATGCTTCCTTTCCATTTTCTTTCTTTCTTTCTTTCTTCCTATCTTTCGTCAAT
>JBAJHW010000018.1:8301370-8306370 GCA_037013535.1 Intellagama lesueurii | reverse complement strand
TTTCTTTCTTTCGTTCGTTCTTTCTTTCTTTCTTTCTTTCATTCTTTCTTTCTTTCTTTCTTTCTTTCTTTCTTCCTATCGTCCGTCAATGCTTTTTTTTCTTTCTTTCTGTATTCCTATCTTCGGCCAATGCTTTCTTTCTTTCTTTCTTTCTTTCTTTCTTTCTTTCTTTCTTTCTTTCCTTCTTTCTTTCTTTCTTTCTTTCTTTCTACCTATCTTCCGTCAATGCTTTCTTTCTTTTCTTTCTTTCTTTCTTTCTTTCTTTCTTATTTTCGTTCTTTCTTTCTTTCTTACTTTCTTTCTTTCTTTCTTTCTTCCTATCTTCCGTCAATGCTTTTTTCTTTCTTTCTTTCTTTCTTTCTTTCTTTCTTTCTTTCTTACTTTCTTTCTTTCTTTCTTTCTTTCTTTCTTTCTTTCTTTCTTCCTATCTTCTGTCAATTCTTTCTTTCTTTCTTTCTTTCTTTTTTTCTTTCTTTCTTTCTATCGTCCATTAATGCTTTCTTTCTTTCTTTTTTCTTTCTTTCTTTCTTTATATCTTCCGTCAATGGTTTCTTTCTTTCTTTCTTTCTTTCTTTCTTTCTTTCTTTTTTCTTTCTTCCTATCTTCCGTAAATGCTTGCTTACTTACTTTCTTTCTTTCTTTCTTTCTTTCTTTCTTTCTTTCTTTCTTTCTTTCTTTCTTTCTTCCTATCTTCCGTCAATGCTTTCTTTTTTCTTTCTTTCTTTCTTTCTTTCTTTCTTTCTTTCTTTCTTTCTTTCTTTCTTTCTTTCTTTCTTTCTTCCTATCTTCCGTCAATGCTTGCTTACTTACTTTCTTTCTTTCTTTCTTTCTTTCTTTCTTTCTTTCTTTCTTTCTTTCTTCCGTCAATGCTTTTTTCTTTTTTTTCTTTCTTTCTTTCTTTCTTCCTATCTTCCGTCAATGCTTTCTTTCTTTTTTTCTTTCTTTCTTTCTTCTTTCTTATTTTCGTTCTTTCTTTCTTACTTACTTTCTTTCTTTCTTTCTTTTTCCTATCTTCCCTCAATGCTTTTTTCTTTCTTTCTTTCTTTTTTTCTTTCTTTCTTTCTTTCTTTCTTTCTTTCTTTCTTTCTTTCTTTCTTTCTTTTTCTTCCTATCTTCCATCAATGCTTTCTTTTTTCTTTCTTTCTTTCGTTCTTTCTTTCTTCTTTCCGATCTTCCGTCAATACTTTCTTTCTTTCTTTCTTTCTTTCTTACTTACTTACTTTCTTTCTTTCTTTTTTTTCTTTCTTTTTCTTCCTATCTTCCGTCAATGCTTTCTTTCTTTCTTTCTTTCTTTCTTTCTTTCTTTCTTTCTTTCTTTTTTTCCTATCTTCCGTCAATGCTTTTTTTTCTTTCTTTCTTTCTTTCTTTCTTTCTTTCTTTCTTTCTACTTTCCTATCTAACGTCAATGCTTTCTTTCTTTCTTTCTTTCTATATTCCGTCAACGCTTTCTTTTTTTTCTTTCTTTCTTTCTTTTTTCCTATCTTCCGTCAATGCTTGCTTACTTTCTTTCTTTCTTTCTTTCTTTCTTTCTTTCTCCTTTACTATCTTCCATCAGTGCTTTCTTTCTTTCTTTCTTTCTTTCTTTCCTTCTTTCTTTCTTTCTTTCTTTCTTATTCTTCCTATCTTTCGTCAATGCTTTCTTTCCTTCTATCTTTCTTTAGTTCTTTCTTTCTTTCTTTCTTTCTTACTTTCTTTCTTTCTTTTTTCCTATCTTCCGTCAATGCTTTCTTTTTTCTTTCTTTCTTTCTTTCATCCTATCTTTCATCAATACTTTCTTTCTTTCTTTCTTTCTTTCCTATCTTCCGTCAATGCTTTCTTTCTTTCTTTCTTTTTTTCTTTCTTTCTTTCTATAGTCCATTAATGCTTTCTTTCTTTCTTTTTTCTTTCTCTCTTTCTTTCTTTCTTTATATCTTCCGTCAATGGTTTCTTTCTTTCTTTCTTTCTTTCTTTCTTTTTTCTTCCTATCTTCCGTAAATGCTTTCTTTCTTTCTTTCTTTCTTTCTTTCTATCTTTCTTTCTTTCTTTCTTTCCTTCTTTCTTTCTTTCTTTCTTTCTTTCTTCCTATCTTCCGTCAATGCTTTCTTTTTTCTTTCTTTCTTTCTTTCTTTCTTTCTTCCTATCTTCCGTCAATGCTTTCTTTCTTTCTTTCTTTCTTTCTTTCTTTCTTTCTTTCTTTCTTTCTTTCTTTCTTCCGTCAATGCTTTTTTCTTTTCTTTCTTTCTTTCTTTCTTTCTTCCTATCTTCCGTCAATGCTTTCTTTCTTTTTTTCTTTCTTTCTTTCTTATTTTCGTTCTTTCTTTCTTTCTTACTTTCTTTCTTTCTTTCTTTCTTCCTATCTTCCCTCAATGCTTTTTTCTTTCTTTCTTTCTTTTTTTCTTTCTTTCCTTCTTTCTTTCTTTCTTACTTTCTTACTTTCTTTCTTTCTTTCTTTTTCTTCCTATCTTCCATCAATGCTTTCTTTTTTCTTTCTTTCTTTCGTTCTTTCTTTCTTCTTTCCTATCTTCCGTCAATGCTTTCTTTCTTTCTTTCTTTCTTTCTTTCTTTCTTTCTTTCTTTCTTTCTTTCTATCTTCCGTCAATACTTTCTTTCTTTTTTCTATCTTTCTTTGTTTCTTCCTATATTCTGTCAATGCTTTTTTTCTTCCTTTCTTTCTTTCTTACTTCCTCTCTTCGGTCAATGCTTTCTTTTTTCTTTCTTTCTTTCTTTCTTTCTTCCTATCCTCCGTCAATGCTTTCTTTCTTTCTTTCTTTCCTTCTTTTTTTCTTTCTTTCTTTCTATCTTCCATTAATGCTTTCTTTCTTTCTTTTTTCTTTCTTTCTTTCTTTCTTTATATCTTCCGTCAATGGTTTCTTTCTTTCTTTCTTTCTTTCTTTCTTTTTTTCTTACTATCTTCCGTGAATGCTTGCTTACTTTCTTTCTTTCGTTCGTTCTTTCTTTCTTTCTTTCTTTCTTTCATTCTTTCTTTCTTTCTTTCTTTCTTTCTTTCTTTCTTCCTATCGTCCGTCAATGCTTTTTTTTCTTTCTTTCTGTATTCCTATCTTCGGCCAATGCTTTCTTTCTTTCTTTCTTTCTTTCTTTCTTTCTTTCTTTCTTTCCTTCTTTCTTTCTTTCTTTCTTTCTTTCTACCTATCTTCCGTCAATGCTTTCTTTCTTTTCTTTCTTTCTTTCTTTCTTTCTTTCTTATTTTCGTTCTTTCTTTCTTTCTTACTTTCTTTCTTTCTTTCTTTCTTCCTATCTTCCGTCAATGCTTTTTTCTTTCTTTCTTTCTTTCTTTCTTTCTTTCTTTCTTACTTTCTTTCTTTCTTTCTTTCTTTCTTTCTTTCTTTCTTTCTTTCTTTCTTTCTTTCTTTCTTTCTTTTTCTTCCTATCTTCCGTCAATGCTTTCTTTCTTTCTTTCTTTCTTTCTTTCTTTCTTTCTTTCATCAATACTTTCTTTCTTTCTTTCTTTCTTTCTTCCTATCTTCTGTCAATTCTTTCTTTCTTTCTTTCTTTCTTTTTTTCTTTCTTTCTTTCTATCGTCCATTAATGCTTTCTTTCTTTCTTTTTTCTTTCTTTCTTTCTTTCTTTTTTCTTTCTTCCTATCTTCCGTAAATGCTTGCTTACTTACTTTCTTTCTTTCTTTCTTTCTTTCTTTCTTTCTTTCTTTCTTTCTTTCTTTCTTTCTTTCTTTCTTTCTTTCTTTCTTTCTTTCTTTCTTCCTATCTTCCGTCAATGCTTTCTTTTTTCTTTCTTTCTTTCTTTCTTTCTTTCTTTCTTTCTTTCTTTCTTTCTTTCTTTCTTTCTTTCTTTCTTTCTTTCTTCCTATCTTCCGTCAATGCTTGCTTACTTACTTTCTTTCTTTCTTTCTTTCTTTCTTTCTTTCTTTCTTTCTTTCTTTCTTTCTTTCTTTCTTCCGTCAATGCTTTTTTCTTTTTTTTTCTTTCTTTCTTTCTTTCTTCCTATCTTCCGTCAATGCTTTCTTTCTTTTTTTCTTTCTTTCTTTCTTCTTTCTTATTTTCGTTCTTTCTTTCTTACTTACTTTCTTTCTTTCTTTCTTTTTCCTATCTTCCCTCAATGCTTTTTTCTTTCTTTCTTTCTTTTTTTCTTTCTTTCTTTCTTTCTTTCTTTCTTTCTTTCTTTCTTTCTTTCTTTTTCTTCCTATCTTCCATCAATGCTTTCTTTTTTCTTTCTTTCTTTCGTTCTTTCTTTCTTCTTTCCGATCTTCCGTCAATACTTTCTTTCTTTCTTTCTTTCTTTCTTACTTACTTACTTTCTTTCTTTCTTTTTTTTCTTTCTTTTTCTTCCTATCTTCCGTCAATGCTTTCTTTCTTTCTTTCTTTCTTTCTTTCTTTCTTTTTTTCCTATCTTCCGTCAATGCTTTTTTTTCTTTCTTTCTTTCTTTCTTTCTTTCTTTCTTTCTACTTTCCTATCTAACGTCAATGCTTTCTTTCTTTCTTTCTTTCTATATTCCGTCAACGCTTTCTTTTTTTTCTTTCTTTCTTTCTTTTTTCCTATCTTCCGTCAATGCTTGCTTACTTTCTTTCTTTCTTTCTTTCTTTCTTTCTTTCTTTCTTTCTTTCTCCTTTCCTATCTTCCATCAGTGCTTTCTTTCTTTCTTTCTTTCTTTCTTTCTTTCCTTCTTTCTTTCTTTCTTTCTTTCTTATTCTTCCTATCTTTCGTCAATGCTTTCTTTCCTTCTATCTTTCTTTAGTTCTTTCTTTCTTTCTTTCTTTCTTACTTTCTTTCTTTCTTTTTTCCTATCTTCCGTCAATGCTTTCTTTTTTCTTTCTTTCTTTCTTTCATCCTATCTTTCATCAATACTTTCTTTCTTTCTTTCTTTCTTCCTATCTTCCGTCAATGCTTTCTTTCTTTCTTTCTTTTTTTCTTTTTTTCTTTCTATAGTCCATTAATGCTTTCTTTCTTTCTTTTTTCTTTCTCTCTTTCTTTCTTTCTTTATATCTTCCGTCAATGGTTTCTTTCTTTCTTTCTTTCTTTCTTTCTTTTTTCTTCCTATCTTCCGT
>JBAJHW010000018.1:8261370-8273870 GCA_037013535.1 Intellagama lesueurii | reverse complement strand
CTTTCTTTCTTTCTTTCTTTCTTTCTTTCTCTCATTGTATCTTCCATCAATGCTTTCTTTTTTCTTTCTTTCTTTCGTTCTTTCTTTCTTCTTTCCTATCTTCCGTCAATGCTTTCTTTCTTTCTTTCTTTCTTTCTTTCTTACTTTCTTTCTTTCTTTCTTTCTTTCTTTTTCTTCCTATCTTCCGTCAATGCTTTCTTTTTTCTTTCTTTCTTTCTTTCTTTCTTTCTTTTTTCCTATCTTCCGTCAATGCTTGCTTACTTTCTTTCTTTCTTTCTTTCTTTCTTTCTTTCTTTCTCCTTTCCTATCTTCCATCAGTGCTTTCTTTCTTTCTTTCTTTCTTTCTTTCCTTCTTTCTTTCTTTCTTTCTTTCTCTCATTGTATCTTCCGTCAATGCTTCCTTTCTATTTTCTTTCTTTCTTTCTTTCTTCCTATCTTTCGTCAATGCTTTCTTTCCTTCTATCTTTCTTTAGTTCTTTCTTTCTTTCTTTCTTACTTTCTTTCTTTCTTTTTTTCCTATCTTCCGTCAATGTTTTCTTTTTTCTTTCTTTCTTTCTTTCATCCTATCTTTCATCAATACTTTCTTTCTTTCTTTCTTTCTTTCTTCCTATCTCCCGTCAATGCTTTCTTTCTTTCTTTCTTTTTTTCTTTCTTTCTTTCTATAGTCCATTAATGCTTTCTTTTTCTTTTTTCTTTCTTTCTTTCTTTCTTTCTTTATATTTTCCGTCAATGGTTTCTTTCTTTCTTTCTTTCTTTCTTTCCTTTTTTTCTTCCTATCTTCCGTAAATGCTTGCTTACTTTCTTTCTTTCTTTCTTTCTATCTTTCTTTCTTTCTTTTTTTCTTTCTTTCTTTCTTTCTTTCTTTCTTTCTTTTTCTTCCTATCTTCCATCAATGCTTTCTTTTTTCTTTCTTTCTTTCGTTCTTTCTTTCTTCTTTCCTATCTTCCGTCAATGCTTTCTTTCTTTCTTTCTTTCTTTCTTTCTTACTTTCTTTCTTTCTTTCTTTCTTTCTTTTTCTTCCTATCTTCCGTCAATGCTTTTTTTTCTTTCTTTCTTTCTTTCTTTCTTTCTTTCTACTTTCCTATCTAACGTCAATGCTTTCTTTCTTTCTTTCTTTCTATATTCCGTCAACGCTTTCTTTTTTTCTTTCTTTCTTTCTTTTTTCCTATCTTCCGTCAATGCTTGCTTACTTTCTTTCTTTCTTTCTTTCTTTCTTTCTTTCTTTCTTTCTTTCTCCTTTCCTATCTTCCATCAGTGCTTTCTTTCTTTCTTTCTTTCTTTCTTTCTTTCTTTCTTTCCTTCTTTCTTTCTTTCTTTCTTTCATTCTATCTTCCGTCAATGCTTCCTTTCTATTTTCGTTCTTTCTTTCTTTCTTTCTTCCTATCTTTCGTCAATGCTTTCTTTCCTTCTATCTTTCTTTAGTTCTTTCTTTCTTTCTTTCTTTCTTACTTTCTTTCTTTCTTTTTTTCCTATCTTCCGTCAATGCTTTCTTTTTTCTTTCTTTCTTTCTTTCATCCTATCTTTCATCAATACTTTCTTTCTTTCTTTCTTTCTTCCTATCTTCCGTCAATGCTTTCTTTCTTTCTTTCTTTTTTTCTTTCTTTCTTTCTATAGTCCATTAATGCTTTCTTTCTTTCTTTTTTCTTTCTCTCTTTCTTTCTTTCTTTATATCTTCCATCAATGGTTTCTTTCTTTCTTTCTTTCTTTCTTTCTTTTTTCTTCCTATCTTCCGTAAATGCTTTCTTTCTTTCTTTCTTTCTTTCTTTCTATCTTTCTTTCTTTCTTTCTTTCTTTCCTTCTTTCTTTCTTTCTTTCTTTCTTTCTTCCTATCTTCCGTCAATGCTTACTTTTTTCTTTCTTTCTTTCTTTCTTTCTTTCTTCCTATCTTCCGTCAATGCTTTCTTTCTTTCTTTCTTTCTTTCTTTCTTTCTTTCTTTCTTTCTTTCTTTCTTCCGTCAATGCTTTTTTCTTTTCTTTCTTTCTTTCTTTCTTTCTTCCTATCTTCCGTCAATGCTTTCTTTCTTTTTTTCTTTCTTTCTTTCTTATTTTCGTTCTTTCTTTCTTACTTTCTTTCTTTCTTTCTTTCTTTCTTCCTATCTTCCCTCAATGCTTTTTTCTTTCTTTCTTTCTTTTTTTCTTTCTTTCCTTCTTTCTTTCTTTCTTACTTTCTTTCTTTCTTTCTTTCTTTATTTTTCTTCCTATCTTCCATCAATGCTTTCTTTTTTCTTTCTTTCTTTCGTTCTTTCTTTCTTCTTTTCTATCTTCCGTCAATGCTTTCTTTTTTCTTTCTTTCTTTCTTTCTTTCTTTCTTTCTTACTTACTTACTTTCTTTCTTTCTTTTTCTTCCTATCTTCCGTCAATTCTTTCTTTTTTCTTTCTATCTTTCGTTCTTTCTTTCTTCTTTCCTATCTTCCGTCAATGCTTTCTTTCTTTCTTTCTTTCTTTATTTATTTATTTCTTTCTTTCTTTCTTTCTTTCTTTTTCTTCCTATCTTCCGTCAATGCTTTCTTTCTTTCTTTCTTTCTTTCTTTCTTTCTTTCTTTCTTTCTTTCTTTTCCTATCTTCCGTCAATGCTTTTTTTCTTTCTTTCTTTCTTTCTATCTTTCGTTCTTTCTTTCTTCTTTCCTATCTTCCGTCAATGCTTTCTTTCTTTCTTTCTTTCTTTCTTTCTTTCTTTATTTATTTATTTCTTACTTTCTTTCTTTCTTTCTTTCTTTCTTTTTCTTCCTATCTTCCGTCAATGCTTTCTTTCTTTCTTTCTTTCTTTCCTTCTTTCTTTCTTTCTTTCTCCTTTCCTATCTTCCATCAGTGCTTGCTTTCTTTCTTTCTTTCTTTCTTTCTTTCTTTCCTTCTTTCTTTCTTCCTTTCTTTCTTTCATTCTATCTTCCGTCAATGCTTCCTTTCTATTTTCTTTCTTTCTTTCTTTCTTCCTATCTTTCGTCAATGCTTTCTTTCTTTCTTTCTTTCTTTCTTTCTTTCTTTCTTTCTTCCGTCAATGCTTTTTTCTTTTCTTTCTCTCTTTCTTTCTTTCTTCCTATCTTCCGTCAATGCTTTCTTTCTTTTTTTCTTTCTTTCTTTCTTCTTTCTTATTTTCGTTCTTTCTTTCTTTCTTACTTTCTTTCTTTCTCTCTTTTTCCTATCTTCCCTCAATGCTTTTTTTCTTTCTTTCTTTCTTTTTTTCTTTCTTTCTTTCTTTCTTTCTTTTTCTTCCTATCTTCCATCAATGCTTTCTTTTTTCTTTCTTTCTTTCTTTCTTTCTTTCTTTCTTACTTTCTTTCTTTCTTTCTTTCTTTCTTTCTTTCTTTCTTTTTCTTCCTATCTTCCGTCAATGCTTTCTTTCTTTCTTTCTTTCTTTCTTTCTTTCTTTTTTTCCTATCTTCCGTCAATGCTTTTTTTTCTTTCTTTCTTTCTTTCTATCTTTCTACTTTCCTATCTAACGTCAATGCTTTCTTTCTTTCTTTCTTTCTATATTCCGTCAACGCTTTCTTTTTTTCTTTCTTTCTTTCTTTTTTCCTATCTTCCGTCAATGCTTGCTTACTTTCTTTCTTTCTTTCTTTCTTTCTTTCTTTCTTTCTCCTTTCCTATCTTCCATCAGTGCTTTCTTTCTTTCTTTCTTTCTTTCTTTCTTTCCTTCTTTCTTTCTTTCTTTCTTTCTCTCATTGTATCTTCCGTCAATGCTTCCTTTCTATTTTCTTTCTTTCTTTCTTTCTTCCTATCTTTCGTCAATGCTTTCTTTCCTTCTATCTTTCTTTAGTTCTTTCTTTCTTTCTTTCTTACTTTCTTTCTTTCTTTTTTTCCTATCTTCCGTCAATGTTTTCTTTTTTCTTTCTTTCTTTCTTTCATCCTATCTTTCATCAATACTTTCTTTCTTTCTTTCTTCCTATCTCCCGTCAATGCTTTCTTTCTTTCTTTCTTTTTTTCTTTCTTTCTTTCTATAGTCCATTAATGCTTTCTTTTTCTTTTTTCTTTCTTTCTTTCTTTCTTTCTTTATATCTTCCGTCAATGGTTTCTTTCTTTCTTTCTTTCTTTCTTTCTTTCTTTTTTTCTTCCTATCTTCCGTAAATGCTTGCTTACTTTCTTTCTTTCTTTCTTTCTATCTTTCTTTCTTTCTTTTTTTCTTTCTTTCTTTCTTTCTTTCTTTCTTTCTTTTTCTTCCTATCTTCCATCAATGCTTTCTTTTTTCTTTCTTTCTTTCGTTCTTTCTTTCTTCTTTCCTATCTTCCGTCAATGCTTTCTTTCTTTCTTTCTTTCTTTCTTTCTTACTTTCTTTCTTTCTTTCTTTCTTTCTTTTTCTTCCTATCTTCCGTCAATGCTTTCTTTCTTTCTTTCTTTCTTTCTTTCTTTCTTTCTTTCTTTCTTTCTTTCTTTCTTTTTTTCCTATCTTCCGTCAATGCTTTTTTTTCTTTCTTTCTTTCTTTCTTTCTTTCTACTTTCCTATCTAACGTCAATGCTTTCTTTCTTTCTTTCTTTCTATATTCCGTCAACGCTTTCTTTTTTTTCTTTCTTTCTTTCTTTTTTCCTATCTTCCGTCAATGCTTGCTTACTTTCTTTCTTTCTTTCTTTCTTTCTTTCTTTCTTTCTTTCTTTCTTTCTTTCTTTCTCCTTTCCTATCTTCCATCAGTGCTTTCTTTCTTTCTTTCTTTCTTTCTTTCTTTCTTTCCTTCTTTCTTTCTTTCTTTCTTTCTCTCATTCTCTTCCGTCAATGCTTCCTTTCTATTTTCTTTCTTTCTTTCTTTCTTCCTATCTTTCGTCAATGCTTTCTTTCCTTCTATCTTTCTTTAGTTCTTTCTTTCTTTCTTTCTTACTTTCTTTCTTTCTTTTTTTCCTATCTTCCGTCAATGTTTTCTTTTTTCTTTCTTTCTTTCTTTCATCCTATCTTTCATCAATACTTTCTTTCTTTCTTTCTTTCTTTCTTCCTATCTCCCGTCAATGCTTTCTTTCTTTCTTTCTTTTTTTCTTTCTTTCTTTCTATAGTCCATTAATGCTTTCTTTTTCTTTTTTCTTTCTTTCTTTCTTTCTTTCTTTATATCTTCCGTCAATGGTTTCTTTCTTTCTTTCTTTCTTTCTTTCTTTTTTTCTTCCTATCTTCCGTAAATGCTTGCTTACTTTCTTTCTTTCTTTCTATCTTTCTTTCTTTCTTTCTTTCCTTCTTTCTTTCTTTCTTTCTTTCTTTCTTCCTATCTTCCGTCAATGCTTTCTTTTTTCTTTCTTTCTTTCTTTCTTCCTATCTTCCGTCAATGCTTTCTTTCTTTCTTTCTTTCTTTCTTTTTTTCTTTCTCTCTTTCTTTCTTTCTTTCTTTCTTCTGTCAATGCTTTTTTCTTTTCTTTCTTTCTTTCTTTCTTTCTTCCTATCTTCCGTCAATGCTTTCTTTCTTTTGTTCTTTCTTTCTTTCTTTCTTTCTTATTTTCGGTCTTTCTTTCTTTCTTACTTTCTTTCTTTCTTTCTTTCTTCCTATCTTCCCTCAATGCTTTTTTCTTTCTTTCTTTCTTTTTTTCTTTCTTTCCTTCTTTCTTTCTTTCTTACTTTCTTACTTTCTTTCTTTCTTTCTTTTTCTTCCTATCTTCCATCAATGCTTTCTTTTCTCTTTCTTTCTTTCGTTCTTTCTTTCTTCTTTCCTATCTTCCGTCAATGCTTTCTTTCTTTCTTTCTTTCTTTCTTTCTTTCTTTCTTTCTTTCTTACTTACTTACATTCTTTCTTTCTTTCTTTCTTTTTCTTCCTATCTTCCGTCAATTCTTTCTTTTTTCTTTCTTTCTTTCGTTCTTTCTTTCTTCTTTCCTATCTTCCGTCAATGCTTTCTTTCTTTCTTTCTTTCTTTCTTTCTTTCTTTCTTTCTTTCCTTCTTTCTTTCTTTCTTTCTTCTTTCCGATCTTCCATCAGTGCTTTCTTTCTTTCTTTCTTTCTTTCTTTCTTTCTTTCTTTCTTTCTTTCTTTCTTTCTTTCTTTCCTTCTTTCTTTCTTCCTTTCTTTCTTTCATTCTATCTTCCGTCAATGCTTCCTTTCTATTTTCTTTCTTTCTTTCTTTCTTCCTATCTTTCGTCAATGCTTTCTTTCTTTCTTTCTTTCTTTCTTTCTTTCTTTCTTTCTTTCGTTCTTTCTTGCGTCAATGCTTTTTTCTTTTCTTTCTTTCTTTCTTTCTTTCTTTCTTCCTATCTTCCGTCAATGCTTTCTTTCTTTTTTTCTTTCTTTCTTTCTTCTTTCTTATTTTCGTTCTTTCTTTCTTTCTTACTTTCTTTCTTTCTTTCTTTTTCCTATCTTCCCTCAATGCTTTTTTTCTTTCTTTCTTTTTTTCTTTCTTTCTTTCTTTCTTTCTTTCTTTCTTTCTTTCTTTCTTTCTTTTTCTTCCTATCTTCCATGAATGCTTTCTTTTTTCTTTCTTTCTTTCGTTCTTTCTTTCTTCTTTCCTATCTTCCGTCAATGCTTTCTTTCTTTCTTTCTTTCTTTCTTTCTTTCTTTCTTTCTTTCTTTTTCTTCCTATCTTCCGTCAATGCTTTCTTTCTCTCTTTCTTTCTTTCTTTTTTTCCTATCTTCCGTCAATGCTTTTTTTTCTTTCTTTCTTTCTTTCTTTCTTTCTTTCTTTCTTTCTTTCTTTCTTTCTACTTTCCTATCTAACGTCAATGCTTTCTTTCTTTCTTTCTTTCTATATTCCGTCAACGCTTTCTTTTTTTTCTTTCTTTCTTTCTTTTTTCCTATCTTCCGTCAATGCTTGCTTACTTTCTTTCTTTCTTTCTTTCTTTATTTCTTTCTTTCTTTCTAACTTTCTTTCTCCTTTCCTATCTTTCATCAGTGCTTTCTTTCTTTCTTTCTTTCTTTCTTTCCTTCTTTCTTTCTTTCTTTCTTTCTTTCATTCTATCTTCCGTCAATGCTTCCTTTCTATTTTCTTTCTTTCTTTCTTTCTTCCTATCTTTCGTCAATGCTTTCTTTCCTTCTATCTTTCTTTAGTTCTTTCTTTCTTTCTTTCTTACTTTCTTTCTTTCTTTTTTTCCTATATTCCGTCAATGTTTTCTTTTTTCTTTCTTTCTTTCTTTCATCCTATCTTTCATCAATACTTTCTTTCTTTCTTTCTTTCTTCCTATCTCCCGTCAATGCTTTCTTTCTTTCTTTTTTCTTTCTTTCTTTCTATAGTCCATTAATGCTTTCTTTCTTTCTTTTTTCTTTCTTTCTTTCTTTCTTTCTTTATATCTTCCGTCAATGGTTTCTTTCTTTCTTTCTTTCTTTCTTTCTTTTTTTCTTCCTATCTTCCGTAAATGCTTGCTTACTTTCTTTCTTTCTTTCTTTCTATCTTTCTTTCTTTCTTTCTTTCTTTCTTTCCTTCTTTCTTTCTTTCTTTCTTTCTTTCTTCCTATCTTCCGTCAATGCTTTCATTTTTCTTTCTTTCTTTCTTTCTTTCTTTCTTCCTATCTTCCGTCAATGCTTTCTTTCTTTCTTTCTTTCTTTCTTTCTTTCTTTCTTTCTTTTTTTCTTTCTTTCTTTCTTTCTTTCTTTCTTTCTTTCTTCCGTCAATGCTTTTTTCTTTTCTTTCTTTCTTTCTTTCTTTCTTCCTATCTTCCGTCAATGCTTTCTTTCTTTTTTTCTTTCTTTCTTTCTTTCTTTCTTTCTTATTTTCGTTCTTTCTTTCTTTCTTACTTTCTTTCTTTCTTTCTTTCTTCCTATCTTCCCTCAATGCTTTTTTCTTTCTTTCTTTCTTTTTTTCTTTCTTTCCTTCTTTCTTTCTTTCTTACTTTCTTACTTTCTTTCTTTCTTTCTTTTTCTTCCTATCTTCCATCAATGCTTTCTTTTTTCTTTCTTTCTTTCGTTCTTTCTTTCTTCTTTCCTATCTTCCGTCAATGCTTTCTTTCTTTCTTTCTTTCTTTCTTACTTACTTACTTTCTTTCTTTCTTTCTTTCTTTTTCTTCCTATCTTCTGTCAATTCTTTCTTTTTTCTTTCTTTCTTTCATTCTTTCTTTCTTCTTTCCTATCTTCCGTCAATGCTTTCTTTCTTTCTTTCTTTCTTTCTTTCTTTCTTTCTTTATTTCTTACTTTCTTTCTTTCTTTCTTTCTTTCTTTTTCTTCCTATCTTCCGTCAATGCTTTCTTTCTTTCTTTCTTTCTTTCTTTCTTTTCCTATCTTCCGTCAATGCTTTTTTCTTTCTTTCTTTCTTTCTTTCTTTCTTTCTTTCTTTCTTTCTTTCTTCTTTCCTATCTAACGTCAATGCTTTCTTTCTTTCTTTCTTTCTATCTTCCGTCAACGCTTCCTTTTTTTTCTTTCTTTCTTTTTTCCTATCTTCCGTCAATGCTTGCTTACTTTCTTTCATTCTTTCTTTCTTTCTTTCTTTCCTTCTTTCTTTCTTTCTTTCTCCTTTCCTATCTTCCATCAGTGCTTTCTTTCTTTCTTTCTTTCTTTCTTTCTTTCTTTCTTTTTTTCTTTCTTTCCTTCTTTCTTTCTTCCTTTCTTTCTTTCATTCTATCTTCCGTCAATGCTTCCTTTCTATTTTCTTTCTTTCTTTCTTTCTTCCTATCTTTCGTCAATGCTTTCTTTCTTTCTTTCTTTCTTTCTTTCTTTCTTTCTTTCTTTCTTTCTTTCTTTCTTTCTTTCTATCTTCCGTCAATGCTTTTTTCTTTTTTTCTTTCTTTCTGTCTTCCTATCTTCCGTCAATGTTTTCTTACTTTCTTTCTTTCTTTCTTCCTATCTTCCGTCAATGCTTGCCTGCTTTCTTTCTTTCTTTCTTTCTTTCTTTCTTTCTTTCTTTCATCCTATCTTTCATCAATGTTTTCTTTCTTTCTTTCTTTCTTCCTATCTTCCGTCAATGCTTTCTTTCTTTCTTTCTTTCTTTCTTTCTTTCTTTCTATCTTCCGTCAATGCTTTCTTTCTTTTTTCTATCTTTCTTTCTTTTTTCCTATCTTCCGTCAATGCTTTTTTTCTTCCTTTCTTTCTTTCTTACTTCCTCTCTTTGGTCAATGCTTTCTTATTTCTTTCTTTCTTTCTTTCTTTCTTTCTTTCTTTCTTTCTTTCTTTCTTTCTTTCTTCCTATCTTCCGTCAATGCTTTCTTTCTTTCTTTCTTTCTTTCTTTTTTTCTTTTTTTCTTTCTATCTTCCATTAATGCTTTCTTTCTTTCTTTTTTCTTTCTTTCTTTCTTTCTTTAT
Organism: Intellagama lesueurii; assembly: GCA_037013535.1. NCBI lineage: Eukaryota > Metazoa > Chordata > Lepidosauria > Squamata > Agamidae > Intellagama > Intellagama lesueurii. The sequence continues at coordinate 8,264,748 of JBAJHW010000018.1, read as the reverse complement.
ATCTTCCGTCAATGGCTTCTTTCTTTCTTTCTTTCTTTCTTTCTTTCTTTCTTTCTTTCTTCCTATCTTCCGTCAATGCTTTCTTTTTTCTTTCTTTCTTTCTTTCTTTCTTTCTTTCTTTCTTTCTTTCTTTCTTCCTATCTTCCGTCAATGCTTGCTTACTTTCTTTCTTTCTCTCTTTCTTTCTTTCTTTCTTTCTTTCTTACGTCAATGCTTTTTTCTTTTCTTTCTTTCTTTCTTTCTTTCTTTCTTTCTTTCTTCCTATCTTCCGTCAATGGTTTCTTTCTTTTTTTCTTTCTTTCTTTCTTTCTTTCTTATTTTCGTTCATTCTTTCTTTCTTACTTTCTTTCTTTCTTTCTTTCTTCCTATCTTCCGTCAATGCTTTTTTCTTTCTTTCTTTCTTTCTTTCTTTCTTACTTTCTTTCTTTCTTTCTTTCTTTTTCTTCCTATCTTCCGTCAATGCTTTCTTTTTTCTTTGTTTCTTTCGTTCTTTCTTTCTTCTTTCCTATCTTCCGTCAATGCTTTCTTTCTTTCTTTCTTTCTTTCTTTTTTCTTTCTTTCTTTCTTTCTTTTTCTTACTATCATCCATCAATGCTTTCTTTTTTCTTTCTTTCTTTCGTTCTCTCCTTCTTCTTTCCAATTTCCGTCAATGCTTTCTTTCTTTCTTTGTTTCTTTCATTCATTCTCTTTCTCCCACTTTCTTACTTTCTTTCATCCTATCTTTCATCAATACTTTCTTTCTTTCTTTCTTTCTTTCTTTCTTCCAACCTTCCGTCAAAGCTTTTTTCTTTCTTTCTTTCATTCTTTCTTTTTTTCCTATCTTCCGTCAATGCTTGCTTACTTTCTTTCATTCTTTCTTTCATTCTTTCTTTCTTTATTTCTTTCTTTCTCCTTTCCTATCTTCCATCAGTGCTTTCTTTCTTTCTTTCTTTCTTTCTTTCTTTCCTTCTTTCTTTCTTTCTTTCTTTCTTTCTATCTTCCGTCAATTCTTACTTTCTATTTTCTTTCTTTCTTTCTTTCTTCCTATCTTTCGTCAATGCTTTCTTTCTTTCTTTCTTTCATTCTTTCATCGTATCTTTCGTCATTGCGTTCTTTCTTTCTTTCTTTCTTTCTTTCTTTCTTTCTTTCTTTCTTTCTTTCTTTCTTTCTTTCTTTCTATCTTCCGTCAATGCTTTTTTCTTTTTTTTCTTTCTTTCTGTCTTCCTATCTTCCGTCAATGTTTTCTTACTTTCTTTCTTTCTTTCTTCCTATCTTCCGTCAATGCTTGCCTGCTTTCTTTCTTTCTTTCTTTCTTTCTTTCATCCTATCTTTCATCAATGTTTTCTTTCTTTCTTTCTTTCTTTCCTCCTATCTTCCGTCAATGCTTTCTTTCTTTCTTTCTTTCTTTTTTTCTTTCTTTCTTTCTTTCTTTCTTTCTTTCTATCTTCCGTCAATACTTTCTTTCTTTTTTCTATCTTTCTTTCTTTCTTCCTATATTCTGTCAATGCTTTTTTTCTTCCTTTCTTTCTTTCTTACTTCCTCTCTTCGGTCAATGCTTTCTTTTTTCTTTCTTTCTTTCTTTCTTCCTATCCTCCGTCAATGCTTTCTTTCTTTCTTTCTTTCCTTCTTTTTTTCTTTCTTTCTTTCTATCTTCCATTAATGCTTTCTTTCTTTCTTTTTTCTTTCTTTCTTTCTTTCTTTATATCTTCCGTCAATGGTTTCTTTCTTTCTTTCTTTCTTTCTTTCTTTTTTTCTTACTATCTTCCGTAAATGCTTGCTTACTTTCTTTCTTTCTTTCGTTCGTTCTTTCTTTCTTTCTTTCTTTCATTCTTTCTTTCTTTCTTTCTTTCTTCCTTTCTTCCTATCGTCCGTCAATGCTTTTTTTTCTTTCTTTCTGTATTCCTATCTTCGGCCAATGCTTTCTTTCTTTCTTTCTTTCTTTCTTTCTTTCTTTCTTTCTTTCCTTCTTTCTTTCTTTCTTTCTTTCTTTCTACCTATCTTCCGTCAATGCTTTCTTTCTTTTCTTTCTTTCTTTCTTTCTTTCTTATTTTCGTTCTTTCTTTCTTTCTTACTTTCTTTCTTTCTTTCTTTCTTCCTATCTTCCGTCAATGCTTTTTTCTTTCTTTCTTTCTTTCTTTCTTTCTTTCTTACTTTCTTTCTTTCTTTCTTTCTTTCTTTCTTTCTTTCTTTCTTTCTTTCTTTTTCTTCCTATCTTCCGTCAATGCTTTCTTTCTTTCTTTCTTTCTTTCTTTCTTTCTTTCTTTCTTTCATCAATACTTTCTTTCTTTCTTTCTTTCTTTCTTCCTATCTTCCGTCAATTCTTTCTTTCTTTCTTTCTTTCTTTTTTCTTTCTTTCTTTCTATCGTCCATTAATGCTTTCTTTCTTTCTTTTTTCTTTCTTTCTTTCTTTCTTTATATCTTCCGTCAATGGTTTCTTTCTTTCTTTCTTTCTTTCTTTCTTTCTTTCTTTTTTTCTTTCTTCCTATCTTCCGTAAATGCTTCCTTACTTTCTTTCTTTCTTTCTTTCTTTCTTTCTTTCTTTCTTTCTTTCTTTCTTTCTTCCTATCTTCCGTCAATGCTTTCTTTTTTCTTTCTTTCTTTCTTTCTTTCTTTCTTTCTTTCTTTCTTTCTTTCTTTCTTTCTTTCTTTCTTTCTTCCTATCTTCCGTCAATGCTTGCTTACTTACTTTCTTTCTTTCTTTCTTTCTTTCTTTCTTTCTTTCTTTCTTCCGTCAATGCTTTTTTCTTTTTTTTCTTTCTTTCTTTCTTTCTTCCTATCTTCCGTCAATGCTTTCTTTCTTTTTTTCTTTCTTTCTTTCTTCTTTCTTATTTTCGTTCTTTCTTTCTTTCTTTCTTTCTTTCTTTCTTTTTCCTATCTTCCCTCAATGCTTTTTTCTTTCTTTCTTTCTTTTTTTCTTTCTTTCTTTCTTTCTTTCTTTCTTTCTTTTTCTTCCTATCTTCCATCAATGCTTTCTTTTTTCTTTCTTTCTTTCGTTCTTTCTTTCTTCTTTCCTATCTTCCGTCAATACTTTCTTTCTTTCTTTCTTTCTTTCTTTCTTACTTACTTACTTTCTTTCTTTCTTTCTTTCTTTCTTTTTCTTCCTATCTTCCGTCAATGCTTTCTTTCTTTCTTTCTTTCTTTCTTTCTTTCTTTCTTTTTTTCTTTCTTTCTTTCTTTCTTTCTTTCTTTTTTTCCTATCTTCCGTCAATGCTTTTTTTTCTTTCTTTCTTTCTTTCTTTCTTTCTTTCTTTCTAATTTCCTATCTAACGTCAATGCTTTCTTTCTTTCTTTCTTTCTATATTCCGTCAACGCTTTCTTTTTTTTCTTTCTTTCTTTCTTTTTTCCTATCTTCCGTCAATGCTTGCTTACTTTCTTTCTTTCTTTCTTTCTTTCTTTCTC
>JBAJHW010000018.1:8253870-8256370 GCA_037013535.1 Intellagama lesueurii | reverse complement strand
GTCAATGCTTTCTTTCTTTTTTTCTTTCTTTCTTTCTTTCTTTCTTATTTTCGTTCTTTCTTTCTTACTTTCTTTCTTTCTTTCTTTCTTCCTATCTTCCCTCAATGCTTTTTTCTTTCTTTCTTTTTTTCTTTCTTTCCTTCTTTCTTTCTTGCTTACTTTCTTACTTTATTTATTTCTTTCTTTTTCTTCCTATCTTCCATCAATGCTTTCTTTTTTCTTTCTTTCTTTCGTTCTTTCTTTCTTCTTTATTATCTTCCGTCAATGCTTTCTTTCTTTCTTTCTTTCTTTCTTTCTTTCTTTCTTTCTTTCTTACTTACTTACTTTCTTTCTTTCTTTCTTTCTTTCTTTTTCTTCCTATCTTCCGTCAATTCTTTCTTTTTTCTTTCTTTCTTTCGTTCTTTCTTTCTTCTTTCCTATCTTTCGTCAATGCTTTCTTTCTTTCTTTCTTTCTTTCTTTCTTTCTTTCTTTCTTTTTTTCTTACTTTCTTCCGTCAATGCTTTCTTTCTTTCTTTCTTTCTTTCTTTCTTTTCCTATCTTCCGTCAATGCTTTTTTTCTTTCTTTCTTTCTTTCTTTCTTTCTTTCTTTCTTCTTTCCTATCTAACGACAATGCTTTCTTTCTTTCTTTCTTTCTATCTTCCGTCAACGCTACTTTTTTTTTCTTTCTTTCTTTCTTTTTTCCTATCTTCCGTCAATGCTTGCTTACTTTCTTTCATTCTTTCTTTCTTTCTTTCTTTCTTTCCTTCTTTCTTTCTTTCTTTCTCCTTTCCTATCTTCCATCAGTGCTTTCTTTCTTTCTTTCTTTCTTTCTTTCTTTCTTTCTTTCTTTCTTTTTCTTCCTATCTTCCGTCAATGCTTTCTTTTTTTTTTGTTTCTTTCGTTCTTTCTTTCTTCTTTCCTATCTTCCGTCAATGCTTTCTTTCTTTCTTTCTTTCTTTCTTTTTTCTTTCTTTCTTTCTTTCTTTTTCTTCCTATCTTCCATCAATGCTTTCTTTTTTCTTTCTTTCTTTCGTTCTCTCCTTCTTCTTTCCAATTTCCGTCAATGCTTTCTTTCTTTCTTTGTTTCATTCATTCATTCTCTCTTTCTCCCACTTTCTTTCTTTCTTTCATCCTATCTTTCATCAATACTTTCTTTCATTCTTTCTTTCTTTCTTTCTTTCTTCAAATCTTCCGTCAAAGCTTTTTTCTTTCTTTCTTTCATTCTTTCTTTTTTTCCTATCTTCCGTCAATGCTTTTTTTCTTTCTTTCTTTCTTTCTTTCTTTCTTTCTTTCTTTCTTTCTTTCTTTCTTTCTTTCTTTCTTTCTTTCTTTCTTTCTACTTTCCTATCTCACGTCAATGCTTTCTTTCTTTCTTTCTATCTTCCGTCAAAGCTTTCTTTCTTTCTTTCTTTCTTTCTTTTTTCCTATCTTCCGTCAATGCTTGCTTACTTTCTTTCATTCTTTCTTTCATTCTTTCTTTCTTTTTTTCTTTCTTTCTTTCTCCTTTCCTATCTTCCATCAGTGCTTTCTTTCTTTCTTTCTTTCTTTCTTTCCTTCTTTCTTTCTTTCTTTCTTTCTTTCTTTCTTTCTATCTTCCGTCAATTCTTCTTTCTATTTTCTTTCTTTCTTTCTTTCTTCCTATCTTTCGTCAATGATTTCTTTCTTTCTTTCTTTCATTCTTTCATCGTATCTTTCGTCATTGCGTTCTTTCTTTCTTTCTTTCTTTCTTTATATCTTTCTTTCTTTCTTTCTTTCTTTCTTTCTATCTTCCGTCAATGCTTTTTTCTTTTTTTTCTTTCTTTCTGTCTTCCTATCTTCCGTCAATGTTTTCTTACTTTCTTTCTTTCTTTCTTCCTATCTTCCGTCAATGCTTGCCTGCTTTCTTTCTTTCTTTCTTTCTTTCATCCTATCTTTCATCAATGTTTTCTTTCTTTCTTTCTTTCTTTAGTCCTATCTTCCGTCAATACTTTCTTTTTTTTTTCTATCTTTCTTTCTTTCTTCCTATCTTCTGTCAATGCTTTTTTTCTTCCTTTCTTTCTTTCTTACTTCCTCTCTTCGGTCAATGCTTTCTTTTTTCTTTCTTTCTTTCTTTCTTTCTTCCTATCCTCCGTCAATGCTTTCTTTCTTTCTTTCTTTCTTTTCTTCTTTCTTTCTTTCTATCTTCCATTAATGCTTTCTTTCTTTCTTTTTTCTTTCTTTCTTTCTTTCTTTATATCTTCCGTCAATGGTTTCTTTCTTTCTTTCTTTCTTTCTTTCTTTCTTTTTTTCTTTCTTCCTATCTTCCGTAAATGCTTGCTTACTTTCTTTCTTTCTTTCGTTCGTTCTTTCTTTCTTTCTTTATTTCTTTCTTTCTTTCTTTCATTCTTTCTTTCTTTCTTTCTTTCTTTCTTCCTATCATCCGTCAATGCTTTTTTTTTCTTTCTTTCTGTATTCCTATCTTCCGCCAATGCTTTCTTTCTTTCTTCCTTTCTTCCTTTCTTTCTTTCTTTCTTTCTTTCCTTCTTTCTTTCTTTCTTTCT
>JBAJHW010000018.1:8215659-8223159 GCA_037013535.1 Intellagama lesueurii | reverse complement strand
AAGAAAGAAAGAAAGAAAGAAAGAAAGAAAGAAAGAAAGAAAGAAAGCAAGCATTGACGGATGATAGGAAGAAAAAGAAAGAAAGAAGAAAAGAAAGAAAGAACGTAAGCAAGCATTGACGGAAGATAGGAAGATAGAAAGAAAGAAAGAAAGAAAGAAAGAAAGAAAGAAAGAAAGAAAGAAAGAAAGAAAGAAAGAAAGAAAGAAAGAAAGAAAGAAAGAAAGAAAGAAGAAAGCATTGACGGAAGATAGGAAGAAAGAAAGAAAGAAAGAAAGAAGAGGAAAGAAGAAAGAAGAAAGAAAGAAAGAAAGAAAGAAAGAAAGAAAGAAAGAAAGAAAGAAAGCAAGCAAGCAAGCAAGCAAGGAAGCATTGGCGAAGATAGGAAGGCAGAAAGAAAGAAAAAAAGCATTGACGGAAGAAAGAAAGAAAGAAAGAAAGAAAGAAAGAAAGAAAGAAAGAAAGAAAGAAAGAAAGAACGAACGAAAGAAAGAACGAAAGAAAGAAAGTAAGCAAGCATTTACGGAACCATAGGAGAAAGAAAAAAGAAAAAGAAAGAAAGAAAGAAAGAAAGAAAGAAAGAAAAAAAACCATTGATGGAAGATATAAAGAAAGAAAGAAAGAAAGAAAAAAGAAAGAAAGAAAGCATTAATGGAAGATAGAAAGAAAGAAAGAAAAAAAGAAAGAAAGAAAGAAAGAAAGAAAGCATTGACGGAAGATAGGAAGAAAGAAAGAAAGAAAGAAAGAAAGAAAGAAAGAAAGAAAGAAAGAAAGAAAGAAAGAAAGAAAAAAGAAAGAAGAAAGAAAGCATTGACCGAAGAGAGGAAGTAAGAAAGAAAGAAAGGAGGAAAAAAAGCATTGACGGAAGATAGGAAGAAAGAAAGAAAGATAGAAAAAAGAAAGAAAGCATTGACGGAAGATAGAAAGAAAGAAAGAAAAAAGAAAGAAAGAAAGAAAGAAAGCACTGATGGAAGATAGGAAAGGAGAAAGAAAGAAAGAAAGAATGAAAGAAAGTAAGCAAGCATTGACGGAAGATAGGAAAAAAGAAAGAAAGAAAGAAAAAAAGAAAGCGTTGACGGATGATAGAAAGAAAGAAAGAAAGTATTGACGTTAGATAGGAAAGTAGAAAGAAAGAAAGAAAGAAAGAAAGAAAGAAAAAAAAGCATTGACAGAAGTTAGGAAAAAAAAGAAAGAAAGAAAGAAAGAATGAAAGAAAGAAAGAAAGAAAGAAAGAAAGAAAGAAAGAAAGAAAGAAAGAAAGAAAGAAGAAAGAAAGCATTGACGGAAGATAGGAAGAAAAAGAAAGAAAGAAAGAAGAAAGAAAGAAAGAAAGAAAGAAAGAAAGAAAGCATTGACGGAAGATAGGAAGAAAGAAAGAAAGAAAGTGGGGAGAAAGAGAGAATAAATGAAAGAAACAAAGAATGTTGGGCAGAAGGAAAAAGAAAAAAGAAAGTAAGAAAGAAAAAAGAAAGCATTGACGGAAGATAGGAAGATAGAAAGAAAGAAAGAATAAAAGAAAGAAGCATTGACTGAAGATAGAAAAGGAGAAAGAAAGAAAGAAAGAAAGAAAGAAGAAAGAAAGAAAGAAAGAAAGAAAGAAAGAAGAAAGAAACCATTGAGGGAAGATAGGAAGAAAGAAAGAAAGAAAGAAAACAGAAAGAAAGCATTGACGGAAGATAGAAAGAAAGAAAGAAAATAGGAAAGAAAGAAAGAAAGAAAGAAAGAAAGCATTGACGGAAGATAGGATGAAAGAAAGAAAGAAAGAAAGAAAGAAAGAAAGAGAGAAAGAAAGAAAGAAAGAAAGAAAGCAGGCAAGTATTGACGGAAGATAGGAAGAAAGAAAGAAAGAAAGAAAGGAAAACATTGACGGAAGATAGGAAGACAGAAAGAAAGAAAAAAAGAAAAAAGCATTGACGGAAGATAGAAAGAAAGAAAGAAAGAAAGAAAGAAAGAAGGAAAGAAAGAAAGAAAGAAGAAAGCATTGACGGAAGATAGGAAGAAAGAAAGAAAGAAAGAAAGAAAGAAGGAAGAAAGAAAGAAAGAAAGAAAGAAAGAAAGAAAGAAAGAAAGAAAGAAAGAAAGCAAGCAAGCAAGCAAGCAAGGAAGCATTGGCGGAAGATAGGAAGGCAGAAAGAAAGAAAAAAAGCATTGACGGAAGAAAGAAAGAAAGAAAGAAAGAAAGAAAGAAAGAAAGAAAGAAAGAACGAACGAAAGAAAGAACGAAAGAAAGAAAGTAAGCAAGCATTTACGGAACATAGGAAGAAAGAAAAAAGAAAAAAGAAAGAAGAAAGAAAGAAAGAAAGAAAGAAAAAAAACCATTGATGGAAGATATAAAGAAAGAAAGAAAGAAAGAAAAAGAAAGAAAGAAAGCATTAATGGAAGATAGAAAGAAAGAAAGAAAAAAAGAAAGAAAGAAAGAAAGAAAGAAGCATTGACGAAGATAGGAAGAAAGAAAGAAAGAAAGAAAGAAAGAAAGAAAGAAAGAAAGAAAGAAAGAAAAAAGAAAGAAGAAAGAAAGCATTGACCGAAGAGAGGAAGTAAGAAAGAAAGAAAGGAGGAAAAAAAGCATTGACGGAAGATAGGAAGAAAGAAAGAAAGATAGAAAAAAGAAAGAAAGCATTGACGGAAGATAGAAAGAAAGAAAGAAAAAAGAAAGAAAGAAAGAAAGAAAGCACTGATGGAAGATAGGAAAGGAGAAAGAAAGAAAGAAAGAAAGAAAGAATGAAAGAAAGTAAGCAAGCATTGACGGAAGATAGGAAAAAAAGAAAGAAAGAAAGAAAAAAGAAAGCGTTGACGGATGATAGAAAGAAAGAAAGAAAGTATTGACGTTAGATAGGAAAGTAGAAAGAAAGAAAGAAAGAAAGAAAGAAAGAAAAAAAGGCATTGACAGAAGTTAGGAAAAAAAGAAAGAAAGAAAGAAAGAATGAAAGAAAGAAAGAAAGAAAGAAAGAAAGAAAGAAAGAAAGAAAGAAAGAAAGAAAGAAAGAAAGAAAGCATTGACGGAAGATAGGAAGAAAAAGAAAGAAAGAAAGAAAGAAAGAAAGAAAGAAAGAAAGAAAGAAAGAAAGAAAGAAAGCATTGACGGAAGATAGGAAGAAAGAAAGAAAAGAAAGTGGAGAAAGAGAGAATAAATGAAAGAAACAAAGAAATGTTGGGCAGAAGGAAAAAGAGAAAAAAGAAAGTAAGAAAGAAAAAAGAAAGCATTGACGTAAGATAGGAAGATAGGAAAGAAAGAAAGAATAAAAGAAAGAAAGCATTGACTGAAGATAGAAAAGGAGAAAGAAAGAAAGAAAGAAAAGAAAGAAAGAAAGAAAGAAAGAAGAAAGAAAGAAAGAAAGAAAGAAACCATGAGGGAAGATAGGAAGAAAGAAAGAAAGAAAGAAAACAGAAAGAAAGCATTGACGGAAGATAGAAAGAAAGAAAGAAAATAGGAAAGAAAGAAAGAAAGAAAGAAAGAAAGCATTGACGGAAGATAGGATGAAAGAAAGAAAGAAAGAAAGAAAGAAAGAGAGAAAGAAAGAAAGAAAGAAAGAAAGCAGGCAAGTATTGACGGAAGATAGGAAGAAAGAAAGAAAGAAAGAAAGAAAACATTGACGGAAGATAGGGAAGACAGAAAGAAAGAAAAAAAGAAAAAAGCATTGACGGAAGATAGAAAGAAAGAAAGAAAGAAAGAAAGAAAGAAAGAAAGAAAGAAAGAAAGAAAGAAAGAAAGAAAGAAAGAAAGAAAGAAAGCAAGCATTGACGGAAGATAGGAAAAAAAGAAAGAAAGAAAGAAAAAAAAGAAAGCGTTGACGGAAGATAGAAAGAAAGAAAGAAAGAAAGAAAGAAAGCATTGACGTTAGATAGGAAAGTAGAAAGAAAGAAAGAAAGAAAGAAAGAAAGAAAGAAAGAAAGAAAGAAAGAAAGAAAGAAAGAAAGAAAGAAAGAAAGAAAGAAAGAAAAGCATTGACGGAAGATAGGGAAAAAAAGAAAGAAAGAAAGAAAGAAAGTAAGTAAGTAAGAAAGAAAGAAAGAAAGAAAGAAAGAAAGAAAGCATTGACGGAATATAGGAAAGAAGAAAGAAAGAACGAAAGAAAGAATGAAAAAAGAAAGCATTGATGGAAGATAGGAAGAAAAAGACAGAAAGAAAGAAAGAAAGTAAGAAAGAAAGAAAGAAAGAAGAAAGAAAAAAGCATTGAGGGAAGATAGGAAGAAAGAAAGAAAGAAGGAAAGAAAGAAAGAAAGAAAGATAGAAAGAAAGCACTGATGGAAGATAGGAAAGGAGAAAGAAAGAAAGAAAGAAAGAAAGAAAGAATGAAAGAAAGTAAGCAAGCATTGACGGAAGATAGGAAAAAAGAAAGAAAGAAAGAAAGAAAAGAAAGCGTTGACGGAAGATAGAAAGAAAGAAAGAAAGAAAGAAAGAAAGAAAGAAAGAAAGAAAGAAAAGCATTGACGGAAGATAGGAAAAAAAGAAAGAAAGAAAGAAAGAAAGAAAGCATTGACGAAAGATAGGAAGAAAAAGAAAGAAAGAAAGAAAGAAAGTAAGTAAGAAATAAATAAAGAAAGAAAGAAAGAAAGAAAGCATTGACGGAAGATAGGAAAGAAGAAAGAAAGAACGAAAGAAAGAAAGAAAAAAGAAAGAATTGACGGAAGATAGGAAGAAAAAGAAAGAAAGAAAGAAAGAAAGAAAGTAAGTAAGAAAGAAAGAAGAAAGAAAGAAAGAAAGCATTGACGGAATATAGGAAAGAAGAAAGAAAGAAAGAAAATAGAAAGGAAGCATTGACGGAAGATAGAATGAAAGAAAGAAAGAAAGAAAGAAAGAAAGAAAGAAGGAAAGAAAGAAAGAAAGAAAGAAAGAAAGAAAGAAAGAAAGAAAGAAAGAAAGAAAGAAAGAAAGAAAGAAAGAAAGAAAGCACTGATGGAAAATAGGAAAGGAGAAAGAAAGAAAGAAAGAAAGAATGAAAGAAAGTAAGCAAGTATTGACGGAAGATAGGAAAAAAGAAGGAAAGAAAGACAAAAAAGCATTGACGGAAGATAGGAAAAAAAGAAAGAAAGAAAGAAAGAAAGAAAGAAAGAAAGCATTGACGGAAGATAGGAAGAAAAAGAAAGAAAGAAAGAAAGAAAGTAAGAAAGAAAGAAAGAAAGAAAGAAAGAAAGCATTGACGGAAGATAGGAAAGAAAGAAAGAAAGAAAGAAAGAAAGAAAGAACGAAAGAAAGAACGAAAGAAAGAAAGTAAGCAAGCATTTACGGAAGATATAAAGAAAGAAAGAAAGAAAGAAAAAAGAAAGAAAGAAAGCATTAATGGAAGATAGAAAGAAAGAAAAAAAGAAAGAAAGAAAGAAAGCATTGACGGAAGATAGGAAGAAAGAAAGAAAAGAAAGAAAGAAAGAATTGACAGAAGATAGGAAGAAAGAAAGAAAGAAAGAAAGAAAGAAAGAAAGAAGAAAGAAAGAAAGAAAGAAAGAAAGAAGAAAGAAAGAAAGAAAGAAAGCATTGACGGAAGATAGGAAGAAAGAAAGAAAGAAAGAAAGAAAGAAAGCATTGACGGAAGATAGGAAAAAAAAGAAGAAAGAAAGAATGAAAGAAAGAAAGAAAGAAAGAAAGCATTGACGGATGATAGGAAGAAAAAGAAAGAAAGAAAGAAAGAAAGAAAAGAAAGAAAGAACGTAAGCAAGCATTGACGGAAGATAGGAAGATAGAAAGAAAGAAAGAAAGAAAGAAAGAAAGAAAGAAAGAAAGAAAAAAGAAAGCATTGACGGAAGATAGGAAGAAAGAAAGAAAGAAAGAAAGAAAGAAGGAAAGAAAGAAAGAAAGAAAGAAAGAAAGAAAGAAAGCAAGCAAGCAAGCAAGCAAGCAAGCAAGCAAGCAAGCATTGGCGGAAGATAGGAAGGCAGAAAGAAGAAAAAAAAGCATTGACGGAAGATAGAAAGAAAGAAAGAAAGAAAGAAAGACAGAACGTAAGCAAGCATTGACGGAAGATAGGAAGATAGAAAGAAAGAAAGAAGAAAGAAAGAAAGAAAGAAAGAAAGAAAGAAAAAAGAAAGCATTGACGGAAGATAGGAAGAAAGAAAGAAAGAAAGAAAGAAAGAAGGAAAGAAAGAAAGAAAGAAAGAAAGAAAGAAAGCAAGCAAGCAAGCAAGCAAGCAAGCAAGCAAGCAAGCAAGCAAGCAAGCATTGGCGGAAGATAGGAAGGCAGAAAGAAAGAAAAAAAAGCATTGACGGAAGATAGAAAGAAAGAAAGAAAGAAAGAAAGAAAGAAAGAACGAAAGAAAGAACGAAAGAAAGAAAGTAAGCAAGCATTTACGGAACATAGGAAGAAAGAAAAAAGAAAAAAAGAAAGAAAGAAAGAAAGAAAGAAACCATTGATGGAAGATATAAAGAAAGAAAGAAAGAAAGAAAAAAGAAAGAAAGAAAGCATTAATGGAAGATAGAAAGAAAGAAAGAAAAAAAGAAAGAAAGAAAGAAAGAAAGAAAGCATTGACGGAAGATAGGAAGAAAGAAAGAAAGAAGAAAGAAAGAAAGAAAGAAAGAAAGAAAGAAAGAAAGAAAGAAAGAAAGAAAGAAAGAAAGAAAGCATTGACGGAAGATAGGAAAAAAGAAAAGAAAGAAAAAAAAGGAAGCGTTGACGGAAGATAGAAAGAAAGAAGAAAGAAAGAAAGCATTGACGTTAGATAGGAAAGTAGAAAGAAAGAAAGAAAGAAAGAAAGAAAGAAAGAAAGAAAGAAAGAAAGAAAGAAAGAAAGAAAGAAAGAAAGAAAGAAAAGCATTGACGGAAGATAGGAAAAAAAAGAAAGAAAGAAAGAAAGAAAGTAAGTAAGTAAGAAAGAAAGAAAGAAAGAAAGAAAGAAAGAAAGAAAGAAAGAAAGCATTGACGGAATATAGGAAAGAAGAAAGAAAGAACGAAAGAAAGAATGAAAAAAGAAAGCATTGATGGAAGATAGGAAGAAAAAGACAGAAAGAAAGAAAGAAAGAAAGAAAGAAAGAAAGAAAGAAAAAAGCATTGAGGGAAGATAGGAAGAAAGAAAGAAAGAAGGAAAGAAAGAAAGAAAGAAAGAAAGAAAGAAAGATAGAAAGAAAGCACTGATGGAAGATAGGAAAGGAGAAAGAAAGAAAGAAAGAAAGAAAGAATGAAAGAAAGTAAGCAAGCATTGACGGAAGATAGGAAAAAAGAAAGAAAGAAAGAAAGAAAAGAAAGCGTTGACGGAAGATAGAAAGAAAGAAAGAAAGAAAGAAAGCATTGACGTTAGATAGGAAAGTAGAAAGAAAGAAAGAAAGAAAGAAAGAAAGAAAGAAAGAAAGAAAGAAAAGCATTGACGGAAGATAGGAAAAAACAGAAAGAAAGAAAGAAAGAAAGAAAGAAAGAAAGAAAGAAAGAAAGAAAGAAAGAAAGAAAGCATTGACGGAAGATAGGAAGAAAAAGAAAGAAAGAAAGAAAGAAAGTAAGAAATAAATAAAGAAAGAAAGAAAGAAAGCATTGACGGAAGATAGGAAAGAAGAAAGAAAGAATGAAAGAAAGAAAGAA
>JBAJHW010000018.1:8198159-8200659 GCA_037013535.1 Intellagama lesueurii | reverse complement strand
GGAAAGGAGAAAGAAAGAAAGAAAGAAAGAAAGAAAGAATGAAAGAAAGTAAGCAAGCATTGACAGAAGATAGGAAAAAAGAAAGAAAGAAAGAAAAAAAGAAAGCGTTGACGGATGATAGAAAGAAAGAAAGAAAGTATTGACGTTAGATAGGAAAGTAGAAAGAAAGAAAGAAAGAAAGAAAGAAAGAAAAAAAGCATTGACAGAAGTTAGGAAAAAAAAGAAAGAAAGAAAGAAAGAATGAAAGAAAGAAAGAAAGAAAGAAAGAAAGGAAGAAAGAAAGAAAGAAAGCATTGACGGAAGATAGGAAGAAAAAGAAAGAAAGAAAGAAAGAAAGAAAGAAAGAAAGAAAGAAAGAAAGAAAGAAAGAAAGAAAGAAAGCATTGACGGAAGATAGGAAGAAAGAAAGAAAGAAAGTGGGAGAAAGAGAGAATAAATGAAAGAAACAAAGAAATGTTGGGCAGAAGGAAAAAGAAAAAAAGAAAGTAAGAAAGAAAAAAGAAAGCATTGACGGAAGATAGGAAGATAGAAAGAAAGAAAGAATAAAAGAAAGAAAGCATTGACTGAAGATAGAAAAGGAGAAAGAAAGAAAGAAAGAAAGAAAGAAAGAAAGAAAGAAAGAAAGAAAGAAACCATTGACGGAAGATAGGAAGAAAGAAAGAAAGAAAGAAAACAGAAAGAAAGCATTGACGGAAGATAGAAAGAAAGAAAGAAAATAGGAAAGAAAGAAAGAAAGAAAGAAAGAAAGCATTGACGGAAGATAGGATGAAAGAAAGAAAGAAAGAAAGAAAGAAAGAAAGAGAGAAAGAAAGAAAGAAAGAAAGAAAGCAGGCAAGTATTGACGGAAGATAGGAAGAAAGAAAGAAAGAAAGAAAGAAAACATTGACGGAAGATAGGAAGACAGAAAGAAAGAAAAAAAGAAAAAAGCATTGACGGAAGATAGAAAGAAAGAAAGAAAGAAAGAAAGAAAGAAAGAAAGAAAGAAAGAAAGAAAGAAAGAAAGAAAGAAAGAAAGCAAGCATTGACGGAAGATAGGAAAAAAGAAAGAAAGAAAGAAAAAAAAGAAAGCGTTGACGGAAGATAGAAAGAAAGAAAGAAAGAAAGAAAGAAAGCATTGACGTTAGATAGGAAAGTAGAAAGAAAGAAAGAAAGAAAGAAAGAAAGAAAGAAAAAAAGAAAGAAAGAAAGAAAGAAAAGCATTGACGGAAGATAGGAAAAAAAAGAAAGAAAGAAAGAAAGAAAGTAAGTAAGTAAGAAAGAAAGAAAGAAAGAAAGAAAGAAAGAAAGAAAGCATTGACGGAATATAGGAAAGAAGAAAGAAAGAACGAAAGAAAGAATGAAAAAAGAAAGCATTGATGGAAGATAGGAAGAAAAAGACAGAAAGAAAGAAAGAAAGAAAGAAAGAAAGAAAGAAAGAAAGAAAGAAAGAAAGAAAAAAGCATTGAGGGAAGATAGGAAGAAAGAAAGAAAGAAGGAAAGAAAGAAAGAAAGAAAGATAGAAAGAAAGCACTGATGGAAGATAGGAAAGGAGAAAGAAAGAAAGAAAGAAAGAAAGAAAGAAAGAATGAAAGAAAGTAAGCAAGCATTGACGGAAGATAGGAAAAAAGAAAGAAAGAAAGAAAGAAAAGAAAGCGTTGACGGAAGATAGAAAGAAAGAAAGAAAGAAAGCATTGACGTTAGATAGGAAAGTAGAAAGAAAGAAAGAAAGAAAGAAAGAAAGAAAGAAAGAAAGAAAGAAAGAAAGAAAGAAAGAAAGAAAGAAAGAAAGAAAGAAAAGCATTGACGGAAGATAGGAAAAAAAAGAAAGAAAGAAAGAAAGAAAGAAAGCATTGACGAAAGATAGGAAGAAAAAGAAAGAAAGAAAGAAAGAAAGTAAGTAAGAAAAAAAGAAAGAAAGAAAGAAAGAAAGCATTGACGGAAGATAGGAAAGAAGAAAGAAAGAATGAAAGAAAGAAAGAAAAAAGAAAGAATTGACGGAAGATAGTAAGAAAAAGAAAGAAAGAAAGAAAGAAAGTAAGTAAGTAAGAAAGAAAGAAAGAAAGAAAGAAAGCATTGACGGAATATAGGAAAGAAGAAAGAAAGAACGAAAGAAAGAATGAAAAAAGAAAGCATTGATGGAAGATAGGAAGAAAAAGACAGAAAGAAAGAAAGAAAGAAAGAAAGAAAAAAGCATTGAGGGAAGATAGGAAGAAAGAAAGAAAGAAAGAAAGAAAGTAAGAAAGAAAGAAAGAACGAAAATAAGAAAGAAAAAAAGAAAGAAAGAAAAAAAGAAAGAAAGTATTGACGGAAGATAGGAAGAAAGAAAGAAAGAAAGAAAGAAAGAAAGAAAGAAAGAAAGAAAGAAAGAAAGAAAGAAAGAAAGAAAGAAAGAAAGTAAGCAAGCATTGACGGAAGATAGGAAGAAAGAAAGAAAGAAAGAAAGAAAGAAAAAAGAAAGCGTTGACGGAAGATAGGAAGGAAGAAAGAAAGAAAGAAAGAAAGAAAGAAAGAAAGAAAGAAA
>JBAJHW010000018.1:8163159-8170659 GCA_037013535.1 Intellagama lesueurii | reverse complement strand
AAAGAAAGAAAGAAAGAAAGAAACCACTGACGGAAGATATAAAGAAAGAAAGAAAGAAAAAAGAAAGAAAGAAAGCATTAATGGACGATAGAAAGAAAGAAAGAAAAAAAGAAAGAAAGAAAGAAAGAAAGAAAGCATTGACGAAAGATAGGAAGAAAGAAAGAAAGAAAGAAAATAGAAAGGAAGCATTGACGGAAGATAGAATGAAAGAAAGAAAGAAAGAAAGAAAGAAGGAAAGAAAGAAAGAAAGAAAGAAAGAAAGAAAGAAAGAAAGAAAGAAAGAAAGAAAGAAAGAAAGAAAGAAAGAAAGAAAGCACTGATGGAAGATAGGAAAGGAGAAAGAAAGAAAGAAAGAAAGAATGAAAAAAGAAAGCATTGACGGAAGATAGGAAGAAAGAAAGAAAGAAAGAAAGAAAGAAGGAAAGAAAGAAAGAAAGAAAGAAAGAAAGAAAGAAAGCAAGCAAGCAAGCAAGCAAGCAAGCAAGCAAGCATTGGCGGAAGATAGGAAGGCAGAAAGAAAGAAAAAAAAGCATTGACGGATGATAGAAAGAAAGAAAGAAAGAAAGAAAGTATTGATGAAAGATAGGATGAAAGAAAGAAAGAAAGAAAGAAAGAAAGAAAGAAAGAAAGAAAGAAAAAAGAAAGCATTGACGGAAGATAGGAAGAAAGAAAGAAAGAAAGAAAGAAAGAAGGAAAGAAAGAAAGAAAGAAAGAAAGAAAGAAAGAAAGCAAGCAAGCAAGCAAGCAAGCAAGCAAGCATTGGCGGAAGATAGGAAGGCAGAAAGAAAGAAAAAAAAGCATTGACGGATGATAGAAAGAAAGAAAGAAAGAAAGAAAGAAAGAAAGAAAGAAAGAACGAAAGAAAGAAAGTAAGCAAGCATTTACGGAACATAGGAAGAAAGAAAAAAGAAAAAGAAAGAAAGAAAGAAAGAAAGAAAGAAACCATTGATGGAAGATATAAAGAAAGAAAGAAAGAAAGATAAAAGAAAGAAAGAAAGCATTAATGGAAGATAGAAAGAAAGAAAGAAAAAAAGAAAGAAAGAAAGAAAGAAAAAAAGCATTGACGGAAGATAGGAAGAAAGAAAGAAAGAAAGAAAGAAAGAAAGAAAGAAAGAAAGAAAGAAAGAAAGAAAGAAAGAAAGAAAGAAAGAAAGAAAAAAGAAAGCATTGACCGAAGAGAGGAAGTAAGAAAGAAAGAAAGGAGGAAAAAAAGCATTGACGGAAGATAGGAAGAAAGAAAGAAAGATAGAAAAAAGAAAGAAAGCATTGACGGAAGATAGAAAGAAAGAAAGAAAAAAGAAAGAAAGAAAGAAAGAAAGCATTGACGGAAGATAGGAAGAAAGACAGAAAGAAAGAAAGAAAACATTGATGAAAGATAGGATGAAAGAAAGAAAGAAAGAAAGAAAGAAAGAAAGAAAGAAAGAAGGAAAGAAAGAAAGAAAGAAAGAAAGAAAGCACTGATGGAAGATAGGAAAGGAGAAAGAAAGAAAGAAAGAATGAAAGAAAGTAAGCAAGCATTGACGGAAGATAGGAAAAAAGAAAGAAAGAAAGAAAAAAAGAAAGCGTTGACGGATGATAGAAAGAAAGAAAGAAAGAAAGCATTGACGTTAGATAGGAAAGTAGATAGAAAGAAAGAAAGAAAGAAAGAAAGAAAGAAAGAAAGAAAGAAAGAAAGAAAGAAAGAAAGAAAAAAGCATTGACGGAAGATAGGAAGAAAGAAAGAAAGAAAGAAAGTAAGAAAGAAAGAAAGAACGAAAATAAGAAAGAAAGAAAGAAAGAAAGAAAAAATAGAAAGAAAGCATTGACGGAAGATAGGAAGAAAGAAAGAAAGAAAGAAAGAAAAGAAAGAAAGAAAGTAAGCAAGCATTGACGGAAGATAGGAAGAAAGAAAGAAAGAAAGAAAGAAAGAAAGAAAGAAAGAAAGAAAGAAAGAAAGAAAAAAAAGAAAGAAAAAAGAAAGCATTGACGGAAGATAGGAAGAAAGAAAGAAAGAAAGAAAGAAAGAAAGAAAGAAAGAAAGAAAGAAGGAAAGAAAGAAAGAAAGAAAGAAAGAAAGAAAGAAAGCATTGGCGGAAGATAGGAAGACAGAAAGAAAGAAAAAAAAGCATTGACGGAAGATAGGAAGAAAGAAAGAAAGAAAGAAAGAAAGAAAGAAAGAAAGAAAGAAAGAAAGAAAGAAAGAAAGAAAGAACGAAAGAAAGAAAGAAAGAAAGAAAGAAAGTAAGCAAGCATTTACGGAACATAGGAAGAAAGAAAAAAGGAAAGAAAGAAAGAAAGAAAGAAAAAAGAAAGAAAGAAAGCATTAATGGAAGATAGAAAGAAAGAAAAAAAGAAAGAAAGAAAGAAAGAAAGCATTGACGGAACATAGGAAGAAAGAAAGAAAGAAAGAAAGAAAGAAAGAAAGAAAGAAAGAAAGAAAGAAAGAAAGAAAGCATTGACCGAAGAGACGAAGGAAGAAAGAAAGAAAGGAGGAAAAAAAGCATTGACGGAAGATAGGAAGAAAGAAAGAAAGATAGAAAAAAGAAAGAAAGCATTGACGGAAGATAGAAAGAAAGAAAGAAAAAAGAAAGAAAGAAAGAAAGAAAGCATTGACGGAAGATAGGAAGAAAGAAAGAAAGAACGAAAACATTGATGAAAGATAGGATGAAAGAAAGAAAGAAAGAAAGAAAGAAAGCATTGACGAAAGATAGGAAGAAAGAAAGAAATAAAGAAAATAGAAAGGAAGCATTGACGGAAGATAGAATGAATGAAAGAAAGAAAGAAAGAAAGAAAGAAAGAAAGAAGGAAGGAAGGAAAGAAAGAAAGAAAGAAGGAAAGAAAGAAAGAAAGAAAGAAAGCACTGATGGAAGATAGGAAAGGAGAAAGAAAGAAAGAAAGAAAGAAAGAAAGAATGAAAGAAAGTAAGCAAGCTTTGAGGGAGAAAAAAAGGAAAGAAAGAAAGAAAGAAAGAAACCATTGACGGAAGATATAAAGAAAGAAAGAAAGAAAGAAAAACGAAAGAAAGAAAGCATTAATGGAAGATAGATAGAAAGAAAGAAAGAAAGAAAGAAAGAAAGAAAGAAAGAAAGAAAGAAAGCATTGACGGAAGATAGGAAGAAAGACAGAAAGAAAGAAAGAAAAACATTGATGAAAGATAGGATGAAAGAAAGAAAGAAAGAAAGAAAGGAAAGAAAGAAAGCATTGACGAAAGATAGGAAGAAAGAAAGAAAGAAAGAAAATAGAAAGGAAGTATTGACGGAAGATAGAATGAAAGAAAGAAAGAAAGAAAGAAAGAAGGAAAGAAGGAAAGAAAGAAAGAAAGAAAGAAAGAAAGCACTGATGGAAGATAGGAAAGGAGAAAGAAAGAAAGAAAGAAAGAATGAAAGAAAGTAAGCAAGCATTGACGGAAGATTAGGAAAAAAAGAAAGAAATAAAGAAAAAAAAGAAAGCGTTGACGGATGATAGAAAGAAAGAAAGAAAGTATTGACGTTAGATAGGAAAGTAGAAAGAAAGAAAGAAAGAAAGAAAGAAAGAAAGAAAGAAAAAAGCATTGACAGAAGTTAGGAAAAAAAAGAAAGAAAGAAAGAAAGAATGAAAGAAAGAAAGAAAGAAAGAAAGAAAGAAAGAAAGAAAGCATTGACGGAAGATAGGAAGAAAAAGAAAGAAAGAAGAAAGAAAGAAAGAAAGAAAGCATTGACGGAAGATAGGAGAAAGAAAGAAAGAAAGTGGGAGAAAGAGAGAATGAATGAAAGAAACAAAGAAATGTTGGGCAGAAGGAAAAAGAAAAAAGAAAGTAAGAAAGAAAAAAGAAAGCATTGATGGAAGATAGGAAGATAGAAAGAAAGAAAGAATAAAAGAAAGAAAGCATTGACTGAAGATAGGAAAGGAGAAAGAAAGAAAGAAAGAAAGAAAGAAAGAAAGAAAGAAAGAAAGAAAGAAAAAGAAAGAAAGAAAGAAACCATGACGGAAGATAGGAAGAAAGAAAGAAAAGAAAGAAAACAGAAAGAAAGCATTGACGGAAGATAGAAAGAAAGAAAGAAAATAGGAAAGAAAGAAAGAAAGAAAGCATTGACGGAAGATAGGATGAAAGAAAGAAAGAAAGAAAGAAAGAAAGAAAGGAGAGAAAGAAAGAAGAAAGAAAGAAAGCAGGCAAGCATTGACGGAAGATAGGAAGAAAGAAAGAAAGAAAGAAAGAAACATTGACGGAAGATTAGGAAGACAGAAAGAAAGAAAAAAAAGAAAAAAAGCATTGAGGCGGAAGATAGAAAGAAAGAAAGAAAGAAAGAAAGAAAGAAAGAAAGAAAGAAAGAAAGAAAGAAAGAAAGAAAGAAAGCATTGACGAAAGATAGGAAGAAAGAAGAAAGAAAGAAAATAGAAAGGTAGCATTGACGGAAGATAGAATGAAAGAAAGAAAGAAAGAAAGAAAGAAGGAAAGAAAGAAAGAAAGAAAGAAAGATAGAAAGAAAGCACTGATGGAAGATAGGAAAGGAGAAAGAAAGAAAGAACGCATTGACGGAAAGATAGGAAGAAAGAAAGAAAGAAAGAAAGAAAGAAAGAAAGAAAGAAAGAAAGAAAGAAAGAAAGAAAGAACGAAAGAAAGAAAGAAAAAAGAAAGCATTGACCGAAGAGAGGAAGTAAGAAAGAAAGAAAGGAGGAAAAAAAGCATTGACGGAAGATAGGAAGAAAGAAAGAAAGATAGAAAAAAGAAAGAAAGCATTGACGGAAGATAGAAAGGAAAGAAAGAAAAAAGAAAGAAAGAAAGAAAGAAAGCATTGACGGAAGATAGGAAGAAAGACAGAAAGAAAGAAAGAAAACATTGATGAAAGATAGGATGAAAGAAAGAAAGAAAGAAAGAAAGAAAGAAAGAAAGAAAGAAAGAAAGCAAGAAAGCATTGACGAAAGGATAGGAAGAAGAAAGAAAGAAAGAAAATAGAAAGGAAGCATTTGACGGAAGATAGAATGAAAGAAAGAAAGAAAGAAAGAAAGAAAGAAAGAAAGAAAGAAGGAAAGAAGGAAAGAAAGAAAGAAAGAAAGAAAGAAAGAAAGCACTGATGGAAGATAGGAAAGGAGAAAAGAAAGAAAGAAAGAAAGAAAGAATGAAAGAAAGTAAGCAAGCATTGACGGAAGATAGGAAAAAAGAAAGAAAGAAAGAAAAAAAGAAAGCGTTGACGGATTGATAGAAAGAAAGAAAGTATTGACGTTAGATAGGAAAGTAGAAAGATAGAAAGAAAGAAAGAAAGAAAGAAAGAAAAAAAAGCATTGACAGAAGTTAGGAAAAAAAAGAAAGAAAGAAAGAAAGAAAGAAAGAATGAAAGAAAGAAAGAAAGAAAGAAAGAAAGAAAGAAGAAAGAAAGAAAGAAAGAAAGAAAGAAAGCATTGACGGAAGATAGGAAAAAAGAAAGAAAGAAAGAAAGAAAAGAAAGCGTTGACGGAAGATAGAAAGGGGGGGAAAGAAAGAAAGAAAGCATTGACGTTAGATAGGAAAGTAGAAAGAAAGAAAGAAAGAAAGAAAGAAAGAAAGAAAGAAAGAAGAAAGAAAGAAAGAAAGAAAGAAAGAAAAGCATTTGACGGAAGATAGGAAAAAAAAGAAAGAAAGTAAGAAAGAAAGAAAGAAGAAAGAAAGAAAGAAAGAAAGCAAGCAAGCATTGACGGAAGATAGGAAGAAAAAGAAAGAAAGAAAGAAAGAAAGAAAGAAAGAAAGAAAGAAAGAAAGAAAGAAAGAAAGAAAGAAAGAAAGAAGAAGCATTGACGGAATATGAGAAAGAAGAAAGAAAGAACGAAAGAAAGAATGAAAAAAGAAAGCATTGATGGAAGATAGGAAAGAAGAAAGAAAGAATGAAAGAAAGAAAGAAAAAAGAAAGAATTGACGGAAGATAGGAAGAAAAAGAAAGAAAGAAAGAAAGAAAGTAAGTAAGTAAGAAAGAAAGAAAGAAAGAAAGAAAGCATTGACGGAAGATAGGAAAGAAAGAAAGAAAGAATGAAAGAAAGAAAGAAAAAAGAAAGAATTGACGGAAGATAGGAAGAAAAAGAAAGAAAGAAAGAAAGAAAGTAAGTAAGTAAGAAAGAAAGAAAGAAAGAAAGGAAAGAAAGCATTGACGGAATATAGGAAAGAAAGAAAGAAAGAACGAAAGAAAGAATGAAAAAAGAAAGCATTGATGGAAGATAGGAAGAAAAAGACAGAAAGAAAGAAAGAAAGAAAGAAAGTAAGAAAGAAAGAAAGAAAGAAAGAAAGAAAAAAGCATTGAGGGAAGATAGGAAGAAAGAAAGAAAGAAAGAAGAAAGTAAGAAAGAAAGAAAGAACGAAAATAAGAAAGAAAAAAAGAAAGAAAGAAAAAAAGAAAGAAAGTATTGACGGAAGATAGGAAGAAAGAAAAGAAGAAAGAAAGAAAGAAAGAAAGAAAGAAAGAAAGAAAGTAAGCAAGCATTGACGGAAGATAGGAAGAAAGAAAGAAAGAAAGAAAGAAAGAAAAAAGAAAGCATTGACGGAAGATAGGAAGGAAGGAAGAAAGAAAGAAAGAAGAAAGAAAGAAAGAAAGAAAGAAAGAAAGTAAGTAAGTAAGCAAGCATTTACGGAAGATAGGAAGAAAGAAAAAAAGAAAGAAAGAAAGAAAGAAAGAAACCACTGACGGAAGATATAAAGAAAGAAAGAAAGAAAAAAGAAAGAAAGAATGCATTAATGGACGATAGAAAGAAAGAAGAAAAAAAAGAAAGAAAGAAAGAAAGAAAGAAAGAAAGAAAGCATTGACGAAAGATAGGAAGAAAGAAAGAAAGAAAGAAAATAGAAAGGAAGCATTGACGGAAGATAGAATGAAGAAAGGAAAGAAAGAAAGAAAGAAGGAAAGAAAGAAAGAAAGAAAGAAAGAAAGAAAGAAAGAAGCACTGATGGAAGATAGGAAAGGAGAAAGAAAGAAAGAAAGAAAGAATGAAAGAAGTAAGCAAGTATTGACGGAAGATAGGAAAAAAGAAGGAAAGAAGACAAAAAAGAAAGCGTTGACGGAAGATAGGAAGAAAGAAAAAAAAGAAAGGAAAGAAAGAAACCATTGACGGAAGATAGAAAGAAAGAAAGAAAGAAAGAAAGAAAGAAAGAAAGAAAGAAAGAAAAAAAAGCATTGACGGAAGATAGGACAAAAAGAAAGAAAGAAAGAAAGAAAGAAAGCATTGACGGAAGATAGGAAGAAAAAGAAAGAAAGAAAGAAAGAAAGTAAGAAAGAAAGAAAGAAAGAAAGAAAGAAAGAAAGAAAGAAAGCATTGACGGAAGATAGGAAAGAAAGAAGAAAGAAAGAAAGAAAGAAAGAAAGAAAGAACGAAAGTAAGAACGAAAGAAAGAAAGTAAGCAAGCATTTACGGAACATAGGACGAAAGAAAAAAAGGAAAGAAAGAAAGAAAGAAAGAAACCATTGACGGAAGATATAAAGAAAGAAAGAAAGAAAGAAAGAAAAAAGAAAGAAAGAAAGCATTAATGGAAGATAGAAAGAAAAAAAGAAAGAAAGAAAGAAAGAAAGAAAGCATTGACGGAAGATA